>KK116898.1:494998-515095 GCA_000611955.2 Stegodyphus mimosarum
CAAGGCAGAAATTTTACACAAAGATTATAGAACGACTAGATTAGCGGTTCTTAACATTCAAATTCTCAATTCCTCCCTTCACATCACGTCATGAAATCATTTCATCCAATTTCTTTTTTGTCAAATGCATTCTAAATAACATATAAAACTGAGAAGTTTTCATCAGTATACATACAAAAGTATGAACAAACGTAAATTTCAGTATATTTAGTAATATGTTATTTGTACATTCATTAATATGTAAATTACTATTGTATGTAATAAACATAATTAAGGAGACGTTTCTATTGATACCTCGGATGCCTGAAATTTTAACTTTTTCCATCTCATGATTTGAATCACATCTTAGCATTTTTTTTTCAACTAAATTTACTTATTTTCTCATTTTATTTACTTACTTTCTTACTTACTTTACATTCTAAATAATACAGTCAATTGAGAATTTTTCTTTGAATATGATTATAAAAGTATAAGCAAATGTAAATTTTATTATATTTAGTAATACATTATTTGTATGTTCATTAATATGTAAATTATTGTTATATACCAATCTGTGTTCAGACAATCTCTTCTTTGAAAGAAACTCTTTAACACTTGAGAAAATTAAATATGAAATAGACACAAGGGTTCTTTTCAGCAAGGGTTCTTTTCAGCAAGGCAGGGCGGCATTTTATTCTGTGCACTTCTACAGCCTATATCGAGAACGGAATATTTTTTAAGGCCTGCATAATTTTTACGAACTTATGGCTACCACAGTTTTGACCTGACCTTGAACGCAATGACTTCTTCTGTGGGGCTGTCTTCTAAATGCTATCCGCTACAAATCCCCGAAAAGTCAATAGATATACATATAAACATTATCCATGGGAACAAAAATACTAAATAGCGCAACGGTACAACGAGTTACGTAACACATGTTACATCAAGTCTGCCTGTGCCTGGCTCAACAACGAGGGTTTTTTCTTATTCAAACTATCTATAGTTGTACCAAACTAATGATAACCTCATTTCCTGGGTAACCTCATTTCTGAAAGCAAAAATTTATGATTGGGGTCGCAAGATGGATAAAAATCTGACTCTCTGATTGGGGTCATAAAATTATTTTTGGGGTCGTTTCCATTTTTATGGGATCGCACTGCGATAAAGTTTAAATACCACCGTTCTAGCCCATAACGAAATACGTATGTGTTCGATATGAGTCTAAAGTTTCCCCTCAGGAAATTCTCCATAATTTCTGTCCACTTATTACTAATACATAATAATACTTTGAGCATGGTTGTATATGATTCATCTTATACCTTCTGCATTTATTGAACTGAAAAATCACATGTGTACACCACATGACTTCCTTGTACGGGATATAAAATTATACGCACTTTTCCCTGCATTTCATTTAAACTTATCGAATTGAATTAAACCTACTTCTTCGATAGCGCATAAACCACAATAGAATAAATGCACTCTTTAAAATTCACCATATTTATTTACCATAGCGACTGTCTGGCGCTAGGTTCACTTAACAGCGTTACATCGCATTCATTTTATAACTAAGAATGCACAAAAATTATATCATCTGAAGAATTCTCTAATCGTTGCTACATGTTCTATTCAAATACTATAACAAATCTAAAACAATGTATAAAAGAAATTAAACAAAGAAACAAAGAGTTTTTCACAGACGGTTCAGTATTTCTCATTCAATTAATTCAGTTCTCACTTCGCGACAAGGCAAAAATACATAAAAACTCAAAATATCTACACTGCTGGCCACCCAAATTGTACACCAAGAAAGACAAGAGATATCACAATAAAGTTTATACAGTAGATAACATGTTGACCAAGTATTAAATGATTGAATTTATAGACTTCCGCGAAGTGTGGTTCCTTCCAGAATCAGAAGCCAAAGTAGCCGCCATTGTTGGAGATCACCGCTGACACACGCCTCGGCATTGATTCAAAGAGACTTTGGATGTGTTCTTGGAGTACAGCAGACCAAGCAGCTTCCACGCGTTGCCAAAGTTGATCTGGTGTGGCAGCATGGGATGTCATCTGAGTCAATCGTTCAGCAACCACGGACCACATGTTTTCTATCGGAGAAAGATCCGGAGAGCGAGCCGGCCAGGGAAGCAATTCAATCTGGCGATTAATGAAGAACCCTTGGACAATGCGAGCCACGTGTGGTCGCGCATTAGCCTGTTGAAATATGGCTGTGGGCAAGCCCTGAAGGTAAAGAAGGACAAATGGCTCCAATACCTCGGAGATGTAGCGCTGGCTGTTTAAAGTACAGGCAATGCGTACTAGAGGAGTGCGAGAGTGATATCCAATACCGCCCGATACCATAATATCCGTTGAAGGACCAGTGTGGCGGTGCATAACGCAGCTGTTCAGCATCCTCTCTCCACGGTGTCTCCAGACTCGAATCCGACCATCGTGGTGTTGCAGACAGAAGCGTGACTCGTCAGTAAAGACAATTTCATTCTATTCTGCCGTCCACATCCTTCTTTCATCGCACCATTGGCGGCGGAGACGTCTGTGGTTCTGCGTCAAGGGTAGATGAAGCAACAGACGTCTTGCAGACAGACCACTCTGCTGTAAACGGCGTCGAATGGTACGCGAAGACACTGGATGATGCGTTAAAGACTCAATGTGCTGTGCTATGGTTCATGATGTGATTGAGCGATCCGTCACTGCCATGCGCACAATGTTCCTGTCATCACGTGAAGTGGTGCATTGAGGTGGATGCGATCGAACACGTCGGTCCGTCGTACCCTCCTTCATCCAACGGTCACATATCCGCATTACAGTTGTTTGGTTTCATCCAACACGACTACCGATTTCCCTGAAAGATATAATCCACACTCTCGGTAGGCCACTATCCTTCCTCTGTCGAACTCGGATACTTGATCAAACGACGATTGCTGTTCACTGCGAGGCATAATTGATCGTTTTATTTGAAAAAACCACAAGATAAATACAATTGCCGAACTTGAAATAGTCGAAAACTCCAAGCCTTAAATAGCGCTTTAGTATTGCCACAGCCGCGCGTGATGTGTGTCTGCGCTGAAATTCTAATCATTTGCATATCTCACCTCCGCTAATGCATGATGTAAATTTCGTGTTATTTGCATGCTTCCTTCAGGATGTTGCATTTACGGTGGCCAGCAGTGTATATTAAAAATGACGAAGTAAATCTTAAACACGTATTTCCTTTCCTCAATAAATTCCACAATGGTTTAAGCATGATTTAATTCGCAATAATAAAAGAAGGCGTTAAATTTGTTTTTGCGAAGCTTAGTTTCTTTAGACTGGCAACAAATCCACTATTCTGCTAAGTTTCAGATATAAACAAATATGGCTCTTATGGTAAAAATAATTAGGCTTAGCCTCACTTAAACAACTTTTAAATTGTTGACAATTCTACAAATACAAGAACAACACAGTTCAATCATTTTTAAAGCAAAAAAAAAAATGCGCAATTCACTAATGTATAAGAATAAAAAGACTGAGTTCACTGAACCGAGTACCAGAATGAGTATATACCCACTCTGTTATATATATACCCACTCTGTTATATATATATATACCCACTCTGTTACTCGGGGGACAAAAATATTAAATAGCGCTTTTTTCTGCATTTTTACTTGTAAAAATGCAGATAATATTTTATAAAAATATTTTTACTTGTAAAAATACAGAAAATATACGCATATATATATATATGCTTTTGTGGAGGCCGATTGCTACCAAAAAGGTAGATGCACAACTACATGTTATAGCAAAAAAAATCTCTTCTGAATCCATTTTAAACCAGTTTTATAATTCGTCTGGGTAAAAAAGTCCTTTATTCTGTCCTTACGTACAGATGTCAAGCAAAAACATCGCTAAATTGTATTCGATAACGTCAAAATGAATTTTTTCGTTGAAACAAGGTACCCGGAATTTTTCGTGATTACAATACTTCCTTTACTTCGTAGGAAGTAAAAAGGTTTGGGTTGATTTCGTTGTTGAACTCCTTAATGCATGTAGGGACTATCTATTAAAAAAAAAGCCAACCGGAAAATTTTCTAAGAAAAACTTATCTGCATTCTCGATAAATTACAAAGCCGCTATGCAACCATCCTGTTTCTCACGAACTCGGTCCGAGACGAACTACCATTCTTCGGCAGTTTTAGCCATGTTTTTACGTCCAATAAAAAAGAAACATTCTATACTTGTAAAAATGCAGAAAATTATAGAATAATTGACTTCAGAAACATCCACAGTCTTACTGTTTTCTTCATCCTATCATATTATGTAATATTAATTAGTAATTAGCTTTTTAAATTTTATTTGCCATTTCTACATAAAAACGAGCCACGCTTTTATGAAAGACATTAAACAGAAATATATTTCCAAAACAACTTCCCAAGGAATTATTTAAATTACAATCATATTGCATCCCCTCAAAAATAAGCACACAATTTTTTTAAATTTAAAATTCTCCGAAAAAATATGTCCTATGACTTTTGTGGTTTGCTCTATATGCTGGCGGTTAATTTTTAATTTTTTAAAAATACATTAAATTATTACTTAAAAAAACTATGCATAGTTTTATAAAGTAGAGAATAATTATATTATTTTTTAAATACTCTAAAACCTGTTACATTTACAGTAAAATCTGAAAGGTCCCAACATTTCTGGAAGCCAATGTACGAGAGGATTTAGAAAAACAACCAAACTAACATGTCATAGAATAACAGCACCAACATAAAGTTCAGTTACAAAAAAAAATGGAACTTGATATCTGCATTACTGAAATCAGCACCGCAAAATGCACAAGAATCAAATTTTTTTCTGTAACAAAATCTAGTTGATCTTCATCTTCACTGTAGCAACAGAAAAAAATAAGGCAAGGATTTAAAGATATTTTAAAACTTGTAAGGCATTTATTTTATTTAACTTAATCAGTTACTTTACATTTAGAACCTATACTGTCACTTCTATATTTCCGTTTTCCTGACAGAATGCAAATTTTAGCTAGCGTATTTAAATGAGGTAGGAAGAGATAGTATTTAAAGGGAGGTTTTAGTTTGTTTAGATAGAGCATACTCCGCCTGCTGAAGGCTACGTTACTACTTGAAATTCTACGATAGCATTCTCTCTATGGCATTGCCGAAAAACGACAGAGTCTCAAGAAGTTTATAACCTTTTTTACTTAAACAGAATTTGAAACAAAAGTGCACGTTGTAAATGAACGAGTTGGAACCTCATCTTAAAGAAAATACATTGCAGTGTGTGCAAAACTGAAATACGTCCCCGTAATTTATTGCCATCTTTATATCATAATAAATTTTGATAGCCAGACTCCATGAAATATATCAGAAGCAAACTATTCGCTGTCAGATTCTAAGCACTGTTTACAGACGATAAATTAAACGAACATTCTTTGATTATACAGCTACAATGTTATTTATTTAGGGAACAAATAAAGTACAGAATAATGAAAAATGAAAGTGAAAATTCAAAATTTCCATCCAAGTTTAACTCGTGCAAAGGACAGACTTTAATCAAACTATATTTACTAAATATTTCTCTCAGAAATAAGAACTTTGTCACTGAAAACAGATATCTAAATTAATAATAAGCAAGTACTGTATATGAATGCTTATTGAAATACCAAGCTTGTTTAGAAACTATATTGCTATTAACACTAAAATACTGTTGATAAAAGCAAATAAAAAAACTCTAGATTTAACAGTACAAAACTCCAAAAATTTGAAAATGAAAATGCTTGACAGAATAAAGAGTAAACTTCTACGTTAATAAGAGCGATTACTTAAAAGAACACAAAAATGTGACAAACGAATGTACTATTGGGGAAATATTTCTGAGAATGACTACTGTTTGGTCTGCCCGGTGGCAAAGTGGCTGCACCACAGGTCCGGGGTTCGATTCCTGGACTGGGCAAGGTTGACTCAGCCTTTCATTACTTAAGGCCCAAATTACACACGCGTTTGTTTCTCTAGAACAACTGTTTCGGACAGTTTTTCTGCCTGGTTTGCCATTGAAAGAAAGACGCGCGATCTTTTCCTTCCTTTCGAAAAAAGTTGCAAGTTGTTCGTTTTCAACCAATCAGCTTCAAATACTATCAGCTTGTTTGTTATGGAGAACCAGTTTCTCCTGTATTGACCTCAAAGTGATCTGTGGTGATTGGCTGTTGCGACAAAGTAGAAAACATTGTTCCAAACAGTTGTTCTTTCGAAACAAACGGATGTGTGATAGCGGCCTAAGTAGGTCGATAAAATGAGTACTAAGTTCGCTTCAGGAATAAACACTGGGGCTCCTGCGACAAGCTGACCACTTGCCCACGGCATATGCTGATGCACTCCGGGGCTCAAAAAGTCAAGAAAGCAGAAAAAGGGCACTGCAGGCCGTGGCTCACTAAGGCTGTTGCGCCACTGAGTTTAGTTTTAGTTTAGTGACTATTGTTTGAGATTTATACATTGATTTTTAAATAAATGATCTGATGAAAAAACAATTTCGGAATTTTTAATATTAGTTATTTTATGAAAAATGTATGTAGCATACAAAGTGAGATCTTTAATGCTTAGTCACCTCCGATCATTGAAAGTAAGCAGTGAGAACATAAGTAAATAAATCTATAAAGAATCAGATTTACAATTCTTATTATAATAGGGGAAAAAATTATAGAAATTAGTAGTATATATTGTTCCAAATATCTGTAAATATTTGAATCCATTCGACTTCATTCTTTCATATATTATATATTGATACTATATTGCGTATTGTTTTATTTATTTATTTTTTAATTTTTCATTTAGTATAATAATTTTAGGATCTAGTTTTGTGTAGTTGAATTCGTGGCCATCTATTTTGCATATTTCTTGCATAGAATTGCAGATTTTGGAATTCAGATTACAATAACGTATAACTTGTAAAAATAACGAGCTAGAATCTAGGATATAAGCAAAATCCCTTTTGACGGCCCCTGGCGATAATGTCTGTCTTTAAGTTTACAACATTTTGGAAGTTTCGAGAAAAATGTTTTTTCTAAGCTCTAGGAGGCTTGGCTAAATATGGTTTTGAGAATCAGCATCAGTAAGTTGCTACTCTGTTCTCAGTAATTTCAGAAAAACTACAGACAATTAGCTGAACTGTGTTTTAGAATTTACTCCGCGAGTGATATTAGTAATTTACGATATTTCTCGTAAGTAATGATTATTTAAAGGGATATCCACGAACCAGTAACTCGAAACAATATTTAGAATAGCATTTATTAATCATTTCTAAACAGGTAATTTTATGTTTTTTAAAGTGGCTTGTTTCAACACTCATGATACAGTAATCTATGTATAAATTACTTATTACACACCTGTGCAATTGATACTCTTTTTTTTTTCCAATGCCTGTCAATTCAAGTGGTAACATATAACAAATCAAAGTTCAAGAAATGGCATTATTGTTTTTGAGGCAGTGAAATCGACAACGTTTACATTTAGTTCAATGACTGCATGCATCTCTTTTTTTTAACGTCATTAATATCTAACCATTAACCTTATGTTAAGATGTTTCATTAGCCTTAGATTACGTTGTCAACAAAATAACACGTATTAAAATTAGTAACACAATTAAAAATTATTGAAGATATCTAGCAATCTGTCGCAAAAGTACAGTAAGTACAAAATGTACTTTTGCAACAGATTGCTACGGTTTTTCTCGGTTGAAAATTTCGTGTTTCGCAGTTTTCCGAAAATGGAAAGAGAATTTTTTAAGGCACATGTAAAAAGAACTGTCTCAAATAAAAAAAAAGACTGTAAGTAAGTATGATATCCAGATTATGATGTTGCGCAGGAAAAAGAAGAAATGTTGTAGGAAACCGAAAAAAAAAAACATCGAATGTACTGCCATTATATGAACATGTATTGCCTGTAGAAATGGCGACTTTTATTCATCAGCAATATTGTGAAGTGATGATTCTGTATCACGAATGTAACACGAATGAATTGTGTAACACGTAAGGAAGTGTGCCGGCCAATTTCAAATAAATCCTCGACCAAGAAAAGAAATCATCAGTAAAACAATTCCGACTACTCAAGGAGACAGAAGTACGTGGTTGTAAAGAAAGTTTTCCGCCAAAAAGCGTTCTAAATACAGTTAAAAAAAAAAGTACCTTTAATGCGAGTAATAATCACTACCCAAATCTATGATTTTCTACCAACGTTTTAGTAATTTTTCAAAGCCTTCGACCCAGAAACTTTGTGGTTGGGAGTCCAAAAACAGAATAACCTCATTTCGGACGTCCTGTGCAGAATGGAAGATAGCACCAGCAAGATGTAGCTACAGGTGTGAAAAAAGGTAGAAGTCGGAAGGAACGATGCCGGAGCTATATGGTGGGTGCGGCAAAAGATCCCATTCGAGTCCGTATAGAGTACAGCTGGTGAATGCAGATGCATGTGGTCTTGCATTATCTTGATGAAACATTACCTTTTTGCGCCAGAACTCAGTGCAACGTTTTTCCTTGACAGCAGTATCAACACGGATTAGCATCTCGCTGTACACCTTACTGTCGAGGGCTTTACCTTTTTCCAAGTGCTCTTTGTGGCACCCGTCTCAAATAACAGGGGATAAAGTGAACTACAAGGATAGAATCCCGCCAGATACAAAGCATAAACGGCAATCCCACCAGATACAAAGAATGATTATTCTGATAGTTAAATTATGCTTTGCGACGCTGCTGACGGGCACACAGCGCGCAGACCAACCCCCTTTTCGCCCTGTGTTGTTGAAGTAACTCCACTTTTCATCGTCCAGAACTTTGTCCTAGCGTTGATATTCGATCAGATTACTGCAAGCCCGAACACGTCTGTCCTTATCTGCTTGAGTCAGCTCATCGGCCCCCAGAGATTGAACTTGTACGTCAAGTTTATGTGACACACAGCACGACTAATGGACACGGCACTAGCGTCTAACTCCTTAGCAAACTCTCGAGTGGTTGCATACTGATCTTCTTCCATATTTGCTCGCAGGCGGATCTCATCAACATCAGTAGGCCGGCCAGATCGCTCTGCTTCTTGATTGTCATAATTGTTATTTTTGAACTTTCGGTACCCAACTTTCAGTGTCATTAGAATCTAAAGCTGCATCTAAAGCTGCTGTCAACATTAGAATCTAAAGCTGTACACATTTGGAGACATTCGACTTTTTGCAACAGAATTTGAAGTAAAGTATGGTTCTAATCTGGTAGCGTGATAGTTCCATTTTAGACACCTTGTACTTTGATAACGATATTTTTTACAAATTTCACAACATAGTGCTCTAAAGTAAGTCTCTTTATTTCAAATTCCAAAAATCGTTTGACAAAATATGATTAAACACACCAAAGCAAACTCTTTGTGCAGATAATATTTGCAGCGGCGGGAAACTTTCGTTAAAACCTAGTATTTAAGCCGTCTTCGTTTAAGCAGAGCAAAAGATGCGGATGTTTCAGCATACATGTTAGCCTACCCTCAAAGCAGTACAAGAAGATATCAGCACGGTATGTGGCTTATCATAAAGGCGAATACAACACATACCTCATGAGCATGGTGCCTATTTTTACCATACCACACCACAGCAAGAAATATTGCAGACAGACACTGAGGGAAGATTTCTCAGATGCATTAAATCAGGAATAATGCAGACATTTTCACTAACATCCTCAGGGCGGATAAATAGGCATTACAACATCGGTGGTTTCTAAGTGATGCAACAATCATTACTGGGCGTTCGTACAACTTTTCATTGGAGGTCCAGTCATCGAACATTTGGTGCGCTAGCCATTAACATCCAGTGTGGTGTCTCGGAATATGTGTTATGAGAACTTAGTATTCGAATAGTGATACCTCCAAGTTTTACAGGAAAGCATATCTGAGTTTTTAGATGACATTATTCTGTTAACGTCACGTTTCCTTTGTGAGTCCAATACCAGTCAGGACCAACACTGTAATGTTTGGCAGATACATTTGAAGAACAGATCTTCAACTAAAATGGTGCTGTTGAATGACTTCTAGAATCACCAAATCTCACTACGAATGGTTTCTTCTTCTGGGATTAGATGAAAGATTAATATATGTGACGATGCAGTCTTTTGGATCTGCATCGTCGTATCACTGAGGCATGCAGTAGTGTAACCCTTTCCATGTTGATAAATGTGCATCAGACCGGCGCAATTTACTTCTCCGATACTTCTCCTTTTTAAAATAAATCGTAATACTAGCCGGGGCATACTACGATCCTAAATAAAAGGGCTTCGGCACAAGTGAACCACAACTTCGAGAGACAAATTTTATTTTAATAATAAGTATACCATAAAAACAGATTCTAGCTTCTGAATGCATATCTGTCTTTCCCGGGGAACAAACACTTTGACGAAGGTTGATACCTTTAGGTACAGAAAAATCCTTACCCACACGGCAAAGGCTTATTCTTCCGGAAAATGCAACGAATTTGTGATAGCAGGTAAGTTTTTCATTCTCATAAGGCTAAAAATGATCCTCCTGGTCGCACAATTTCATGCAAGCGCTCCTGCAGACTTGTTGAAAGATATAAACTAAGTAAGCGGGACGAAGATGGTCACTTGTACAGAGCCTTATCATGTTTGTTCTCATAATGTTATTCGACCGGAATAGGAGAAATTTGTTTTTTCTGTCGCATTCTGCTTGACAACTAGAATTACATCAACAGAACATTGTGGTCAGAAAGTTTTGAACTCTTTTTCTCTTTGGTTTGCAGGCTATACTTCTCTGTTAAAATTTCCTTATATACTCTCATACTGTTTCTATCATTCTCTCTATTCTCATGAGTGAAGTTTTAATTTTTTTCCCCTTATTCCGGAAAGAGAATGTTTGTCGTTTCTATGATTTTTTGAAATAGTATATTTTACTGTATTTTTATGATTTAAATTCGAACCGATGCCACCTGAGCTATTTCTTAGTTTATGGAGTGAAATTGTAATTTCACCTGACCCCCCCCCAAAGAAGATAGGGTCCGAACTTTTTTTATTTAAATATTTATCATTAATATAATAATTTATTAAATTTTTATTTATCTCTATCTCTAATAATTATTAGCTATTTTATTTTTTATTTATTAATTTATTCATTACTTTATTTGTTTATCTTTCCACTCCTTCCTGACATCTCATAAAGCTCTGGCATTTCTAATTTTAGAAATTAAGCACTGATGTGCATGGAAAATTATATTTTCTTAGATGCAATTAATTCCTTCTAACATTCTACTACTGTTTCTAAGTAACTTTCTGTTATGTCAGCTAATACTTCGACTGCAAAAAGTTTTTTTTTCTTTTTCTTTTGACCATGTAGATATGATTCTGTATACCATGGCCCTCATTACAACACAGAGACTTGCTATCTCGGTACTAAATGCATCAGCCAGACTAGCAACAACATCTAGCTTTCAATACCTAAACACCAACAGAGGCGTTTAGGTCCTGACCTTCTCAAGGAAAATCTTTCAGTGTTTTATTTATCACCCCAGCGGACAATTTATTGGGTCTAATGGTTATTATACATGGGAAAACAAGGCCTAATTCTGACATAGACAGTACATAAGTCTGAAAAAAACACAAGTTTGGGAACTGTTATAGGGCAAGAATTTAAGTACTTACATTGCATCTACTTTGCCAGGTATGTTAAGAAGACACCAATATATATTAAAATAGTAATGATGATATTAAAAAAAGAGAAAACAAAAGCTTTGAACACTAATATATATGCCATTTATGCTCTATAATTGTCGATGTTTGCATTAAACATCTCAAATATACTGCTAAAAATTCAAAATTTATGCTCGGGTTGTAAGGTTTTAGTTTAAACTAACAAAGTTTTATTTTAATTTGCCCTTTTTCTATCTGTTCTCATTTCAGCTTCCCGTTAAAACAAGCGCACGTTTCAGCTTTATGCTAATTTGAAGTGGAGTCAAGTTCTATTTAACCACCAGCGCTTTGAAGGGCCAAGCGCTAAATTGATTCAAGTGTATTGGAAAGAATCTCTTGGGGGAACCGGGAAGCCCCACATACACTTACGAAAATTTAAAAAATTCCTTGGTGAAAGCATTTCCTATAGTGCGAGATCGAGCCAGACTGGAGGCGGAACTCTTTAGTCGTTATCAGGAAAAGATAGAAGATTTATCAAATTTTATCTTGAGAAAAATTCAAGTTTTCAAGCTTTTGTATGGAAGTCGCCCGGATCCTGAAATTATTCAAATTATACTTCCTAGGCTACTGCCCCAAGTTCAAGATTTCATCGAGCTAAGAAACCCAACGACGTTAGATAAATTATTTGAGCTCGCCGTCGAATTTGAAAGCCGAAGAACGGCAGACAACGCACGACGTCGCCAATTTGAGCGAAGACGTCAGTGGAGTTCGCCAAGACCCCAGCAGAAGCAAAATCAGAGTTACGGGAACAAGGCGAAGCAATGGCCGAAGAACGATGTATCTCCTAAATCGAGCGGCGAACGACGAGACTTTAATCGAAAAACGAGCAAAGATGCAGAAGGCAATCAGAATAAGAAGGATTTAAACTAAGATGGATTTCTTCGAGGAAGGTGAAGAAGTCCGAAGTCACGCAAAATCCTTCCACAATTAATTTAAACACCGTGATCGTGAAAAATTTAAGTTTACCGAAGATTGAAGTTTTAATTAACAACATACCGGCAACGGCTCTTTTGCATACAGGAGCGCAAAGTAGTTTTATCTCGGAAAGATTTTTCAAGAAGCACTTTCGCCGCTACAGAATTTTTAGTGCAAGAGACACGAATGTCATAGCGGCCCAAGGAGAGAAGTGTAGATGCTTAGGAAAAGTGTTACTGTTCGTGCGTATCAACCACGAGCAGGCAAAAATTTTATTTTATACTGTTCGAAACCTGCAAACATATATTATTCTGGGTGTGGATTTTTTTAGATTCGCAGAAGCGAAATTGGATTTTCAAGGGGGAAAGTTGACCCTGTCAATGCAACCAGTGGTAGAGCAGAATGATAAGCCCCCGCAGCTGGACTTGCAGCACTTACCAGCAGAAGTGCAAGAAAAACTGCAGTCGTTGGTAAGTGAGTTTTCAAATTTATTTAGCGATGTACCTGGTTTCACGCAAGTCACAAATCATACCATAGAAACGGGGGACGCTCAACCAGTAAGGCAAAAGCCATATCGCTATGATAAGGTAAAGGAAGAAATAATTGAATACTATATCAAGGAAATGTTAAAAAACAGGATAATAACCCCGATTTCTAGCAGTTATGCTAGCCCAGTAGTTTTATGCAAGAAAAATAATGATTATCCGATTACGCACCCGAAGCGGTGGCGTTTTGCTATAAATCATCGCAAGCTCAATTCCCTCACAAAATATCCTGTATATCCTCTACCGTTAATCGAAGAAATAATTCGAAATATTTCCTCTACAAAGTATATGACCACATTAGATCTTACGAGTGGCTATTTTCAGATTGGGGCAAAACCCGAAGACGTCCCCAAAACCGCCTTCATAACTAAGTCTGGCACGTACGCATTTCTTAGGATGCCTTTTGGTTTATCCTGGCGCGCCGGGAACTTTTCAAAGATGTATGGACATAGTCTTAAGACCGGTCCTTGGTAAAAGTACGTTCATATATTTAGATGATATTATAATTACGACTAGTACTTTAGAATAGCACTTACAAGATTTACGAAAAGTGTTTTTATTGTTAAATGAAGCTGGTTTGAAGACAAATGCGTCCAAATGTAAATTTGCCGCAAAAGAGTTACGTTATTTAGGGTTTAAAATTTCTCAGAATGGAATCGAAACGGATCAGTCAAAGATAATAGCTATTAAAAATTATCCTGTTCCTAAAACAGAGAAGAAGTTAGCGTCGTTTCTTGGTATGTGCTCATACTATCGGTCCTTCATTAAAGACTCTGCCAAAATAGCTGAACCTCTGCTTAAGTTGAAGAGGAAAAAAGATAGGTTTTCGTGGTCAGCAGAAGCCAACTTGGCATTTCAAAAACTGAAAGACGCATAGACTCAAGCTCCCGTCTTAAAATTTCTGGAGGGGGATAAAGGATTAGAAATTTCAGCTGACCCTTCAGATTTTGCGATTGGGGCAGTGCTTTCTCAAAATGGACAACCCGTGGCCTTTTTAAGTCGAACATTAAATGAAACTCATAGAAACTATTCGGCCACAGAAAGGGAAACTCTCGCAGTGTTATCAGCAGTGCATAAATTTCGTGTTTTCGTTGGAAGTTCTCCAGTAACTGTATATACGGACCACGCTGCGGTCACTAGATTCTACTCTGGAAAACATTTATCACCCAGATTAATAAGGTGGGCACTTAAATTACAAGAATATAATCTAGTAATTAAACACACGCCGGGAAAAGAAAATGTTGTGGCAGATGTTTTAAGCAGAATTAATTTGGATGAAAATAGAAATACAGTTAAAATAGCCATGCTGACATCCAACGTATTAGATTCTCGTGAAACAGTAATAGCCGAACTCGGAAAAGATCCGGAGTTCAAAAATATATACAATTATTTGGCCGACCCTGAGAATTTCAGTCATCCGGATATTGTGCCGATAAGAAATAGGGCCGCAAATTACGAAATAATTGATGGACTTTTATTTTATACGAAAACGACTAATGAAAACCACGAGTTTAGACCGGTGATCCCAGCTAGCATTAGATTGAATGTATTAGAGGAGTTGCACGATTCGGCCATTTCGGGCCATTTGGGCATACGAAAAACTGTCCAAAGAGTTCGCGAGGCAGTTTTCTTTCCCGAACTGCAAAAGTTTACTAGGGCGTATGTCCAGTCGTGCCTAACACGTCAATTTAATAATTATGTTAATTTCCGCCTGGCCGGGTTCCTAAATAGTGTATCAGAATTCCCAAATCAAATAATAGGCATCGATTTACTGGGACTTTATCCTAGAAGTAAAGTTAACAAAAGCCGATATCTTTTAGTTATATTGGACCATTTTAGCAAATGGTTACAGTTGATTCCGTTAAAACGCGCGTCTGAAAAAATTGTAGTAGATTCAATTTTAAATAAGTATATTTTAAAATACGGGGCGCCCCTAAAAGTTATTTCCGACAATGGTCCCCAATTTGTTAGTAATATTTTTGAGGAAATGTGTGCAAAACTGGGCATATGTCACCTAAAGATGGTCCCGTATCGTCCGCAGTCAAACATAGCGGAACGGGTTAATAGAAATGTAGTGAAAATCATTCGAAGTTACGTTAAGAATTATCACTCTACCTGGGATAGCCATATAAATGAATTTGCATTTGCCCTTAGAACTGCCAAACACGACACTACACAAAAAACTCCCGCTGAACTATTTCTTGGAAGAAAGATTTTGACACCCTTAGACAAACTTTTCTTTGTACAGGGAAGGGCAGAAGAATTTAAAATGAGTGATATTCAAAAACTGATATGGGAAGCGACAGGAAATATAGAAATGGCCCAGAGGAAACAAAAACTGTATTATGAGCAAAAGAGAAGTGAGGTGAATTATAATGTTGGAGATGCAGTTTTAAAAATAAAACATGCTTTATCAAATGCCCCAGAAGAAAAGGTGGGGAAATTTTTTCCGCGTTTTGAAGGCCCTTTCATTATCGAGAAAATCACCCATACTGTAGTAGTATTAAGGAGAAACAACGGCGAGAAAATTACTGCTAACGTGGACCAAATTAAGCCGTATTATAACCGTAATAAAATGGAAATGTTTAAAGATTTCTTCCAGGATCCGGGAAATGCAGTTCCACGGAAGATGTACCTCAGCGGCAAGAACAGGAACCAGCAATAATGGCAACGAAAGGCCAGAAAAATAAAGCCCCCCCCCTCAACAAAGTAGAAGAACCAAAAAACGAAAAATCCCCACAGGAGGTGGATTAAAAAGAAAGAAATCTGAGAATACAAGTTCAGCAATTAACAAAAGACCCAAGCACAATGGACAAGGCCAACCCAAAGTAGCCAAGAGGACAGCAAAAACATCGGAAAGGAGCCTGAGAAGCAAACAGCCTCGGTTGCAGCCTGAGGATCAATGTCCCGAATACAGCAGGAGCCAGGAGCAGCGACGAACGAGGGCCCAGGAGCAAGGACCCAGCCGAACAAACGTCGAGCGGATCACCTTCCTCAAGTATCCCAGCATGGAAAGAAGGTCATATAAAAGAAAGAGGAAGGAACAACAAGCGGGCAATGGTCAACAACAAAAGTCAAGGAAACTGGCCCAAGCTACAATCTACCCAACTTTCAAGGATTGGGCCAAGAAAAGAATGGCTGACTGCAACAAGATAAGTAGTATTTCTTATTCCAACGTTTAGTTAATTTTCGAGTGTTACTGCAAGTTGCAGGGTCTCTTTTTACCTCAAGCGAGGTTGATTTTTACGCCAAGTGGGCGATAAATGATTACTTATCTTGAAAAATGTTTTTGTTTTTTAAATTCTGCAAAGATTTAAATTACTTAATGTTTGTAAAGTAGATTCTGAAGCATTGTGAATATATTAGTTTTGTAAAAGCAATGAATTGCTGCGAGAATGTTAACTAAATGATTTTGTATTATGCTTTCTCGAAAGACCTGTAAAATCCTAGAATGAAAAGTCGGTAAAAGGAAAAACACGATTTAGTCTACAGACTATTATTTCAGTGTAATGCGATGTTTCAGAAAAGTACTTTGAGGAAAAAAATATGAAGCACTTGCTGTAAACTTAGAAATTTAACGTACTTATTGTATTTTGTGATTTGTATACAATTGTTAAGTTTCATAAAATGTAACAAAGGGAATTATGCTATCAATGCACGTTAGGTGCAAAGTCAATTTTGAATGAAGCATTCTTTGTGCAAACTACAAATTGTATGCATGAAAAGGCGAGATAGAATTAAAAATTGTAGTAGGCTCTCCACCAAATACACTTAAAAGTGATAGACATGAAGTTAGTTAGAACCTCAGGTTTAACTGGTTATAGGGTGTCTTTTGAGGTCTCGTTATGTCAAGTTCTAACTAATGTTAGTCGATCGTAGGTGGTAGAGTTGAACACTCCCGAACAAAAAAAAAAAAACCGCAATTGCGGTTCGCTTTTCATCCAACACCGGTGGCGAGCATTGGTGGAAGAATTTAATTTTGCTTGAATGATAATGTGTGTGTGCGAATTTACACGGGTAAGAAAAAAGAAGTCTGTTACTTAGAACTTACTCTTGTTATATTATACTAAAATTTCTTTCCTTCCAGATTTTGCTGGAAGGAGTAAGATGTAGACGAAAATAAGATAATGCTGAAAATAGATGAAGAGTTATGTACAAATCAAGTTTTCGTCTCTAACTGGCCAAGAAATTCTATTTGTCTGTAAAGGTTGGCCTAAGTTTAGAAGAGTTAAATTTTGAGTATTTCTAGAATTGCAAGTTTCAACATGGTCCACAGTAGTTCAACTTTTGCCAATTCTGGCGGGAAGTATGTAAGGTTTTAGTTTAAACTAACAAAGTTTTATTTTAATTTGCCCTTTTTCTATCTCTTCTCATTTCAACTTCCCGTTAAAATAAGCGCGCGTTTCAGCTTTATGCTAATTTGAAGTGGAGCCAAGTTCTATTTAAACAAAAGGTAGAAACCTTTCAGTGTGAGAGAGCTTTTAGTCTCAGACCACTGTTACTCTATTCAACGTTCGCCTGACCAGCTAGTATTTAAATTCTAGGCCGTAGCGCTGTTACGTTATTACTTATTGAAGTAATTCTAAGTGTGTCAGTATTAGTTAAATCTTGCTACGCACCCATTTAGTTTAGAGGCCAACCTCGCGTTATAGCTCTGTGAGCAACGACTATTTAATTTCTAATTAGTTTTAAATTAAATTATCTGATTGTTCAGTTTAGACCCAAGTGGCTGTTATTATTTTCTGTATCCCTCCCAAGTTGGGAAGTGGCTGTAAATGATTGTGGGTTAATAAAAGAGGATTTTAAATCCTTCTTACGTATAGTTATTCCACCACTTAATCACAGTATTCTACCACAGAACATAGCTGCATTCAGCTCCCTGTTCAAGATCAGAACTTCACGTTCACGAAGATGTTTGCCAAGAAGATGCACCGAACATTCAGTCCTGACAGGGTGCTATAAATAAAATTCACAACCATTTTAAAAACCTGCAGGGAAGATTTTTGACACCTTTAGGTCAGTAACTCCTTTCACTATTAGTCTAAAATTCTTGCTACAAGAATAAATTTGTAAAGTTAGAAAAATTAGACCATAATAACAGTGCTAAAAAGGCTACCAATAAGATGCGCTAACTCTCGATTTGAAAATCGGGCTGCTATACTTGCAGCGTTTCAGTTTCATTGTCCACCTCTTTTAATTTAATAATTCATGTTAAATCTAATGTTTCAAAAGTAAAATCATTTACAATGTGTAATTCAGGTATGCATGTGATATGAGGCATCCATCATCTAAACAACTAGAACCTCTATTTTTCTCTGTCGTTCATTAGAACTTCAAGATAATTAGTTTTTATAAGTTTCAAAACAAGACAAAATTTCTCAATCTGTATTTCTTTAACTGGTGTCTAAATTGACTACAGATTCCAATTATCTCAGATAAAATCAAAAGAACAGCTGTACCTACAAATTAAAAAAAAAAAAAATCTTGACAAATATTATTAGAATTGTTTCATAAAATTATTATTGCATTAAAAAATGGTGCTTGAAAGTTCTTTCTGAATTACACTGATGATTCTTTCACATGATTTATTTACAGTATTTATTAACTATGCCACATGATATTCTTACATGATTTATTACACGCAATCCTAACGTAAGATAGTTGCCATATCATTTTATAACTCAATTATCTAATCAAAAATTTATCATAAAAAATACTTTAATAATGACAATGAATATTTTTAATGCGAAAAATTCTAATAATAATAGTAATATTGAATACCTACCTATGAGTTGAGCAGCCTCTGAGTATGTTTCAACATTGCAAGCAGATGAAAATTTACTATTCGGTGTAAAAAAAGATGGAAACATTTTCGAAGCACCAAAAGTAGCAACACAGACTCCAAGAGTTTCCTTCACAAAGAAAAATAGTTATGATAAACAATGCTAATTTCTTACAGTAAAGTTAGCAACCGAAAAATACTCCCATTACATAAGAAAGTTTACATAATGCATAAGCATACAGCAATTCAGTGTGATATATATTTCAATAATATGTGTAGACATTGCTTTTAACCGCATACACAATCTAAACATCAGTGTTTTAATAATACAAAAGGGTACTCCAAAGTAACTTACTTATTTTGTTATTTATATTTACAAGAATTTTTATTATTTTTAAGAAACTACATTTATTTTAACTTAGTTTAGTCTCTTTAAAAGTGTTCTCCATCAGCATTGTTGAACTTTTCGTGCAGTTAAGTATGCTGCTGGAAATAGGGAAACGGTTCCGGAGCTTTGAATTGAATATTATTCAGGAAAACAACGAATTTTTTTACATCTTATGCACATCACTGAATTGTTTTTTTTTTTTTTTTATCTACTATGAAAGTGGAATGTACTAAGAATATTTCATGAAACGTGGAGCATATACTAAGAATATTTCGTGATTAAAGAAAGCTTTTTCTTTAACCACGAAAACAGAAATAAAAAAAAGAACACTGGGAGAGAAAAGTGCATAAGACACAGGAACATGTGCTTCTCCCCCCAAGAACTGTCACAAGGAGACAGTTTCTTTAGAAATCTGGTGCATAATCATTCGACAATCTTCATGTATCACCTGTTACACTCTATGGCAGTGCAACAGGTGATGTTGTCAGTGCAACAGGCGATGTTGACTCTCTCAGTGCAACAGCCCAATCTCCTCATCAATGGATCTCCTAATCGTAGCAGTCTTTATTTGATTTGTTGCCAATTTTGAATGTGGAAAACTACTCGTATATTTGTTGTTTATTCAAAGCGTTACCTTTAAAAGTGTCCCGATGCAAAAAAAAAAATGGTCTCATCTGGAATTTTCCTCAACAAAAAAGAAAATTTCATGCGCACATTTGTCCTTTGTGGTCATCAAACTGTGAGAAGCTGACTT
>KK116898.1:515181-527653 GCA_000611955.2 Stegodyphus mimosarum
GCTCTACTCAGATTGATGTCAATTGGTCAAATAGGTGCAGGAGATCCTAAGCTAATGAGGTCGAGAGGCAAGATCCGTATGTCGAAATGGTCGCTCTTAATGCTGTCATTCCGGTTACTTTTTGATACTTTATCTATGACAATGTTCAATGAAATATTTTAATGATTCATTCTCAGCACTTTCTGTCAGAAATATTTTTATGGGAGCAAAGTGATCTGAAAATGAAATATAAGCAATATTTTCTTATTTTTTTAATACTATATAATTTTTATATATAAGTATATTCACTTTTAGATATTTTAAATGAAATAGTAAGCACACTAAAATGCAAATTAAAATAATGAGCAGTTTTCATGTATTGATGAGGAAATCTTCGAATGCATTAAGTTCCAGTTGTTTTTAGTAGAAAAAATATTTTGAGGAAAATAAATGAAGCCATGCATCAATAAAGAATTGTTCGAGCAATGGCTATTCATATAAGACAAGTACTAGAAATTTAGAATTTATAAAAAAATGTTTGAGTTATTTAAACATAAAATGACTAAAAACACACTTTAAGAGTGTCAAAAGAAAATTCTTTACGTGCTAGAAACAAAATATATTAGTGTACACCATCCAGTTATGATAAAACTTCATGTGCATCTTAAATTTCATAATATCTCTAAATATTTTTATCTGAATCATAATGTCATAAATTTTAATTTTTATTAAAATTATTCTAATACTCAGTTTAAGTTCCTAAGATATACATGAAAAAAAAAACAACATTATTCCTCTGTTTTAAATATTTAACATAAAAATGTAAGTATTTAAAAGAGTGAAATACCAAAGATCCAAATGAAAATTAACTAAAATTACAGATCTTTTAATCAGTTACTATTTGTCAATTACCTTCATTTTAAATGCTCCAGTTAGCGGCATTTATTGCTTAATCTAATAAAAATTACCTTCTTTACTTATTAAATTTTTATCTTATACTTGAAACATCTTCGAAAACTACTTGAATTTTTAAAATTTAAGTTCTTATATGAAATTTAAATTAACAAAACAAACAAATAGTGTAGTAATATTTTAAAGTTATTTTTAGTACCTAAAGTCAGTATAAGGAGTTATTACACAGTAAAGTAAAAAACTGAAAGTGAAAACTATTCAATTTTTACTTTGTTTTCCAAGCACAAAATTTAGTAACGCAACAAATAATAATTCAACAAAGCTGCCAAGATAAATATAAATAGGATATAAACATGCATAAAAAAACTGAAATGCTAACCAGGTACTCCAGAGTGAGTCCAATATCAAGAATAGATTTCACTCCTGCTGATACTACAGTCATAGGAGTACGAGATAACTCATATAGATCTGCACTTACATCCATAGCTAAAACATGAAAAAAAATTGTCTTCAAAATTATTTCACATGTGTTAAATGCAAAAATTAGATTTACTTTAATAATTAATACATAATATTTAAAAGACCACTTGAACAAAGAATCATTGGGGCACTAATAACAATACTGAAAACATTAGCAAAGCCAATGTATTTGTAAATTGTTTAAGGTAACAGTTATTAAAATATACGCAGGATGGACTTACAGACAAAAAAGCGGTTTGAGACCAAGACTTGTGTTCAGCTACTGTAAACTCAAGTGGAATCAATAGTGTTCAAAATTGTCAAATTCAAAAAATAATATTGCATCAATTTACAAATAAAATGAATCAAGGATAAATATAGATGATCTCATATGGAACATTATAGCGATATACTACATATAATGTCTGATTCAAAGGGGATAAAATGATTCCACTTTGCTCTGAACGGAACAATAAATGATTAAATTATAATATGTAGCTTGACACATATTCAAGTTGCTCATTCAGAAGATTGGCTGAGAATATAGCATCCATCAAATCTTCCATCAAATCCTGCATCCATCAAATCTTTGAGAATTGAAAAGTTCAGCATAAGCATAAATATTTTAATAGCATCAGATCTCATACTACCATCAAGTTGTGTAGTTTATGTAATTAATGGACTTATTACCTTTGCACTGTAAACTATACCATTTTGAAAAGATGACAAATCCTCATGACTGCCCATTGTGACAACTTAGTTGAGGATATTTTCCTATTCTAGTTCAGATATTCCCACTGTAGAAAACAGAGAATATCTAGTTGTGTTTTACACCTCTAAGACAAATGACCAAGGTACTTTATACAACTGACCAAGGTGTCACAGTCAGAAAAAACTCTGTATGTATACAGAAGCACCTTCAGGCTTTGTTCTTATAAATTTCAGAAGACAAAAACTCAAGACAGCATGATTTATTTCATTATCTGAGTGGTAATTTCAATAGTGGAAGAACTTAGAAATAAACATGGCTGTAGATTCAACACAGAATTTATTTCTGGACAAATCCTTGAGATGCATATTCTGAATAAGAAAAGCAGAAAAAATGTGATACACTCAGAAGAAGTGTGTGAAAGTGTCAAAAAGTTTCAGTTCTCGATGGAAATCTTATACAATGATTGGCTAAAAGGTATCTGCATTGCAGCAGTGCATAAGATCATATGATATGGATTAATTCTGAAATGAATGAAATAAAGCAATTTAGATTAATATATTATAAACAGTTACTATTTTTATGACAGAGAAGGGAACAGTATAAATTAAAATAAAGGATAAAAGAAGCAATTGCCAATTAAGATCAGAAGTTTGATTTACATATTTTGTCTCATATATAGTATATATACATACACATATATAAACATGTGTAATAATTTTAGTCTAATATAAATGAGGTGATGGAACTGATGCATAAACATGGATATGCACTCATACCCAATACTGCACTGTAAACAGAAATGAAACAACTGCTAAAAAGATGTCATCAGGAATTGTTCTAGTGATAATTTATATGGGGAATGATTATTTACATCAGCAGAATACCTTAACAGCTTCATGTACCACATCATCATACAACTCCACACACACATTCCATTACAAAATCTGTTTATTTTGATCCCTCTACCTGCCTGTACATTTTTACCAATTATTTTTTCATCATCCTGAAGGATACCTTACATTTTAAGTTTAGTTAAAACTCTCATTATGTTGGTTAAATAACAATTTTCAAAAAGAATTACTGAAATTTTGTTTTACAGAAAAATGGTAATTAAACTAAAACTAAACTCGGCAGCACAAACAGTCCTTAGAGAGACATGGCTGGCAGTGCCCTGATATCTGCTTTCTAGACTATGGGCTCTGTGGTGCTTGTGCATCTTTTCCAAAGTGGTAATTATAAATACATAAAATTTAATAAAAAGTAATATTTTTCATATTGCATAAATAATAGCAGCTTATGATTTATGAATACAGAGAATATCAGCTATTTTAGCTTAAACTCTTAATGATTTAAATTAATATCATTTGAGATGAAGTTACAAGATGAATGAAAGTATGAATCCTTCCATTTTCGGTCATACTCTACTGCATTTTCTGTTTGTGACCTCTCCAAAATATTTTTGCTTTTTTATTGTAATATCATTCAATAGAAACATTGAATGAAGCTACCATATAAAATAAGAACAAAATTTTTATATGATAATTTCAAAAAAATAAGAAGATATTTTCAAATAAAAGAACAAAACATAAAATCAGTTTTCCTTTTCCATCAACAGGACACAACAAAACACAGATTTCTAAAATAAATTCAAATGTTTGCATATAGCAAAAAAACAACACAATGTTTCATCATCTGCATGGATGAAAAACAAATGAAAGAGCCACAAAAAAAGGTATTTCCCTGTTAAAAAAATTCTAAAGAAAGTAAGAAAAGGGGCTTACACCAATAGCATAGCTTCCAACATTAAAATACCATATGAAAAACTGAGAGTTTTTTTTACATAAAAACATAAAGTTTCCAAGAGATTTTTGTGCTATGTAGCAGCACCAAAAGAACAGCAAATTGATTTATATACATATTATAATGCATAGTTCAGGTTAATGAACTTATTCAGGCTGTATGACTCTGACATAAAATACATTCATACTTAGTTAGATTTTGTAAATTTTATGTTCTTTAGCTAACTTAATTTTCTAATTTTCTGATTTTAGATAAGACAAGAATTTTTTTATCTAAATACTTTTAAATATATTGAAAATTAAATTAATAGTTAATTTACATGCTATTACAGATAATTTAAGTAATGTACTATTTATCGATGTAAAACAAAATTAAATACAAATATTAATTTATTAAACATTGACTGAACCTTCATAAAAAGTTTTACAAATGTGTACAGTAGATCAAGACAATTAAGATCACATAAAATTTATGCTGAAAAGAAAATTATGCTGAAAATCACACTAGGGGTGTTAGGATGGAATCTGCACAATTTACATTTCATTTATTCAACAAATTTACTTATTGTTGAGAAACATTTTGCTTGATATTTTCCTCAGCAAAAGTTTAAAATAAAAAACAGGGAGATCCCATCATCTGCTCAGAAACCTAGAGAGATGGCAATTATGCAATAGCGCATAGAAATTTTGATTTGGAAGTATATAAAACAATTTATAAGCAATGTAAATACCAAGATATTACAAAAGATTAAATTTAAAGTTCAACTAATACTTGTTTCAGCCCCTCTGTGAACTCCACCAATTCCACCAGTCACAAACAGTGGTATACCAGCTCTGTGAGCTAAAAGCATTGTTCCAGCCACAGTAGTTCCTCCACTCAAACCCTGAAAATAATTATAAAGTGTTTTTTAAATAAAAATTGATCCCAGGGAAGAAATTATCAGGTAGTCTAGGTATTACAGAAAGAAAATGTCTTTCCCAATATGCTTAACAATGAAACCAAGTTTTTTTTTATTATTATTATTATTATTATTACAAATTTAATCAGATGCCTTTTAGAATATTTTACCACTTTAATAACATAAAATACATGTTGAATTGTAAATTTTCTCCTGAGAAAAAAAGTTGGAATTACTAAATAAATCCTCATTTAATTTAGTAAACTAAAGAAATAAAATAACTTCATTTGGTTCAGTTTGTTATGTCATTCATAGCTATAACACTATGAATACTGCTAGAATGACTGTTCATTACAACAACCATTCCATTTCAATGTCTGGTGCAAAAATATCCCACCTGAAGAGAATATATTAAATCCAACTGTATTACAGCAATTTTCTATTATAATTTTATTTTTCTTCAGGATATTAGGAAGCATTATAATGAGCACTGGCTGTATTAATGATTTAATTCTTCTTTACATGGTTATATTACTTTCCTTTGAAAATTATAGCTCAAAGCAAATTCTGAATTAAAATAATACCCATATTT
The DNA here is from genome assembly GCA_000611955.2 of Stegodyphus mimosarum. Classification (NCBI taxonomy): domain Eukaryota; kingdom Metazoa; phylum Arthropoda; class Arachnida; order Araneae; family Eresidae; genus Stegodyphus; species Stegodyphus mimosarum. Next base: position 520,534 of record KK116898.1, read on the forward strand.
TTACCAAAAACAGAACACAAACTGAAGTTTTACAATCTAAATATTAAGTAAACAATGATAGAAATATCATATTCCATAAAATTATGAATTTAATTACTATCGGTGAACTTATAGCAATCTCGTCAATCAGAACACAGTGTTTCAAACAATACAATCACTAATATTGATTTCAATAAAGTAAAAAAAACTGATCTTTCCCAACTTATGTACAAGGCTAAAAGATGTTATATAACTAAAAGTCAAGTAGAAGAAAAATAACTATACAAAATTTCAATCATTAAAAATTTAACTATATATAAAAATGAGAGAAGAAAGCAAGCATTTATTTTTATTCTGGACTACTTTAAACAAACATCATATACAGGTTATACATATATAAGACCATCATTAGATATTCTGAAGATTTCCTTCTATCACTAAATCTTTTGAAAATTTACCAGTACAAGTATTAGTTCAACAATTTGATTAATGGTTAGTTATGGCAAAATATACCAGTGCACACGACATTAATATGTTTCACTATAAGCAATGTCTGATAAAATAATATCAAATCTCCAGGAAGGGAAATATTCAGGTTTGGCTAGTATTAATATTACATGTTAAAACAAATAAAATCTGTGAGTAGCACATTTTGGATCATGAAAAGCTATATTAAAAACTACAGTTATTAATTACTTTTGCAATAATTACTTATTTTAATCTTTGTTCTCATAAACTTCCATTCATTAAGATGATATTTAAAGCATTAAAGAGAACAAAAAAGCAATATCTTAGTTCAACTAACATGGTAACATATAAAAATAGTCATGTCGCACAAAGTGTTAAACTCAAAACATGAGATCACTAACTTTAAGTACTTGGTTACAAGATGGTTTCTTCAAAGATTTTCAAAGCAGGACTTCTTATTTTGCGTGTGTGTGTGCAATTATCCCTTTGTGGACAGCTGATGTATATTTGCACTGAATACAAAGATATGCAAAGCCTTCTGTAAACAGCTAATTAGATGTGTGTATTTTATAGCTGTTACATCCTTAAATTTAAGTTCTGAATAACAATGGACACTGGTTAGTTAATCGTCATTTTATATAAATATATGGAATAGCAATTTTATAATTAGGAAATTACACATATTTTCTAGAATAATTCAAGCCATACTAACAGGGGAGAAGGAGCATAAAAGCAAAAGATGAAGGTATAATAATGTGGCAGTCAGAATAATTTGCTACTAAACCCTATAGTGCTACTTGGAAACCAATATCAGCTTTAGTTGATTACAGACTTATATAAATACATATCACATGTGTTCTTGTTGTATTGTTGCAATGACTTGTTGTATTGTTGCAATGACAGAAAAATGATGATTAATTTTTGACTTAAACTCAATTTTAAAAATTCTACTTGTAAGATTTTCATATAATAGGAGAAAAAGAAGTGAAATTTCTGCAGGAATACATTATTTTGCTGCAAAATTACTAAAGGAACAATGTTTTGGATTCCTTCTCAAAGTAGCTTGTAACTAGATTTACTGATTGTCTTTTGGAATAAACATACAGGTGAGAATGTATGTAATAATATGTATTTAACAGATAATTTTTTACAATAAAAGTAAATGTTCTTTTTCTTCCATAAAATTCACCAAACAGTGCCAAGTTGGTTACAATAATATATAAGTACCATTATTTGTTGTTATGCTACAAAAAAAAAAAAAAAAAAAAAAAAAAAAAAAAAAGCAAAATATTGTACTCAAGTTAACAATGGATTAACACTAGACCATTAACTGGTGCCCTTCTTAAGTGCATTATCACTTTATACCTTTCACAGTTTCCTCCCAATTTTAATAATTTTTAGTGAATTGTAAGCAATGTACATAACACAGTTGGAATTTTTTTTTTAATTTTTTAATACAAGTGGTCCAAATGCGGGTGGAATTTTTTACATATTTCAGTTTAACAAAGGTGGATTTTTTTCATTTTTTAGTACAAGTGGTACAAATGCGGGTGGAATTTTTTTACATATTTCAGTTTGAATGAATTCTAAAGCCAGTTTTACCTAGAATTTCCACTGATGCCATTTCAACCCAAAGCAGAATTCCAAAAGAAATCACTTCTGCTTACTACTAGGTTAATAAGTATCCTAATGTGATAATGAATTTGACTTCTTTCATCTTTTTTAGGATATTAATGTAAGTGATCTTTCATTCTTCTTGATATAAGTGGCACAGTTTTGCTGAATGATTTGTATGCCACTGCAAAATTTGCCTTGTTATAAAATAATTTTGCAGTAAAATATAATGCCAATTTGTCATTCATATCAACTCAATTAGATAAATTCAGTCAAAGATTGTGAATTAATGCTAATTTAGAAGAAAAGTACATACTTTGATTATTTCTACTTAATATAGAAGTAAATAAATCTAAATAAAAAAAGGCAAACCATGTAGAAGTGACATTTTAAACATATAAAATTAAAGAATATTATGTGAAAGTTGATCATTTCTTTGAATCATTGCTATTAGTGAAGTGTAAAAGAAACATTTTCAGGAAATATAAATTGTGTTTGAAAAATTATTCTAGCTAATTTCAAAATCCGGAATGGCATTCTTCATTTCTGAGACATGTAAGCACCATATTTAGCAGCATATCAAGTATGAAGCAATTATTTTACTGATTAGTCTGGTAGTGTACATAAAGCAGACTTCCTTAAGTTTCAATGATGAACCAAATACTGTAGTATTACATTTAATACAAGTATCTCACTTGAAATGGCTAAAAACTATTTCATAATAGCAACATCAAGGCAATGGTCTTGAAGCTGGTATTAATTTATAATTAATTAATAATTCAAAATAACTGGATTTTGCTATTATAAGCATTCAGATCATTTATGAAATCAGTATTAAGTAAACATATTTTAATGGAAAACTATATTGAATCATTGCAAATATATTCAAATATGCAAATTATACAATAGTACATGCATATTTTATACTTAATCATTACAAGGAAATTTTCAAATATGCAAAAAATACAAAATTAGAAAAAAAAATGTAACAAAAAAAAGGCTTTTTGTGCAAGGAAATGGTACGTAAAAAACATACTAAACAATTTTAAATTAGGCAAAACAGCAACTTTGTTTTATAATACATTTCAAATAAAATTCAACCAATCAGACACAGATTTCCCTCCTTCAGGAGTGGAAAAATTCTGCAAAGAAGGGAAGAGCGATGACTGTATTTATATCAAGAACTATCGGCGGAGCTAAGCAAACATGAACATAGAGGGAAAAAGTAAATTAAAAGCAATGAAAAATTAAAATATAAAAATTTTAAAAGCATTAGCAAGAATTGGGATTAATGCCATTAACTAAAAAGGATAAATTTTTGTGAATGTGAAAATCTCCAAGAAAATATAGTTCAGCAACTAAAGAAGCGTTATTACTAATTTTTGCAAAGTCAAAATTTTGATTAGATGCCCAATTATGATTACTTACAAAAATTTGTTTTCTTCTCCTTTTCAGACATAAGATTTGTGCTCTGTAACACTAAGCTTTAATGCTCTTTTAGTTTGGTTGATATATCTCAAACCATACTGATGACTATACTATTAATTCCCCAGGAATTAAAGTCAGAAATGGAATCTTTAAAAATCAAATAATAAATTTTACTAAGAGGTGACAAATAATTAAAAGCTGAACTTTTGGAGAATCCATGCAATTTTGTAATTGACAGAAGGATGAAATGGAATAAAGTTATTAATATTATTTCTAGCAGCAAAAAGGCTTCTTGGATGACAAGATGAAATTTTTTTTAAAGATTTATCAATAACCATGGGAGAAAATCTTCTGTTAACAACAACAGATTTCAAATGACTGAGTTCGTAAGAAAGCAAAAAGCTAAAGAACAAGCTTTGAGAGCATGATATGCATAAAAGTACAAAGAAGTTATTTTTTGCTTAGCAGGATGACATGACTTAGTATGGAGAGCCACACAAACAGAAAAATGTTTATCTTAAACAGTGGGGCTGAAATAAATTCATTGCAGTTTATTAAAATATCAAAGAAGCAAAGAACTGTCAGATTCAACTTCAAAAATTAACCATTAGCTGGATCAATCAGATTCATAGCAGATAAAAATCTGGAATAAGCATCAGTTATTACCATCAGAAAGACAAAATATTCCTTTGCATAACAAATCCAGAGCCGAAAAGATAACTTTCCAAATAATCTTAAAATAGCATGGGCAAAAGTCAGCAAGTTCTGGACTGCAGAGATTACCCATTGCTAATCCTTTCATTTGGCATTAATAATTAGTTTGGGAAATGAAATGGGCTTGATGCAAATAAATTTTAGTGAAAGTTGAAGTTGAGTTGAAGAAAAAGAAGTTGAGTTTTTAATATCAGTATGCATCCAATGGAATTAAGCAGTTAATTTCTCACTTTCCACATTAAAATTACAGCCCAAGTTAAAGATAAGAAACAACATTAAATTTTAGTAATACATGCATGTTTTAGAAAGAGATAAACAATAATTCACTTATAAATATGAAGATTTTTTATAATCATACAACCTTGCTGATAACATATGGCATATCTCTCCTTGAAACTTTTATGAAGCTCTTTTGCTTTGATGCTAAAATTTCAAGATTTTTGGCAGTTAAACCTGGGGGGAAAAAAACTTAAACTGATAATGCTGTAATCATAAAATAGGAGAAAAAATTAATAATGATAATAAGATAAAAGAACTACAATTAAAATAAGATAAAAAACACCACAGCATGTTAAATAATAACCACAATAAATATGTGATATTTGTAAAGCTAACCTACTCACCTACATGCACAATCCCATCTAAAATTCCTATAGTTGCTGGAACTGCTTTATTCTTTCTAATAATATTTTCCATTTCAATAGCAGTGCTAAGAGAGAGAAGTTACTTCTGATGAGGTAATTTAACTACATAAAAATCATCAAGGCATGTTTAAAATCACTTTAAATAATACACTCATCTCTGAAATCAATGTCCTGATTACATTATTAATCCCATTTTTTAAAATTATTCACTGTCTTAATGACTAGAGTGTTAAAAATATAACTAGAAGCTTTATATTCCTAAATATTGATATTAAGTTCTAGAATTATAATTAAAAATTTATTAAAATAAATTACAGAATTTATGAAATCAATAAAAATGCATGACTTTTCTCTACTTGACATATTATTTTTCACCACTAGATATATCATTATAGCATATTTATATTTTAACAATTTATTTGCATGATAGATATTTATTAAAACTAACAAAACCTTGCATAAAATGAATAGAATATCTTTACTAGACATGATTTTTAGGTTCTACAGAACATTCAGATCACAAAATACTTTTCCGATAAAAAAGTATTCTTAAAATTTTAAGTGTTATAAATCATGACTTATCTCTGTAAAATTCCAAAGCTTAAACTTCTAACAAATATTTACAAAAACTTAAAATTATATGAAAAAATAGCAAATGTAGAGTAATGCGTTAAAAGAAAAAAACGATTTTAGTTCAAAAAAAGTGACTACCCTTTTTAGTATGTTATACTATTTCTGATTAAAAGCCATATGTAAAATCAAAAATAACTTATGTTAAAAAAAACATAAATAGTAAGGAATATAATGTATCACTTTAAGTTCTCGGGATATGGAAGCCCATGAGTTATCACTGTACTCTCTAAAGCAACTATAGGCTTTCCTTTTAAAATACTTTCAGACACTTCTTCTGAATATTGGATAAAATCTGGAAAATAATGCAATGATAATCAGAAAAAATAGCCATCTTTAATTTACTTTATTCTAGCATTGATGAAAACAATTGTTACAGATCTATGAAGGAATCAATGTGCATAAGTTTAAAATAATAACTGATCGTAGTCAGTTAATTATATAAATACCTATTAATAGGAAAATAATTTTAAAAAAAGCAGCATGGTTACTGAATAACGAAATTATTATAAAGTATTGACGAATTAAATAAAAACATTTTTTTTATATTAAAAAGATGTGCAGAGCTAAATCTTAATTTCTTAATGAAATTTAGAATGTGTAAAATCAAAAATAATATATCTCACAAAACATAACGGAAAAATATGAATCATATATGAATTCAAAAATGCCTAGAATTTAAAGCAAAATTTACGTTAAATCCATACAATAAGTATACACAGATGCAATGGAAAACAAGAAATAAGACAAAAATAATTATTAGTTATAAATCCGATAGGTGTGAATTAATAAAAGAAGTATTCGAAAAATAAATTGTAGACTGTTATACTATATTACCTGCAGTCCACTTTTGGAAATTTCTCTTTTTGTAGATGAAATGTTTAAATATTCGATTAACTGAGAAGCAATACTTATACATTTTACTTTTATCTTGTATTAAAAAATCACCCAATAATATAATTAAACTAAGTGTAAGGCTTTATTGGAAAGAGAAAATCGAACTGAAAATTGTAAATAAAAAGAAAAATGTTGGTATATATCACATATGAACGAAAATCATTAAACTTCGGTTTAAATCAATTCATTTAAAGCACTGTTCTATTAAGCTATGTCTGTAGAGATCAGATGTTTAACAATTCCAAAACGATAACATTAGTAATCGCGAAATATCTCTTGTAAACATTAAGCATGCTAAATAAGAAGCGTCTGCTCTCAAAGTCACGTTGCCACACATGATGCGTCATTTCCTTAAAGTCAATTATTTCGCAACTTGGCGCCACTCTTTAGTGATAGTGGGCATGCTCCAGAAACACAAGAAGAGCTGACTGCTATTCACTACAGCAAAGTATTATAGAACTATATCTGCTTTTAAAGCACTACTTTGTGAAGGGTCTTTGAAGGTAATGGTCCATATTTATTCGGAAGATTTATTCTTCGCAAATAAAAAAATGAAATTCTTTGATGATATTGATTTCAAATAATGATGTTTATTTTATACCAAGGGTCCAAATAATACATGTTAGTTATAAAAAGTTTAAAACAGAAAGTATTGTTAAATTTTCCAAATAAATAATTAATTAAAATAAAAGATGTGTACTCATCCTCCTTACTTATTTCACTCTTTTTTTTTTGGGGGGGGGGGG
>KK116898.1:527686-572962 GCA_000611955.2 Stegodyphus mimosarum
GGGGGGGGGAATATTTAGTTTGGCCATAGTTATATATGTGTCATACCTTTACGCAACCATCCCAAAATTTTGAAAGGTTGCCCGACAGTTACGTTGCTTATGTAATTTTTCTAATGGCTTACTATCTACTGCTTCGGCAAGTGTTACAGCTGTGACAGCATGAACTGTTCACCGATGACCACGGATTTCACAATAACCGGTGCTCTTCGATTATTGTTAGAAGTGTTCTTCGGTTACCTTTAATTTTAACAATTTATCTAAATTTATTGTACAGCCCCACATCGGTGACCTACCGATTGATCAGCTGCGACTATCAACCTGCAAGTCACCGGTGAGCAAAATCGGATCTCGCTCTTTTTCTAGATTCTATGATTTCTATGCCATCAATATTGCAAAGTCTGTTTTATTACACGTCGACGAGGATTCATTGTCATGTCTATCAATTTCTGTTCTGCATGTCGAATGAAATGTATTTTGATGTAAGTATGTGTTATGTCTATTTTTAATATCTACGTTCATAGTCAAATTTCTATGTTTCTACATATTTGTGTTTATAGTTTTGATGCAAGGTTATGCCATGTCTATTTTTAAATTCCATGTTCATGATCAAAGCCTCGCTTGTATTCTACCCAGTGTCTACGAAGAGAAAAAAAATATTGGGTAATCTATGATTTAAGTGCTTTGAAATTTATAAGTGTTGTATTTTCCAATCAACTGCAAAATGAATTGTCGTTCTTTTCATCAGTCTGTGTTTATAAAAAGTGTATTCAACTACCATATGTGAGACACTTCAATTTATGCAAGGAAAACTAACAGGTGTTGTTCGGTGTCTGAAAGAGTATTGTTTGGCAGCATTGTTTTACGCTAAGCACAGTTTGGCTTTTAATGTAATCCTAAAGTTATTTCGTTTTTTGCTGATTAGTATGTATGCAGATTGTCTTGATGTAAGAGCATATGGCTGCTCGCTTTTAGCTAAGTTACATAGGTAGCTATAAACACATGCGTGTGCTAGTATTCAATAATGTTGTTTTTGTTAAAATAAATTTGTTATTGTTAATATTACAGTCCATTTATTGAAATTAAGTTTCATTAAATAAGTTTGAGCTATCTTCGGCAAGAACATTTTAGTACGTAGAGCCGGAGAAGAATATGCCTACTAATATTGTTTCATTGAATCTCCAAAACGAAACTCGGAACTTAGATAAAATTCCTTGTTGAATATAAAATGGAGGCGAATAAACTCAGCCATGATGTTATTATGAAGACTAAAGTGGATGCTTTATTGCAATTAAAATCTTGGGTTAAAGACTCATAGTGGAATACACCAATTTACCAGAGGAAATTGATTTGAAAGATAATCTAAGCCTTACACAAGAACTGGAAGAAAAAATCGAAGAGTTCGAAGTAAGATTTAGAATTTTCCTTTCTAATTGTGAAACAAATAATAAAGATAAATTTGAAACTAAAATTGTTTCTAAATCAAATTTTAAACTGCCTGATTTACCTCTTCCTCAATTTTCTGGTAAATATGAAGATTTTAAGAATTTTAAAGTTCAATTTATGTCTATGATTGCTAATAATAATGATTTAAACGATACTGAGAAACTGTTTTATTTGAAAGCATCACTTAAAGGTGAAGCAAAAATGTTAGAATCATGTCAGGATACATTTTAGTCACTATTTTTTGCACTTGAAAGCAACTATAAAAACAAAAGAGCAGTAGTTGATGCCTTTATTAATAATTTGTTTAACTTTGAAAAAATAAATGGCTCACCTTCTCAGTTGAGATCGCTAGTAGATAATGTTAAAAGATGTTTGAGATCTTTAAATGTATTAGAATTTGATAGAAATAATTTATCTGAAGAGAATCTAGAAAAGCATTTGAACTAAACGTAAAATCAAATGATATTCCCAAACTTGATGAATTTTTAGAATATCTAGAAAAAGAATTCGCATTCTTGAAGAAATAAACAAAAGTAGTTATCCTAAGTAGAGCTATGTTACTAAAGTATCAAATCAATTAAGTCGCTCTAGAAATTCAAAATCTTTGGTAACTAAAACAAACCCTTTTCGAAAATGTATTATGTGTAAGGAATTACACCCAGCTTATCATTGTTCGAAACTTAAGAGCATTTTTGTTTCTGAGCAGTATGATTTTATTAAAGAATATAAACTATGCATTAAATGTCTTTTCCATCACACTTATTATGGCAGGGTAAAGCTAAATTCAGTTGTTATGTCTGTAAGAAAGACACGCATCATAGGCTGTTGCATAAAGATTACGAAAAACAAAATGAATCATCGAAAGAAAAAGAATTGTCCTTGAACATTTCGTCAGTGAATGTGAAAGGGGACTGCCCCTTTCCCCCCCCCACAACTTTGATGGCAGCTGCAAATAAGTCTAAATTTCTGTTAATAAATATATCGATTGTTTATCTTCGCGATGTTTACGATGAAAAAATTCCTTTTAGAGCAGTGCTTGATTCAGCTTCGACTTCTAGTTTTTGTACTGTTAGTGTTATGAACTCATTAGGAATAAAAAAAGAACGAGCATTTATTCCAATTAGTGGAATAGGCAACACTACTTTAAATGTTAAACCGCAAATAAAGATGCGTTTATAGAACTTAGAAAAAGAAAATGATTGGGAAATAGAGTTGTTCCCAAAATAAGTGACATGACACATCGAAATCTATTGATATTTCGCAATTAAATATTCCGAAGAGAATAAAGTTAGTCGACGACGAATTTTTCAAGGAAGAAAAGGTAGATTTATTATTAGGAGGGGAATTATTTTTTGAATTTTTAAAAACAGATAAACAGCCTTCTACGCACAGTTAACTTTGACACCAACCTTCCGGTGGCTGCAACAAGGGAGGATCTGAGAAGAGTCGGAGTAGCGGTTCTATTCTTGCGTGCACATAATGTCAAATATCTGTCATCGGCGTTCGTCGTAGCAGTTGGCTGTCATTGGCTGAGCCTCCTAGATGCCGAATCTGTGGTTTGAAATTGCCTACAAAGTCTGTGAACCACAGGAGGACTCACATTTAGCCATCTGGCCACTTCTGTTTGACTTTGTGCTGCCTTTAATCTCCCAATGGCATTCCATCGTAGTTCTGCAGGCAAATGATGCCTGGAGGTCATTGTTACGAATTTTCTATCTCACATTTCTGATGTCACTATCACAGTGAAATATGAGTGCTTGCTCTCAAACACGGACTTTTATGCTGCTCGCAGATGACGTATTCCGAGTACAGCGCCACTAATTTGCATATTGCAGTTTTACTCAGCAAGTAAGAGTATTACTTGGCAACATATTCAAATTTTACACGGTTTGGCTTATTTTTAAGGGAGTTATCGCTATTTTTTGTATTTTTCCTTAATTTATGATTACCAGTGTAAATCAAATTCCTCAATTTTAATATTCAGCCTTACAGAAGTTTATCCAAATTATTTTCTTTCGGTCAAAATACATTATTTACTATTTTAGTGAAACAAAGTGATGCTGGTGCAGTGGATTTTAAATTTTGTATGAAAGGTTTTAGTTATAATTCTTGCAATTTCATTCTATTGCTTAAAAAAACAAAAAGCATAGTGTTTACAGAATGAAAACATAAATATTCTGATATTTTCATTTAATGGTTTCGTGGTTATTAATTTTGATGATGCATTTTAATTTACATTTTTTTTTGCTAATCCAGCATGTTTAATTTTTTCATAACTATGAGATAATTAATTAATTAATGTTATTTTGAAATTTAAACGCGTAATACTGTAAAATGTAATAATTTTTCTTTGTTTCATGAAAATGAAAATACGAAAAATAAGTGAAATTAATGTAGATAAATAAAATGTGATAGATGAAATTATGATAGATGCATGTTGAAATTTATGAGTGATTGTATGCTAAGTATTGAATATGTTGAGAGAATACTGGTTTCGAAACAGAGGCCTATTATTACATCGGCAAAATTGTTCCTTTTGTCCGCCTCATAGAAGATAATGTTGAAGGCTCTCGTTTTATGAATGTGCCTGAGTTTTTTTATATATACTTACCATTTTATATTTTTGATGGAATGTATTAGTGAAATTCACAAAGGCCAGCTACTTTATGGAAGGAATGGAGGGCTTTCAAGTAACTACCATAGCCTGTAGATTCATTAGGTTCTTTTTTAAACAGAAGACATGAAAATGAGCAGTGTCCTCTCCAGGACTCGAACCTCTGTAATACGCGCCGAATGTGCTGACCAATTCACCACGAAGGCATTCTAAAAAGGCGGGAGAAATACGCTATATACACCCCCTTTTAACTGGGCGACTGGGGATTAGGGGATCCATTCGCTTCCCTTGACAAGTTCTGTTTGGAGCTTTAAATAAAAAAGATTAACTTGGGTTTTCACATTTTTTGTATTTTCAACTTTTTTACTTTTTCTGTTCAAAATGTATATTATAAAATTTGCAAATTCATAAAAATGGAAATAGGTAGGGGATCATGGTTCTTACAATTCTTAAGTAATTCTCTCATATATTTCATTTCCCATATTAGCTGGTGGTGAATAATCATCATCCACCACCTTTTTTAGATCGGGCGCCACTGTAGAGATATTAGGTTATTTCGAAGCAGGAGACATGAAAAATGAACAATGCCCTCGAATGTCTCGAACCTCGGATCTGTCGAATAGGCGCCGAGTGTGCTGACCACTACACCACGAAGGCATGATAAGAAGACGGAAGAAATACCTTATAAGCACACTTGAGCCACTGGTGCAGAGCAAACCCACTAGTTAGCTCAAGAAAATATGTCTTTTTGATAGAAATATTTATTTAGAAGTACTGCGGAGCCTTCCAGTTTGGCAAACTAAGGAATTACGAATGAAAGATAATAACAATGAAACCATAATTTCTGCGGTATTACTCCTCCTATATTTTTGATGTTAAAAGATAATTCATCAATATAAAAATTAGTTTCATAAATTTTTATATGTATTACAGTGAGAATAAGTAATGGCTATGTAGAAGTTTTATTTGTGATACTCTGTTAGAATCAAAAACCTTCCCTGAAGAATTATGATTATGTGGACTCTAAGGGTTTTGGACTGAAATGCTGAAAAATTTAATAGGACTCTAAAAATTGCATTTATTTAAAAAAAACTTATATTAAAAATTATATAGACGCAATTACTTACTTAAGTATGTTGATCTAAATTTTATGATTTACATTATTCTTCATTTGCTACTTCTTTAACGATTTTTCTTCAAACAAGGGTCTCTGTGGCTTATGAAACAAAAAATGAATATATATGAAACAAAATTGTTAAACTTTATTGGAATCAATTTGCAGTAGATCTTCAAATTCATAAATTTTAATTAAACACATCACCGCTTCAAAGATTCGCTTCCCACCATTTTGTGTCACTCTGCAGCATATTACCTCTCTCTTCCCCCGCAGTGCCTCTGCACTGCGACATCTTTAGCTCGGTCGCTGCTCAGGAATAACACAAAGAACCAAAGTGAATACGCATTGCTTTTTCACGCTTCCTTGCACATAACTTGACATTAGATGACAGCTTAATTAGTAAGAGCACAGATTCGCTTTTTAGTCATGGCCGAGACAACTGCGGCGTAGGTGACTGGAAATTGCTGTGTAATGAATAACCGGATGAAATTTTGGAAGAAACACAGCCGGTTTGGTAATTGAAAATAATTTATTTCTGGATGATAAATTTCTTAGCACATAACACAGCAGATTCATTTTTAATTGGTGGACCATTCCTAGCACATAGCATTTCTAGCTATTGGTTTCCTAGCACATTCCTTTTTAATTGGTAGAACAGTAGGGGTGCTAAACGCGCTCCACAATTTTGGATATGTAATTATATCTCAAATAGTGGAAAATAGCTAGCAGAGGCTAAGTGATACGTTGCAAGAAGGAAGGCGAAAATACAGTTGGCTGCGGTACATTTATAAGCTTGGAACGTTTTGCTTTATTTCTGGATAGCACTTGCGCAAAAGTTTATAGTTTACAGCAATGCAGAAACTGCTGGAAAGGCGCAGACACCTTGAAGGGGTTGTACTTTAATTGAAAATTAGTAATTTAAAAGTGTATTGTCAATTTGTTCCAATTAAGTTCAATTTGTTAATGAACTTTGCTTCAAATTTTTATACCTTACGCATATACACATACACATATCTATAATAATATGGTGCCCCTCGTTTCACTGCCCTCAAGATGAAGCATAGCAACCCTTGTGTTCAAGCTAAACTAAAAGAAGAGTGAGGGGAAGATAATAAGAAAATTATAATTTTTTTATTTGCTATCACTGCTATTTGAGGGAAAATACTGAGAAGGGTAAAGGCATCCAGTAAATCCTCACAAGGTGCTTGTAATAATTAAACCACTTCTATAAATTTGCTGCATACTTAGTCAAGGACCTAATATAATGAAATTGGAAACAAGGCGACGGAAAACTGAGCATTAAGTTTTACGCTAATATTCAAGTCCTAACAATTGGAAACATATTTTTGATGTAAATCAAACAAGTGAAGAAGTCAATTTGACTGGTTGAGAAGAATTTAAACTGAATACATTCTATGCCATTTATGGCAAAACTGTAGTGAAAGTGATTCAAAATGTAAAGAAATTGGAGATTTAATGTCGTATTATACAAACGAAACAAAACGACTTAAAGAATTATCGGTTTACCTTATTTCCCCTATATTTCTTGCTAATTTTATCGTCCGAAAATAAAGGGAGGAAAACTGTTATGTTGTTGCTTATGCTCATTTGTCTGACGTATAGTCACCCCAAACCCACGAAATTCCTCGTGGCGAAGAGAGCTAGATTACGCCTGCCATTGGCAACAGCCTTGAGCACCTTTCAGGTGACAGTGCCATTTAGCTCAGTTCTGCCCCCAATTTTGATGGAGATCACCCCCGGGGGGGAACGGGTTCGAGGGTCTCACAGCCTTCTTCCCTTCCACCGTACCACACAAGAGGACTTTTGGCTTACCGCATATTCAAAGTACCGCCATGCCGCACCGACACTGTACATTTACAAACATCCATGTCTTCTCCGGAATTCGAACTCGAGCCTTTGGCACGGCAGTCAGCGTCACTAAACACTATACCGGTTGGACGGCGGGCGGAAACTTATGTGACTAATTTAATTTTCGAAGGAAGAAATTACAGTAAGAATATAACAGATCAAAAGTAGTCCTGGACAAACTCCAGGCAACTACAGCAATATTATTTCTCTAAAAGAAACCTTTGTTCCAATAAGAATCTAGTGATATTGTAGAGATATTAGGTTATTTCGAAGCAGGAGACATGAAAAATGAGCAATGCCTTCGCACCACGGACCTCTGGAATACGCGCCCAGCGTGCTGACCACTACACCACGAAGGCATGCGAAGAAGGCAGGAGAAATACCTTATATACTCCAACTTTTAAAGGGCGACTGGGGATTAGGGGCCCCAATCGCCAAATCCCGCTGGTCGAGAAACATCATCCACCACCTTTTATTTTAGGCGCCACTTCAGAGACATTAGGTTATTTCGAAGCAGGAGACAGGAAAAATAAGCAACGCCTTCGCCGAAACTCGAGCCACGGACCTCTGGAATACGCGCCCAGCGTGCTGACCACCACACCACGAAGGCATGTGGAGAAGGCGGGAGAAATGCCTTGTAATATTAACATTCCAGCTTATAATAAGACATGTTTCCCCTGCATTTTTGTAACTTCTCTGTATCTTCAGTTCTACTTCTTCGCTTTAATCGTTGTCTCTGCTACTCCTTAGGCCTCAGTCATGCATAAATAATTAGAGAAGACGAGTGGGCAACTGACTAGGGGAAAACATAGATTGATGATCAGTTTATATTTTTTCCCTGTGACTGGTCTGTTCTTGTATTAGACTGGCATAGAATACAGCAGTTAAAAGGGAAAGATTCAGCTTGACCTTCGCAGGTAGTTTGCGAGGATTTGTTTTTGTTAGTGAGATGAAAGCAATCATTATATGGACGAATCCATTTTAAAATTTGTGCGAGATCGTACTCTGAAAACATTAAAGAAAGGAGAAATTACGCGAACATATTTTTAATTTTCAGAACCGATGCTAAGAAACTAGAAGAGAAATACGCGAGGAGGTACGGTATGCAAGTTTACTTCAGTCACACTGAAGATCAAGATGATGAGCTGACCCAATGAATTTTAATGTTTGGAAAATATAATTTGCGAATCCCAACCAGTATTCACTAATTCATAAAAAATTACAACATTGTATTTTCTTTTCTTAATACCGAAATATTTTTAAGAACGCACTTAGTTATGCTCATAATTAATACAACAGGAAAGCTATCTTTCTCTGTTTTAAAACAAATTAAATATCATTTAAGAAGTTCAGTAGGACAAGAAATAATAAGGGCATTATCATGCTTGTTATGGGAAAAGATACTTTCGAAAGATTAGATTGCAAACATATTGATGATCTGCTTTATAAAATGAATATCCTAAAGCAAAAAAGTAAGAATTTTGGCTGTAGGTACATATAAATTTGACTATAATTATATGTAAGTTACTTCAATTTTCGTTATTCCTGAAACTCTTTTATTATACACTCACGTTTGTGAAAATTGCAACACCAAGAAGGAATCGTCATAATTGAATGCAATTTAATACGCAGTTGAGTGGTAGTGGTACAAATAAATGATTAAATGTTTAAAGCAAACACACAAGAACAAGAGATCAGAATCAGTATTTTGTGTGGCCACCACGCGCCGCAATAAGTGCTGCTACACGACGTGGCATGGAGTCAAACAAAGTTTGAATGTCTGACTGAGGAAGAGCATTCCATATCGTTTGTACGCGTACCCAAAGTTCGTCTGCAGACGCAACAGGACGAGGATCACGAGCAAGACGCCGACCAATGACATCCCACACATGTTCAATTGGCGACATATCCGGGGAACACGCAGGCCAAGGAAGAAGCTGTACCTGCTGCGCTGCAAAGAAGGATTTAACAATCCGAGCAGTATGAGGGCGGGCATTGTCCTGTTGAAATACAGCGCCTGGCAAGCTTTGAAGGAAGGGAACAGCTTCGGGCTGTAGAACTTCACGGATATACCGGTTGCTGTTCAGATTGCCCACAATTCGTAGCAATTGAGATCGTCTATGATATGCTATGGCGCCCCAGACCATAACTCCGGGTGTTCGTCCACTGTGGCGTTCGATAATGCACTCCGGAAGGTGGCGTTCACCGGCATAGCGTCTGACACGAATGCGGCCATCATGGTACCACAAATTAAAGCGGGATTCGTCAGAAAACACGACATGCTGCCAATCAGCACGCCAGTCTCTATGCTGATTGGCCCATTGTAGCCGCAGGCGGCGATGGTCGTGCGTTAGGGGGATCCTGTATAAAGGAGTCCGTGCGCGCAGTCCACACTGCAGCAGACGTCTACGAATTGATGAAGCACACAATGAAACACCTGTAGCTATTGACCACAGTGCTGCCAATTGTCTAGAGGAAGCTGTACGGTCCGTCCGCGCCATGCGGACCAGGTGTCTATCATCGCGAGCTGACGTCACATTTCGGGGTCCACTCCCGGATTTCCGAGTTGTCCGACACTCGTCCGTCCACTGCTTCCAAACGCGCATCACTGTGCTGCTGTTACGCTGCACACGAGAGGCTACTGCACGATACGACAATCCAGCTTCACGAATGCCGATGATTCTCCCTCGTTCAAAATCTGTAAGTTGTTCAAATCTCGCTCTCTTTCGTCGACGAGGCATAAGTACAGATTGAGTTAACGTTTACCACTAGCAGATAACCACCGATAACCATACACGCCTCGCTACAGCCGTCTATTTATTCGGATCCATCAGCCGTTCAGAGGGCGCTGCTCAGCATACGCATGCGCTACGGATTTGCAATTCTAATCATTTGCATATCATGCGCTACTTTGCATTTCCTGAAAATTTCAGCTCACTCGCGTAAGTCCTTCATGGTGTTGCAATTTTCACAAACGTGAGTGTATAATTACAATTGTTCTGATGTTTGCAAATTCTATTGTTAATAAAATCCTCAAATGTCATTAGTCAAAATTTATTGGAGGCAATGTAAATAACTGAGAATTTACGTTTTAGATAAGATTATGCTAAAAGTATAATCCGTACAAAAACCTATTCATTGATTAATTGAATTATTTACCTTAACGAAGCAAATAGCAAATTCATGTATTTTCTCAAAAACTTGTCATAACAGCACACTATGCTAGATTTCATTTCTCTTTGAGATTATTCTATTTTACTGAAATCAGCGATAAAATATTTCCATCGCAGGATCCTTGTTCTTCTTCATTTATCTATTTCGCAGATAGCAATTTCAAATTCATTCTGCGGTTTTTTAAGACGAATAGTTTTCGAAGGAATCAAACGGGAACTTACTAGGACACACCGCTTTCAGTTCATAAATTTCATGTTTCCAGGTCGATCCATCTCCAAATCGCAAATTCGCAGAATCCTTTTAACTGTTCTGTAAAGTTTTCAGCAGAACTTAAGTTGTCTTAAAACAGTCTTATATTATCTTATATAAACAGTCTTATATTAGTTTAATATTATCACTCAAATGAATTTAGAATGAAAAGATTTTATTGTATTCTTATTGAAAATCCCCCCATCAACAATGTAATTTACGAAATATTTACATGTCCCATCGCTTTGGATGCAACTGACTCTTTCTCTTGATTTTTCATATAACGCTACTGTAACAGTAATCTGCAGCGTACCAAGTGTTCCATTGATTTCGTTTAACTCTTTGCCTGATACAAAAGTTACCAGTAAAATAAATCGTTTAAATTCATACCCTCAACAGATTTAAATTTTCTTATTGTCTTTTTATTTAAAATAACATATTCAAAAATAATCAGTCATGTGGTGAACGTATGTACTATGTTTCTAATTTTAACTTTTAATAAATTTGAATTTAGAGAATATTAAGTTAGGGAAAAAGTGAGCAAATAAATTTTCACAAATGATGACTGCGAAAATACGCAAGTTTGGCCTTTTAGGAAATTTTACATGACTTGCATAGCTCTAAAATCATGAAACCCTCCAAGTCATAAAGGTGATTTTTATTTTTGCAGAAGTAATTTCAGAATGTTGTGGTTTTATATCCTATCAGAAAATAAATATTAAATCTATTAAGAAATTCCACAGAGGATGAGAAGCAGTAACACTGAGATATCAATAACCACAATATTTATGTATATAAAAATTTAAGTGATAATTTCTATAGCAGTCTTATCTAGGAAGCAAATATAAAATAGTAACTGATAACATTTTTTACATTTGTGGCCACAATTCACTTGGCACTCTAATCGTGCAGATTTCCAGAACATTTACATTTCTGGATATTATTGCGATAGGAAGAGGGAGCCTCAAAGCAGAAACAGAGATACAAGTGAAGTGCGCATTTATCCAGTATGGCAGCTCAGCAAACGAGAAAGTTTTGGTTTAGCTACATAGGTTTCAGTTCTAAAAATTTTGAGTTCAAGTTCCCTACGTCATCACCATTACACAAGCCATGCGACATAGATTTATTTAGAAATGACGCAGTCCAGAAATGTTATTAATATTTTTAGAATAAAGAGGAAATAACAAAATTAAAAAAGAGGTATTAAAAGGCTATTTCTAAATTACATTACAAGGCTGATTTACATATTTTTTATCTTACATATTCCCCCCTTTCAAACAGCAAAAGGCTTGGTGACAGAAAAGCTTTTTTAGAAGAAAGCTTTAAAGCATTAGTGAAAACGAAAGAAACACAACTGTGAAAATTTTGATAGATATATATATATATCTTGCACAAAGACCAAAAATTGAAATTCAAATAAATAAATTTTAAAAAAACTTAGAATTTTTGTTTATAATATGGTACATTATAATATTTTAGTGTATATTATATTTTTCAATATTTTTGTGTTATATTATGTTTTATAATATTTTGATGTTTATGTGTTATATACGTGTACGTGTATTTCTTTTGTAACTTTGACAATAAATACTAAGGTGTTTAATTAATTAATTTGGCATTTAAAATCGTCAATATAACAGTAAATTAGTTTCTTACCTTCAGATCTACAAGCACTTTTTTTCCTCGTGTCTTGTACGATGTAACTCTACATCAAGCACGCCAAACTCGTGACCTTTCACTCCTTTTTCTGCCACCGTTCGCTTAGCTTGAGAAAATAACAAAAATTATATAATTATAACATATCAATAAAACATTTTATTTTAATCGAATATTGAGGCGGATATGTAAGCTAAGGTCCTAAAAAGGAATCTTGAGATGGTCTGATTACGAAAGTACTTGCTACATCGATGTTGAGAAAGTGCCAGCCCATTTACAGATGGAGTTAACAGAAATTCAGTAAAAGTTGAATCTAAAATAAAATTTCCTCTAAATGGGTAAGCTTGAATTTTATAAATGTCTGCCTTCACGGTTCCCAGTTTTGCATTTGTTCACATACTTTACTTTCCGTGTGCGCTGTTACGCACCAGAGGAAATGGCTTTTCTCATGAATAAAAAGGATCAAGTCTCCAGCGAAATACAAGTTTAACAAGCATTCATCTGATCTCTGTTATGAAAGCTACTAGTGTGAAAAGCACGTCCCAGACGTTAGAAAACTTTTTATAGAAAAAATATGCCAGCTGATAGGAAGTAAACGATAGGTATTCATCTACTACCCAAATTTCCTTATGCATCTCCTGTTTTTTTTTAAATCCTGCATTAAGCAAGATTTTTATGTATTTACCTCACCTTTTAAGTACGCCATTAAGTATGAAAATGGCTTTTTCATTCTTTTCATTCTCTTCATTTGAATATGAAATTGGCTTTTTCATTCTTTTCATTCTCTTCATTTAAATATGAAAATGGCTTTTATCATTCATTTCATTTCATTATTGCTGAGTTTGACTCACCCAACCTAAATGCTAGTTTTGACTCACCTGACCTAATGTGAACAGTAAGATGGTTAGTCATGTACATAATACTTTTTATCAATGCCGAAGAAAACTTGACATACATGGCTTATCTACACAGAGCTCATTGAGCCTACCCTAAGAGAGTGTACAGGTGAATGTTATTAAAAAATAGATTACGGTTTAGTTTTTCTTCGATGAATTGACTGGCAAGCTAAGTTCTTTTATTTTCTCGAGCATGGTTTCTTGGACAAAGTGTCGATTTCCTTATTTATATCATTTATTGTGCAGACGCGTTTTCCTTCATACTTGAAGCCCTCATATTGTCATCACTTTGGAGTTCAAATTGTCCTTTATGAGTTTTGTAGTCTTTGGTATTTTTTGCCACTAAGTTTTGTTTTACAAAACAGGTATAAATATCATTTTACGTAGGTTTAATTACGAAAATCCATTTCAATGAGCGATATGCATTCCATAAGCATATCTACTCTAACCTAGTGGTGAGGTTTAAATGCTAAATTTTTTTCTAATGCGATTGCCCTAGCTATATTAATTCCTGTTTCCTTATGTGGCAATGAAGAGTATGATCATGCGTAAATACTGAAATATGTTTCAATTAGACGAAGCATATGCATACCATAAGCTCTTTTTATCCCAATGCATTACAACGATGTAGCGATTGCTAAACACTCCCTTCGTACTTTGCAAGTCGTTGATTTGGAAATTTTTTTAAAAACTTTTTGCTAAAGTGGCACATTTTTTTTAATTGGTATGTCTTTTGAATTAGTTTTCAAATACGATGGTTAAATTCTCGAATAAACAGCATGTATGTACTCAAAAATTAATTCGTGAACGAAAAATTGTACAGCGCTGCAAACAATTATTCGAAGTCAAAAAATACTTCAACTTTACCGGTGAATAATGTTCTTACAATCTGGCAACTGAATGTCTTGGAGTCCGAACACGTTGTAGTAGTCTTGGCCGTTAATCAAGTAAATTAACAAGTAAGTGAATAATATTGTTCAAAATAAATTTCTTTTTGATATGACTTAAGTGTGTTTAAATATTTAGTTCTACAAATGAATAAAAGTATCAGTTGTTTTCAAAAAAGTTTAATGAAATGATAGGTAGCCATTTTAGTTGCTTCTGAAAATTAAGGGTTAGAATTATTTTTATAATATTTTAATGTTTATTTTTAAGGATTTTTTAATATTCTTAAGAATTTCTGTAAGTGCAGACAAGTATAGCTTTAGAGCTGTTTGTTACGGTAGTGTAGTGACGTGCGCATGAAAGGAGTAACAACCTAGATTACATTTTTGTATTTTCGTTTTGCATAAGTTTTTACTTATTAATTAAATATCTTTAAAATTTTAACATTGTGGAAATTTGTTATTCATATTAATAATTGTGAAACTCGTTCAGTGATATTAAACCAAGGAATAAATGTGTTTTTATGATTCAAAAACCGATGTTTGTTTAAATTGAAGATTAGTGTCTCTCTGCGGACTTATAACTTACTTTAATGCTTGAACAGTGATGCTTTTGTAAATATGAAAACAGTTATTTTATCTGATAATCTTTTATTTCCATATTAACATTGCAAGTAGCCTTTGAAGCTTGAATTTCGTTATGTTATTTCAAAGATACTGTAATGGCAAGTGAACATGTCTTTAATAAATACATTATTAATACTACATTTTACATTATCTTTATTAATACTACATTTTTTAGTAATAAAAAGGGATTGGGGATTTATATGAAGTTGGGAGAGCAATGTAAAATTGGTATGAGGTGCTATCCAAAATCATCACAAAATGTCTTTGGCATTACATTCATGTTAAAAAAGTAAGCATCAAATACTAAAAGGTATAAATGTATAAAGGAAAATTAAAATGCACAATTTACATATGAGGTAGAGGTTACATTGCTGAATTCAAGTAGGCAACCAAAATTAGCATAAAATACAATCTTCAAAATCAGTCCCACCACAATAAAAAACTGGACCTATGCGTCAGTTTATTAGCAATGATAGTTCCTTGTAATCCGAGATGTCTAAAGGGAATGCATGAACCGAAGACACCATTTGCACGATGAAATGCATTGGAGGGATATTGTAGATATGTGCAAGATAATCCGCTGTTGCAAGAGAGCTGTATGTACATCAGTGTCATCAGTATACTGTGGAATCTACCAAAAGGATCATAACCCCTCTAGAAGATGGTCTGAATGCCAGAGAATTACCACAATAGCAGAAGATTGCTTCCTGTTGCTATGTGCAAGATGCTGTAGATCACTAACGGGCTCTAGTGTAGAATTGGGCACTTTCGATTGGCGAAAAATTTTGTTCAGTTTTGGTGAGGAAACCCCATTTCTGGTTACCATGAAAGTTTTAACTTGGTTTTAGCTTCTTAATTTTTTTAGTGAAAATAAATCTATGCACATGGACAAAGTCAAGGCAATGTGCGATGGCTAGTTTGTGTAATTCTCTGATGTTTTTTTAAGTGAAAATAGGTCAATGTGGACTTGGACACGAAGTTTGTGAAATTCTTTGACTTCTTATTTTGGTTTTGTGTAGTGGCCATCTAGAAATTGTGTCTTCCTGGTGTCGATCTTGGTGTCAAAAAACAAGGGGCACCCAATTGTAAACTTTTACCCACTAACAGCATGAAAACTGGCCTTGCATCTCTGTTGCTGCAGGACAGCCATATCCTGCCAAACTGTCGTGTTGATTGCATGAAGGTAGATTGTACACCTGACGACCTGTGGCTTATGTTCCTTTGTCCCCATCGGATGTCAGCATGGTTGAATTGGTCCATTGAACATCGCACTTGGTCATCAAAACAGTGGAGCCACGTACTCTTTACGGATGAGCCTGAAGAGCAGTGATGTGCTATCAGGCTCCAAAATCGTTGAGAGACGAATATAGAGGAGGCTTACTTGTAGGGTCTGGGATAGCAACAAATAAGCCACATGTGATTCCTTAGTTCTGTCACAGCTGTTCGATATTGCGACAAAATTCTATACCCTCTTGTGTTCCTTTTATCGCTGCAGTGGTACTATCACGATATTGATGGGTGGTTACACCCCCCGCGTAAAGCTCAAGTGGTGCAAAGTTATCTGGAAAGTGAAACCATTTCATATTTGGCATGGTCTGCAAGATCACCAGACCTGAATCTTATAAAGCATGTACAAGACATTTTTGAGACGACGGATAGCAAGTTGCAGTGTCCCACCAGGAGCTCCGATATACATTACTACAGGAATGGGTTCTAATGTGACAACAAACTGTCAATGACATTATTCCCAGCATATGACGTTGTTGTCAAGCACAGATTTCAACTATAGGGTTTCATACCGATTATTAGCATGATGTTTCCATTGCATGTTTTTCCGACCCATTTGGTCT
The DNA here is from genome assembly GCA_000611955.2 of Stegodyphus mimosarum. Lineage (NCBI taxonomy): Eukaryota > Metazoa > Arthropoda > Arachnida > Araneae > Eresidae > Stegodyphus > Stegodyphus mimosarum. The sequence goes on from KK116898.1 coordinate 544,066, forward strand.
TTCCAGTGTGATGGTTTAATACGTGTGTTTTTGTATATCTTTGCTTTATTGTTTGGTAGGCGGTCTTGTAATGCCACACCAACCTCTTGGATCAGTTTCATACATATCCATTGAATAGTTTCTGTTTTATTTCATCTTTTACCTTTGTTTCTTATTTTTTGAGTGTTATGTATTGTATTTATCAATAGATTTTAGTGCTTTTCCTTTAGTCAGAAAGCCTTTTGTGTTCTATGTTAGCAGTGCTGAGATTACATGTGATTTATTCCTAGACTTCCTGGTTCGAAAGACATTTATATAGACAAATATTTTCAGTTTTATTTTTCTCTTGAAGGAAACCTCATAGAGAATTCAATTTAGAGAGCAAATATAGCAAAAAAAGACAACTGTAAGAAAGATAAATTATTTTAGGTTAGTTATGCATGTTTAGAAGATAAAAGGGAATTTGCTTACTTTTCAAGGCGACTTGTCTGTTTTGCTAGCTGCAGCTGGAGTGTTTAATAAAATTTGCCTCTTATTGGTTTTAGCAAGGTAGTTAAAATCGAAGTAAGAGTGTAAGAATAACTTTCAATAACATTGATTCCGAGTATAGCAAGCCTACAAAATCCAACACTTAGTCAAACCATCCATCTGCTGACGACAAAGCAGACAGGTCATCTGCAAAAGTTATTCTTTTATTGCAAGCCTCGCCAACCTATGACCACAAGTCAACGAGTGACCCATTTCATAATTTTAGGTAACTGTCTAGAGTTCTGAAAATGAAGTATAATATATGAAAATAAATTATAAAACATACATATGAAATGAGCACTTGAAGAATACATAAAAAAATAAACCAAAGGTGAATGATATTTTTGATTATGAAGTTATATAAGCAAGCATGCATTTTTTTATTTTTAAAGCATGAAAATTATAACATAATTTCTAAGAAAAATGATTAAGTCTAGCAATGCCTATCCGTAATTACAAAAAAATTGGCTTTGCTTATAAATGTGAGCTAATATTTTCACACATGAAATTTAAGTAAGAACAAGAGCAGCTTAACTACTGAAAATTCAGATGCTTGAATTTGTTATAAGATTATAAATTGATGTTAAGATCAGCATCAGGAGAGCCATTGATACTGAAGAAAAAAATAAAATTCATTCAGTTACATTTGTTTTTATAATTAGAATTAAAGTGTATTATAATTATTTTCTCAACAAAATGTATCTTATTATTCGCCCAAAAAGAATGTTCTGACTTGAAAATGCCACTGACCTGAAATGTCTTATTAAGCAACAATTTTTGAAAGAGAAATTAAATCGAAAACCAAGTTCCAAGAAGCAGCAGTTTTTTGTGATAGTTATAACATGCAGTATATTTGATAAAATGTTGATCATTTTCAACTGGAAATAAGTATCTTCATGACATTATTCCTTCTTTTCAATCCTTCATTGCATTTCTTCCTCTAAAATATTGTATTTAACCTATCAATTAACTGAAATTTAGTGCGTTTTTTTTTTAAATCCAAAATGCTAAAAATTTTGCATGCTGAGCAAAAGTGCAAAAATTAATATCAAATAAAATTATTTTATTGGGAAGCAAAGTTTTTGGAGATTTAGTATGAAAGCTGCAGGGAATTGTCTTGGTTTTTGGTTCCTGGCTTCCATTTCTTACTGCCTTTGCACTTCTTATACTTTGAACTGAAGAACGAACTTCCATTGATGGTTCAATAGACAGTTAAATATGTGTGAACAGACAGAAATTCGCTGGAGCAACTATACAAAAAGAGTTTATTCCTTATACCCTCAAAAGGGAAAATTGGTGGACCTAAAAAAATAAAGATTGACAAAAGTATTCATCAAGCAGAAGAATTCTGTAAAAACGGTGGATTTGGGAAGCAGTCTAGGAAAATGAATGAATATTTCTTTATGCAGGTATCAGACAGACACCAAAACTGTAATAAAGGTGATTAAAGAACATGCACATAAAGGTAGTAGAATTTATTTGGATTGCTGGCATGTTTTGGAGGGTGAGAAATTAGACCAGGTTTCAGGATTTTACTGTAAATCATAAACAACTTTGTAGATCCAACATCTAGCATGAATGCGCAGAAAACAATGATTCTGGAATGTGGCCATGCTCCCCAACACTGGATTTCTATTTAGGAGAATATATATAAAGTGGCAATATATAGGATGAGAGAAAATTTTAAATTAAATGCTGAATTAAGTCCTCCAATGGTAAATAAATGTTATCCTCTGATTTTTTTCCAAGGTTTCTGTAATGTTTTCTAATTTTTTCGAAACTATTTTTAAGTTTCTCCAAAGCATGTGCAGTGCCCATTTTAATAAGGATAATATTTAATTCCAGTATGTAATATGTATGCTGAATATAGTTTACCATTTGCAGGTCAGTATAAATATTTAAAAAAACAGCTGAGTTAAGGAGATACAGCATAATGAATTTAAAATGGCATTTACGAAAATCTGGATTAACAGTCTAGAATTACATTTACATTATCTTGATGAATATAATAGTTTTTGAACTTGTTTATTGTTTTAGAATAAAACTATAATTCACCTAAAATTTTAAGTGATTCATAGAGTATTAAAAAAAGTCACCCAAAAAGCTTATCCTTTATGAAATACCTGTTATATTTAATATAATTTCTACTTTTTCAGCATTTTTAAAATAGAAGAGTGGTGTAATTATTAAATAACTGCTATCTAATTTCATTATTTTAGAAATGTCATGACCTTGATGTGATCTTGTTATGTTAAGCAGGAAACAGTTATTAAACTGTTGACATAAAAAGATATTTCCTATGATTAAAATATGTATATTTTCTTGCATTATATAAAGGTTTTATCTATGCTATTTTGAATTAGTAAAATTTAATGTAAAAAGATACTTTTTATTTTTAATTTTTTAGGGTTGAAAAACCTATATCAGTATGGAAAAGTCAGCTGAGCAAAATGAAAGAGCTTTCCAGAAGCAACCAACTGTATTTCTGAACAGAAAACCTGGCATTGGAAAACAAAAAGTGAAGAAAGGTCGTTACACAAAAAATATTGGGTTAGGCTTCAAGACACCCAGAGAAGCAATAGAAGGTAATTACATTGATAAGAAATGCCCTTTCACTGGAAATGTCAGCATTCGTGGTCGTATTTTGAGAGGAGTTGTTATCAAGATGAAGATGAACAGAACCATCGTCATCAGAAGAGATTATCTACATTACATCAAGAAATATAATCGTTTTGAAAAGCGACACAAGAATATGTCTGTACATCTATCGCCATGTTTCAGAGATGTAGCCATAGGAGATATTGTTACTGTTGGAGAGAACAGACCTTTGAGTAAAACTGTTCGGTTTAATGTTCTGAAAGTAACTAAAGCTGCAGGTTCAAAAAAGCAGTTTACGAAATTTTAATGTTTTCATTACTTGTGCAAGTGTAAATGTATAAAATATCATTGGCACATGTAATGTAAAAGAATTAAAAAAAGTAAAAGAATTTTGTGTTGTTTGTATTTAAAATATTTACATAAAGTTCTGTTAATTCAAATTTCATTGAAAGAAAAATATTCAAAGATGAAATTGATAACCAAATGAAAGCTTTATTTCAGATTCAATCTACTTCATATTGTTGGTAAATATAGGAATAATATAACTGAAAATTTTACTTGATGGGATTGTTAATAAATAAAGCAAACCGTAACATCTTTTCTTAGCATATTTTTGGCTTAATAGTAAAAACTGTGAAATTGATTTCCCTAAATTTTTGTTTATAAAGTATTGCAGATGCTCTACATTAAATTTACAGTTAGAAAGTATATGAAGACTTAAAATTTTTCTCTAAAAATGTGTTAATTTACTTAAAATTGTAATCAGTTTTTACTTAGTATTAAGTAAAATTGATATTTATATCTTAAATTTGTAAAGTATTCATTTTTTCTTTTTATATCTTGCTATTTTGAAAAATTTAATTGTGATGACCACTCTTAAGACAATGCATAATTAAAATTCTTGATGTTTAACTAGTTCATGTTAGTGATAAATGATATGTAGCTTCAAAATGTCATTTATTACAACATTGCCATTATGAGTTAATTCATACCTGCAACAGATTATGCTTTTTCATTTGAAAGGGCTATTAACCATCTGATTGAAAAATGGTACGAGTGCTGTATTGAAAATTTATAGGGTTCTTTTTTTTACTTAAATTTTGTAAATTTTTTAAAATTCAAAATACCAGTGTAATTCAGCTGTATTTGAGAATTCTAATAATTCTGATAGTTTATTATGTGCTATACTTTTTGGCACTACATGGAAAGGGAGGGATGTTTTAAGGGAAACTGGCTCATATCCATGTAACACATGGGGGAAAACCAAGAAAACACCCATGCAGCCAGCCTGTCCACTGGGACTTGGAACAACCATTGTTTCAGAGCTTTTACTGCTGGTGGGCTAATTCTTGTAATATGCGACATATTTGATATGCACTTGAAGTGTTCCATCCATATTACATGTAAACTGCTTTGTGAAGTAGCAATCTAGTCAGATTAAACTCTTTATACAAAGATTGTTTCTATATTGAAATATGTAGTTTGGCATGATTTAAAAAGATTCATTTAGAACAATTTTTCAAATTAGAACACCTGTCAGATATTTTCTGTATTTTAAATAGCATTTAATAATACTACAATAGAAAATAATGCATGAAGTATTTGGGTTAGTTTTTAATGTATTAAAGTAACTTCACCTGTATCTAGGTAATGGCATTTTAAAATATTGATTATAAGCTGCTACTTGGACAATTTTAAGAAAATAATAATTAAAAAGACTGCTTAATTGAAGCAGTGAAGTAAATTTAAAAAGCCCCCAAATCAATCATTTGCAGTTTTCTAATTAACATTGTTCTCTCATTATTTAAAGGTAAATGTATGTTTTATAATGTTTAACTTTTCTCTTTTATAATTACAGGCACAATTCATGATTTAAATTTAAATGTTTGAAATGCATTTTAAGTTTAACAATACAGTAAACCCTCATTAACCTCTCAGGGGTCTAAAAAATCAAGAGTTTATACTAACTCAAGTTTTATTTTTGAATAATTTTTTCTACACCTTGACCATTTACAGTATATAGTTACATTAGTACTATAATGTATTATGCATGTCATAAAAAACACTACATTAATTACTATAGTGTAATTTGAAAGAAAAAAAAGCATTTGAAGATTATTTGTATTTGAAAAATTCCTGTGTATTGTACTGTTGCAGATTGGAATGAAAATGCTTGTTAGCTTTCTCAGCTAACTGTACTGATGGTTTCCGTAAAAGTAGCGGTCGATTTGGATGTTGCATTAAAATGTTCTGCAGTGTTGAAAGCTTGTAACATTTCCTGATGAGTGGGTAGAATATTGTCTACTGACGTTCTTGTGATGACCTCTTTTCCACCTCATACACAACTGCTTCGTCATTTGCACTAACAAACTCCTCAAAACTAACATCAGATTTTGCAACATCTTGTGGGATATTCCATTTGTCAGGTTAAGTGGTGGCATTGTTGCCATCTAACTCGTCAAGAGGATTAGCATCTTGATCTCCAGTCTTTGCTGAAACAGTTCTGTATGTGTTATGATATAGATTTTTAGGATTGTTACATCAAGCACACTCCCAAGTTGGCATTTCCATCTCCTTTTCAGCAGTGCAAATTGCAGTTCTCACAAGTTGTGTGCATTAATTCCTTCGCATTAGCAGAGGCCAAAATCTGTTTCACTCAAACATCTAAACCACCTGCATATATGCATTTTTGTTTGAATGTCATTCCTTACTCCATCCCAATTAGAATGCTAGTCCTAACAATAACGACTTAAGTGACAACTGCTCTGTGGTACATAACACTTTCACCACTGTGCACTTTTCCCTTACCACAGAATTGATGGGAAAGATTGTAATTTCAGACATTAATAGTTAAACAAAGGAGAAGCAAGATGCATTCAAATAACTGCTACTTTTAATCTCTTCAAAAGAATGAATGACAAGTCATTTAACAACTCCCGAAACCAACAAACCATGCACTAATGTGATGAGGGAAAGCACTAGGTAAAAAAATTATTCAGGCATTTGGGCGACCTGTTGATGTCTGAATGATCAGGCATTTGGGACAAATTTGATGTGAAAGAGTTGACATCTCTTCAAAACTGCAATAATGCCTTGATCCAAAGGCTTGTTGCATTTGGAGGAAAAAGTGAACCTAAACATTAGTAAGTTCAGATCATGTATATTATATGTTGTACACCCACCCAGTGTTACAAGAGGTTTTTAGCTAAAACGGACAAAACATTTCTGAATGCAGTCCTAGCAGAGAAACAACAGGAAAAAAAAAACTTTGAAAGTTTGTGTTGATGACAAAATCTAATACAATGGACTAGAAAGCAATTTAATTTGTACTAACTGAAATTCGTATTAACCGATAAAACTACCTATAAGATCATATACATTACTGCCAGGACAAATTCTATTCATGTTAACTCTGCATTTATAGTGAGCAAGTTTGTGTTAAGGATGGGGATAAGAAGTAAAATATAAAAGAATTTAAATTAGTTTTCATTCATATTCAGCATGCTGAGGAAATTTCATATGATGCATGCTCAGCACTGGCTAAACTACTGAATGCTTGCAATTTCATTCAAGTTTGAATCCTAATGGGTCTAGGTGGTAGCCAAAGACTCGGCCTAGTACAACATCTTAAGATTTTCCATATCAGATAGTATATATCGTGGACATAAGAATTAATAAGCAAAATCTGTAGAGCAACTGCAATGGTGATCGTAATTGACAAGTCTTTAGTAGGAAAATATGAATAGAGCAGAGATGAGCTTTCAGCTTAGGGGTTGGAGAATGGCATACGAAGCAGCAAGGTCATAGCTCAAATGAACAAGTGCTGTACTGCAGCAATATAGAATGGTGTGAAAATTCTAATAATGACAGGTTGCAAAAATAATTTCGTTTTCTCTGTATTTAATGCAAGCCACTTCCTTTATACGGAAATTGATTTGGAAACCATCATATCCTATTATTGGGTTGTTTTCATATTGGTGTTTTTCTCGAATTATCCCCCAAGTGCATTGCACGCACTCACACATTAATCCGTCAAGTCTGTTGTGGATTTGGAGCGACAGCCAAACCCTTGACTCATTCACAGCTGTGCCTGTGAAGAAGGGCTTTTTGTTTAGATCCACTACCAAACAGGAACGGCAACTGCTCATGCAACATTCTGTCAGGGACAGCTCTGAGTTGACACTTACTGACCAGATTAACTCTCAAGCTTCGATGCTTGAGTGAGAATTGAGATGTAATGCAACACGTTTCTCGTTAACCTGTTATTGAGAACAAAAAGCTTTACCAACTTTTAACTCAAATTATTACTTACTAATTCTTTTGGCATGAAGTTTGCCAATTTTTTGATATTTTTCAACAGGAATAGAATGCTTTACAATTTGGCTAGTTCTCCCGATATGATCAATAAAGAAATTTTTTAGCTTTAAGTTCCAACAGGCCATGACAAAACATCAAACTAAGAATCATCTTGTTGATTACAATTTCAGTTTTCTTCTTGTCCATGATAATATCGTGTTTTCCAAGATAACTCACGTACACTTCTTGAGTCATGATACCATCTATACAAAAAAGTAGGCTCACCAAATTCCATGAAAGAAAAAAAAAACTTAAAACTGCCATACATGCCTTCAATAGTTTTTCTTATAGATTTTGGATTATATGCTTGGCTTTGGGGGGTCAGCCAACAGATTGCTTCTCATCTATTTCAAAAATATTAATTTTTGTTTCATAACTGTAAAGTACATCTCCACCATTTATTTGATTTTTTAGAGTTCATGGTAAGATTTTGCAAAATGTATTTTTTTTAAGAGAACATTCACTGGAACTTTAGACCTTTTACCTTTACCAATGTGCATAAAATTCAGTTGCATTAAGACTAATTTCAAAATATGATTCTTCTGAAAATTTAAGAGAAATCACTGACAAAGAAATTTTCTAAAGTTATTTTAGAAAGCTTACTCCTGTGTTAGGTATATTTTTTGTTTGCATTGCTATAAAAATCTCCAGTGAAAATTTAATTGATTTGGTAATTATTCTGATTGATAATCTGTTTCTCTGCATTATGAAAATAGTTACTCCATAATATTGCAGTGTTCATCTCTGCCCACTTTTTATATATAATTCAGGTAAGAAAAAATCATTTAATGAGAAATTTCAGAATTCAGCTGAAAGAATATATTTTATTAGCATTTATTTATATACATGTAACTTATAAGTAAAGATGATGAACATTATTTCTTTAGTATTTCTACCTTTTTTTTAAATGCATTTTCATGATAATTAAGAGAAAAGGATTAGGATACAATAATCTTCGATACATAACAGATTAATAAATTTTATCACTAGGGTCCAGTAATACAAATTAGCCATAAATTTAAAAAGTTAAAATCATATGCTTAGATTTGCAAAATAATAAAGGTGCTTAATTTTTTCATCATAACTGTATATGCTGCTGATTGCAATATAATGAACAAGGCTAGGCATGAATATTTTTATGATTTTGTCTCGCATATTGATTATATTTTAAGCATTTGATCCATATTTCTCTTAATGCTGATATGGTTTAATATTTTGATAAAGTGATTGCCAGCTATCTCAAATTAGATGAAAGAGTACTTTTCAAAAATCTTATTTTTTCCCAAGTAAAAGAGCTTAATCAAATTCTTGTTCAGACATAAATTAAACAAATAATTTAAATCAATATTAATGACACCACCATCACACATGCAGATTGATACCAGTTACCAACTTTGGGAAGTTTCATAAAAAATGGGAAGGTTTGTGCTACATGTGGTGGCACCATTTCTAAAGTACTTTAATTTGATTTAAAATGCATGATTCAGGTTATTTACCTACATATATCTGATGTAAAATATATTTAATTACATATTCTAAATTTTGTTCTTTGGGTAATTTCATTTTGTAATTTTCTTACATTTTCATTGTGAGAAATAACAGGTAGGAAAGCTGTAATTTATCATACTTTTAAACAGTGAAAATAGAACTAACAATGTACACTGCGTGCAAAAAAAAAAAAAAAATTCCACATTTCCATTCTACTGGGCCGATTGGCGAAATTCAATAGAAACTGTCTGACCAGTCTTTTTTTTTGGCACAGTGTATATGCTATGGACAAATGTAATAATGTACTATGTACTGATGTAAAGCAAAATTAAATACAAATATTAACTGATTAAACATTTGAATCTTCATATGAAATCAAAGTGTGAGCAAATGAGATTTACGCAATTTAATAATCATTCTTGCTGAAAAACACTTTAGTAAAAGCTAAAAATTAAAAAACAGATGTGACAGAAAATCAACAGTTACAGCCTACATTAAACTAATCAGTGGATGAATTATATTTATTCTTGTTAGTTAAATGAAGTCTTTTCACCAGCTTCCAAATACTATTAGGTTTAATTGATTCACAATTCAGGTTTATCTTAAGATATTTATGGATATTCTATACGTACAATTGAATAATAATTTGATGATATGAAAAAGTCACAATATCCAAATGAGTAATTTTTTTCATATTATAGTATATAAGCTTGAAGTCTTAAGATTTTGTTTGAAAGTTGACTTTCTTCACATCCAAGCAAATAAAGAAATTTAATCAGAAAAATTTATTTCCTTCAGTTATTTAAAGGAATAGCATTAAGAGGATCTTTTGATAAAATCAGGCTGCTACATTATACTCAGAATCTTAATATGAATATCCAATCTATATTACCTCCCTTCATTCATTCTGTTACAAGTTCTTAGAAATACATATTACATGTGCATTTAAGAATCAATAAGATTTGATTCGAACGTACAAAGGCACCATTAGCAATGAAAAACCTAAATTAATATGTTAAGTGCTATCCTAAATACTGCTGACTTTATTAACCTTTTGATGACCGCCAGTGAGCTCACCCATTCCAATTATGCATCACAGTGGGTGCAAATGAACTCAACTTGCATTACAAATTTATGACTGACAGGTATCTTGTGTATTTGGAAAGAACTAATTCTTAATCTCTTAACTGACGAAGGGTTAATTAGGTGAAAAAACATTCATTCATGCATGTATGTGCCCATATTATTTTAAGACCTTGTGTAATTCACGTAAAACTGAATTATTTTTGTAATATTCAATAATTTACATATGAATGCATTAAATTTAATTATTGAAGAAATGTTAAATATACATTAAATTAAGAGAAAGGAAAAAAAAAAGAACATCTCAACATACTTTATTAAAAACTAATTGAACATGTTTGTATAAAATTAAAAAGTTATGATTTTTACAAATGATTGATTAACAAACAATGAACAATTGTGGAAGAGCAAGGCATCATTAACAAACAATGAGATGTCACAAATACTACTTGGAAAATCAATGGTGTTGGAGCAAAGGTGTTCTTTCTGTGGGTCCTGAGGTAATCTAAAAATTATACATAGTTTATTGCATAGCATAAGATTTAAATTCTTCATAAATGTAAAAACACTGCAGAACATAAAAACCTAAGTATTATTAATAAAAAGCAAGACATTGTAAAGCACTAGATACATTAACATTTTCACTTTACTGTATCAAATATTATTATCATTTCTTTCCCAAAAATTCACTTTCTCTGAATCAAATTTTTGTGTTACAGCTAGACTATTAAGCTGTACGATTTGCTTTAATTAAATAATGTACAATATCCATAATATGTCTATGGGATTTAGGATGTATAAATTGATATTTACCAATAAAGGAAAAATCAATCCAAAGAAATACAAGCAAAATAGTTCTAAACTTCCTCAAGCGATTCTCTTCCATAATGAAAGAAACCATTAATTATTTTATTGAGGTTAAAGAGAAAAATAATTTCACTGTAAATCGAATGGAACAATGTACAGTATAATTTCTCTACCAATTTTTTGTCATTTCTATTTAATTTTCGTAATTTTTAATACAAACTATGAAACATAAATGTTTTTTAGAATGGCTAGGAAGGTACATCTCAAGGGCAACTTTCACATTCTACTATAAACATGTAAATAGGTATGTTAGAAATAGTTTCAGAGTGGGTTAAGAGTATGTAGTTGCAGCTAGATAACAATATTTACACTGTTCTGTGAATATTTATGCACTCAAAATAAACTTAAGAAGCATAATATTCAGCAGATTCATCACAAACCTTTATGAAATTCAAAAGCTTCTGGAAACAATCCCTGGAACTCTTTTGAGATGATTTTTCAAATAGATGATAGTCTCTGAACTCTTGTCCTTAAGATTGGGTTTCAGAGAAGGAAATAAATAGACTGGCTATAGATACATTAGAAGGATATATGGCATAATTATGAATGGTGTTTAATCATGTATCCTGAATGCTGCTTCAAAATCTAATACTGCTACAAGTATAGTAGAGGTACTATTATTCTTGCTAATGGTGTATAATTGTAACTACAAACGATGGATAAACCAAAGCTTCCGACTTCAGAAAATGCAATGTCAGCAACAAGCAATGCACGTTCATCAATATTAGAAGGAGTTAGATTAATCATTTTTTGTACTATTCAATTTTGAATATCAAGATCTATACAATCGAAATCCACTTAACTGGATGATTACACTTTAGTACAGCATTTCTCAAACAAGGTTTCACAAAACAAAACTGTATATGCCTACCCATATAATGGGATCCTAATTAAATAGCCTTAAGAATAAATTTGTGCATGATGTTTAAAATAGCATATTCATGATATTTATTTATTTACTATTTTTGTAAGTAAAAATATGTTTCAGTTTTAACAATTAAAATTTTCAGAATTTGTAAATTACATTTTTGATATTATATTGAAACTGTTTAATTATTATCCTTTAATAATCTACAATTAAATATTTTGTTTAAGAATATTACATATGCTTATAAAAGGAGTCCACAAGCAAAAAAAAAGTTGGCACTCTTGCTTTTGTACTTTCTTAATACTGGAGTCGACACATCTCTGATTTGACCAAGTAATGTACCATGTATCATATTCTCAAGGATAATTCAAAATGTAAGAATGTGTACAATAGTTATCCTTAATAATTTTATACACATCATTAATTTTTTAGTTAACATATTACTAATACTCCCAATGAACATCTAATTAAAAGTGCTACATCTCAAAATGACGACTGTATAATTGCTGGGTTGTCGACGAAAAGCAAATCAGAAGTGTAAAAATATTTAAAAAAATAATGCATTAAACTACAAACCAATGGAATTTCACTGCTTAATTTAATGCATATATTGCATAATATCAAACAGAAGCCCTAAAAGAATTAAACTGAAGACAAACTTAAAAAATGCATCAGAATACATCCAAAAGTATCTATATGATAGTTCTGAACTGAAAGTACAAGAAGTTTGAGTCGTATAATTTTAATTAAAAATGTTTTCAGAATTTTTAGTAAAAGAGTTATTTATATTAATTTTCTTCCATAAACAAAGGAAAGTCATTCTGATTATTATATTCCATTACTGGCCTGAATATAATATCTTATTTAGCACTCAAACAGAGGCAGTTACAGCATCCATGTTTCAAGGATCCTTCAAATCATGAATATTTAAAAACATACTATGGACCTTAGGAGGTTGCCAAAAAATTCAGCTGATGCAGCTCTCTCCCAATTCATAAATCTGCAACACTTCCCTGAAAATGTTCTTCTGAAAATCATTCTTACTTACATAGCTGCCAATCTTGAAATCTTAAAAATTGGATGATTTTTCACTCTGCGAGGTGACACCAAATCCAAACTCACTTTATAATGCATGATTTAGCTTATTGAGCTATTTGCAATCTAATTCTGATGTAAATTATATTACCATTTAACTGGATAGTCCATATTTTATGTTATTTAGCTAATTTTATAAATTTCTTGCAGTTTTATACTGAGAAAATCTCAAGTAGTAAAGGTTTGCTTTTATTTATCTAAGTTCTTTAAAATATGATGAAAATAAAATTAATAATAATGTATATAGCATTATAATATACAGTGTAGATTAACTTAGCAATGTACCATATATTGATGTAAAATTAAATACAACTCTTAATTGATGAAACATTGCTTGAATTTCCACATAAAAATCAAATTAAATTTAGTAAGACAAAGATCAATAAAATATAATAAGAAAAATAATTCTGAAAATCATTAGAGGTGGGGAGATGGAATTTACTTAATTCTAGTTTCATTAATTTAATAACTTTCATTTATGCTCAAAAGCACTTTCCACATTAAAAGCTAAAAATTTAAATCCAAGAGATCTGGTGATCTACAAGGAACCTGATTGCAATTCCCCTTACAGAATGCTTTTGAAAATGCAAATTACTTTACAAACAATGCCAGTTTTATTTTGTAAAAAATAAAAAGTACAAGTGGAAGTAATATTTGTTAAATAGGAACATTATCTCAGAGTAAAGACCAATAATTAATAAATAAGTATCGTTATATAAGCAATTCCATTTATGTATGCATTAAAGAGTAAAATTACAAAATAATAAAATAAAAATTAACACAAATTTCAAAATACTGGACAAATATTTCCTGATTAACAACCTGATACCCATTCAAAGAATGTACAATCTAGGTATAAGGAAAGATAACAGGAAATAAAGCAGCAAGCTTATAGAGTGTTCAGCCAAAATTTACTATGCATGAAAAGCTTCATTATATTAATATGTGCAAGTTATGAAAAAGATCAAGTTGGTGCCCAGTGAACAAAAACCAGGAAATACCAGTAAGTTCATCTTTTGAGTTGATTCAATTTATCCATTCTAAACACATACCATATCAGTCCATTCCTCCCACAGTCCATCTCAGATCACACACTACTTTGCTACCCTGACAGGAACAGTAGATATCTGAAGAAAATGACAATATTTGTTCTAGATACTAAATTAAGAATATATTCAAGTCCCCTTACTTTAGCACCTATTAAACTAAAAAATTAATAAAAAAGCCATACAATGCCAAAATTATACATAGCATAAAATGCACAAGCATTACCTTTTTTCACACCAGGAACATTGTGATTAAACTTACTTTTTTCCCCTGTCTTTTCATCCAGCAAATAAATAACATGGCACAAATCCATATGAAGGATCCCAAAGCTATCAATCCAAAAATGAAAGAGAAGGCAATAACTTTTGGTTGATTCACTTTGGATTTAAAAACATGGGCTAAATCATCAGTCAAAGTAAATGCCTGTGAAAAAAATATTGAAGTGTGAAAATAGTGCCTGCTGAGACATTTAAAATTCATTTATTTACCCTCTAATATATTATTCCTTTAAAATTAAAACGTCTTCGTTTTCATATACAATAAATATAATTAATATAAAAATAAAAATAATTAATAAAAACTCCAAAGTTTATAATGCTTGTATCATCATTATTCACAGTGAAATCTCCCTATGCCTATTTGGGATTTTGGCTTAAATGAAGAAAAAAGCTTTGGGGATTAAAAGAAGAAATTATAATGTATCATTATTTTATCCAGGCATTCTGTTCTGCGCTTCTCCAGTGATGATGGTACTACTCTTTATTTTGATGTTTTATACAGTCTGAAATGCTTAACACTGTCCCTCATGTAATTCCACATATTCAAAGATGTGTATGAATTGATTCATTTCATAAAATCTTTATTTCTGGTATCAAACAAGAACTAGCCATGGGTTTAATGGTGAGTAACAATTAAAACACAGCAATTCCAATTTTTTTCCCTCTGGCATTTTTAACATTAAAGCAGGCTTCCCTCCTAATACTTGAAATACAACTACCAGTGGCATTTTGACACCAGTGAATAAAGCCATTGAAATAAACATCCAAATTTTATCAATCATATTTACACAATACAAGAAATTTGTTCAGGAAGCAGATTTCCTCAGCAAGTAATATATAAAAATTAGTCAAATCTCTAGATATGCAAGAAAACTACATATAAAAGTTCCCAACCTGAATATAAATATGCAATATTTCTGCACTCAGGAAATAAATCACTTTGATGTAGACTACTAAATACACAAGGATTTTTGTGCTGAAAGCATAATGCATATAATTACACTGAAACAAAATACAGCTATATATTTTTAAAATACAACCTTTTACTTGTTCTGATACAAAAATTTAAACCTTCTCACGAAAAGAACATGCATGTATAAAAAACTATGAGTAGCTAAAAATATTAGTAAAATGTTGGCACTTACAATTTCAGCCCAAAATACAGGAAACATAACTTGCCGAACATTTGAGAGTTGACTGAAAAATACAAATATACACTGAGCACGCATAATTAGGCATTTAATCACAAGCACTCAATTAAATTGTAATTGCAGAAACACTAAAATAATTTAATGCATAGCTCATTGCTTTTACTTTAAAAAATTACCTATTTAAAAGCAAAGTTTAAAATTTTAATACATACATTCTAAAATATAAGACTGATTCAAAACAGGAATTGGACAGAAGCAAAAATGCCATGTTAATTTATTCCTAACCTTCAGTTTTACATATCAATAACTTAATTTCAAGGAAATTAGTACTAAAGAATACAGGCCTTTGAAGCTTTGGAACAATTACAGTGGAAACTTGGGTAATGCACAAATTATCTGAACAAAAAATGCTTTGGATGACAAATGGTGTTTTGAGTCATAAACGCACTAATTGGCCACATAATTAATAATCAGAGCCTTTTGGAAACAGCATTTTAATATTTTCCATTGCTTAACTCTTATTACTGAAGCCTGGCAGCAAGTGACTTACTGCTTGCAAGACAAATGCACAAGCTGAAAAAGCTTACGAGATAGAACACTTTTTAACCAAAATTCAAAAACACTTTTAACAGGGTTCGTACACATGTCTGCACACGGAAATTAAGGACTTTTAAGGACCATTAATGACAAAAATTAAGGACCTATGAGCAAACGGGAACTGAATAAATTCAACTAAAAATATTATCTATGCCTGAACTTCATTTTTGTAATACAATCCTAACAAGAAAATAGATCCGCAAGTAGGATGAATTATTATTAAACATGAATTAATTAACAAAATTATTAATAAGTTTGAGAATAAAATCAACTTTATAAAATGTATCAAGCAGCATTAAGTATTTTACATTTATAATAGTTGGATTGCTAAGAGGCTTTATGGTTTTTATTTATTTATTTTAATATTTTATTTTTGTCACATACTTGCTCAGCCTAGAAGTTTAGTAAATAGCAGGTAGATTTTATGTCAAGCGGCATAGATTAAAATGAGAAATAAGATCATAATCAGCATGCTTCATAACAAAAGATCGCCCTGTACCCGCTGCTGCTTACCTAGAGAGAGATCTGCTGATTAGAACAAACCTAAAAGGCCTGATGTAGGCCCGGTTGGCATATTGTTTTAAGTCTCAGTAGATGCAATAAGAATGAGAAGAATGCAGAAGAATAAGTTTTACATGAATTTTTGCGTTTTATCTTGTGACCACGGTACGGTTTAATGAAAGGTAATAACTCGCTTTAATATGCAGAGATAATTTTCAAGGTAAGCAGTTAGTTATAAATAATTAAATTAGGTAGTTAGATAACCTTAGTTATTATGGATTTACATGGCCAATATAAAATTTTATTTATTTTTTAAACAATATTTGTTAAAAAAGCCCCATTAAAATCACAATCTAATAAAATTTCGTGGTTTAAAATATATGTAATTTATGACATTGATTCTTAACAATATTAGGATAATTACACATTAAAAGCTACAAAACATTTATGTTTTGTAACAACAAAACTCAACCAAATATTTATGCGTCTTTTTAATTTGAAGCCTTCCCAGACATTTTGGCTAATTTAAAACGATTTCCTTCCCTTTAAGCATCTTTTCTAACAATCAGAAAATTGTCGCAATACGAAAACCAGTGTTCTCACTACTTTCTGCGTGCTTTATCCAGAACCTCCCAACAGAGGTGAAGCAAATTATCGCTATGTCTGAAAGTAACTACAATGTCAGACAAATAAAAAGGTTTTAATAAGCCTCTTATTTAAAGAGAACTTAGAATATAAAGGCATGTTCTGATGTTAACAAAATCAATTGCAGGTCGTGGTGATGTAATTAAACAAGAACAATCAAATTCAAACTCAAAATGTGGACTAGTGGTCAAAGACTATACAATTTAATTTTAATTTAAGCTGGCTCAGTAACTCTATCATATGATGAAATGGGAAACTATATTAAAGGCTGAAATCATGAACAACTGGGTAATTTATATAATAACTGTGCATATATTTGAAGAATAATTTTCTTTATGTATTCAGTTTCTTTCTTCAATGCATTTCTGTTATTCCAAAATAACTAAATGCATTTAGAATGCATAGAAAAGGCTGCTAATTTTATTTATTTAGCAATATCAAAATTCAGAAGAAATATGAAATATATATATGGTAAGGGCTGGTTATAGAGCTGATGTGGTAGAATTTTTAGAATTTATTGACAAACTGAGCAACAAAAAACTAAAAATGTTATAACTTTTAGAATTCTGTAATAGCGAAAAGCTAGAAATATTTTGGGGATGTAAAAATTAAAAAGAAAACATTTTTAATTAATTACGTAGCTAATATCGCGTTTAGTAAGAACTGTTTCGTAAATTGTGTTTTACAGCATTATACCTTGTTTATTTCTCAGTTTCAAAATATTGTATAATATGTTAAAATGGAACTTTATAATATGACAGCGAAAAATAAACATATTTTATTATAATGATTTTTAAATATAATTTCAATATATTACCATTATTTTAATGGAATTTATTACTGTTATAATGTACTAAAAAATCGTCCAAAAATTCTCAGTTCTCGGAATTAAAAATTTTCTACAAAAACTGATCTTAAAATCCCCAAAATGTTGATATGTCGCCAAATTTAGCACTGTTAAATAAAAACATCCACATCACCAAAAGCGAAAAGTTGTTTAAGAGATCTTCATTCGAAAGAAAAAAATGAATTTCGAAATGCTTATGTTTCACTACTTGCTTAGAAACTCGAATATCCCACTATTTATATTAGAAATAAGAACAAATTATAACCCATTAACCCATTCATCCATTCAAAAGATAACCATATGCGTTAGTGAATCGCAAAAAATATTCCTCCTAAAATGCTAATTCACACTCAAAATGGCAGTCGTAAAATAAGACAGAAATTTCAGATTATTAAAATTAAGGACCTTCTGTCGATTTCGGTCTAAATTAAGAACTTTTAAGGACTAAAAATCGATTCCAAAAAACCTAAGGACTTTTAAGGACCGTACGAACCCTGTTTAAGGAAAAAAAAAGTACACTAAACCTTAAATTTAACTTCCTAAGTGTTCATCGAAACATGCATAAACTATAACAACACAAAATGAAAAATCTAAATTTATTTTTTATCTGAAAGTCTAAAGGCAAGAAATTTCTAAATACGTGCTAATTACATACTTTGTAGTGGAAGCATACTAAGAGCTAAATATTAAATTTTAGACTAAAGTAATTCAATATGTTGAATTGACCACTAAATAATACTTTTAACCTTAATTAGAAAACCAGAAATTTCTGAATATTGAAGCACATTACCAGCTGTTGGCCGGCAAACTACAATTTTTTGCTGTACCAATGTGAAAAATTCTTTCACTTTACTTTAGTCATGTGGTTGAGCACACAAGCTAACACTGACAAAATCCCCAAGCTATTCATTCCAGCTTAATTCTTTCAAAAGCAGTAGCACACATAAACTCAGCCATACATTTATGTCTCTAAAACTTTAAATGCTATAGCTGCCATAAATACATAATTGAAATGTATTCACAAATTGCATAAAATTGCTTCAGGGGTCCATGTGGGCCATGAGTTTGAGACCGATTACAAGACTATGATTTCATCTTGAAGGATTTTATGGTCGGATTGAGCTGCAGGCACACTTTGAGGATTTTGACATTTAGGGCATTTTTGCTATCTAGGATACTAAGTTTCTACGCAAAACCATGGGCTAAGAGGTTAATAACGAAGACATGGTAAAGTTACTAGAGAATCATAAAAAAAAAGCTCAACAAAAAAGAGCTATAGCAACTTTAGAAGCAGCAACAGAAGGTGATTATGGAAGAAATATCTTCAGAAGAAGAAAAAGAAAGAAAGTCTTTTTTCTCTAATCCACAAAATTTGTGCAAAATGGTGCAAGATGCAAAGTTTTCACATAATGATATCATCATGAATAAAACAGTAGCAAACTGCAACATAAGAATTTTCAATGACAGTGTCACATCTACTTTAGAAACATTTTAAAATGTAGGCAGCCAGAAATTACATTGGACAAATTTTGAGTGAAACCAAGGCCCAGTGAGTCTCAAAAAGAATTGAATAACACTTCTAGAAAAAATAAAAGATGGCCATTAAAACACAGTTATCTGATATTTTATGGAATAAAATTTTGCATCCAAACAAAATCTTCTTCATTGTATTCCATTTACACTGTCTTCTTTGTATAAATACAACAAAATTAAATTTTCATCTATTGTAGCTATTTAAGTTTTTAGTTTTATCTAAGTTTTACCTTATTTAAAAATTTAAAAAAAAATTATAATTTCTGTCAATATTGGGTTATTAACTTGCACACATAGTACTGTTATAAAATTTAAAGAAGCAATCATCTGTGGTCCAGGAGCAAATTACTCAATTTTACATTAATTCTTAGAGGGAAATTGTTTTGGTTCATGAACATTTCGATCGCTGAACGAACGGCTTGTCCATGAACCTACGATTCACTATATTTGAAGTTTTCAGTGAATAATCAATTTTTGTCAGTTCCATGTTATTTGACATTCCCATCATTTTATCATTCTGTTTTACAATCAGATTCCATAGTTAATTGCATTCTTAATCTACATACTTTGTAAAGTAAATGAAAAAGGCTAGAAATGCAAAATTTTTGTTAGATTATTTCCGTTTCAAAGTTTTATCTTAACTCTTAAATATATTTATCATTTTATATATAAAATTTAATAACTGAAATATTTCACAGTCCATAAAATAATTTTTGAAAAACTGTAACAGATTTATCATTAGAAGTACATTCATTTCTACAGCAATAACCACCTTAATTTTCTTATATTAGCAACAGACAGCTAGTACCAATACTAGCACCAATAACTAACACCAATATTGCAAGCAAATTTTTCTTCTTTAAAAGCAAAATTTAGATACACAATAGGGAGATACTATTTATCAAAGCTTAAAAACAGCAAAAATTTAACACCTTGTTATAATACATCACTTTTACATTCATTTTTAAACTCTGATATATTATAGTTATATAAAAAGAATGGCAAAATATATCACATACTACAGCAATAACATAAATGAAAATGTCAATATTTTCCATTTAATCTATTATGTAATTCATTACAGACAAATTTAAGATTCATAAACAAATCTGGCAGTTACAAAATTTTAAAAGTAATCAACTTACGATATTCCAGATATCCTCTGAACATTTAAATTGACCTGAAATCTAACTGCAGCATCAATACTAAAGCCTGTGTTCTTCAAAAAGAAAGAAAAAAGGTTAAAAATTAGAAGACAATCTAAAACTAAAATTTTACAATTAATGTTTCATTTATGCAATTTTTTATCAAAATGTGAAGACTGCATTTACTTGAAAATAAGGCACATTAGGATAAATTTGAAGAAATAAAAATGTAGGTGAATATTTGATGACAAAATGGTTCTGCTTAGAATGAATGATAATCTACCAAATTAAATACAATGTTTTATTATGGTACAGAAAAGAAAATTAATAATACACCATTACTTATTTATTTTTGGGCATATCATTAGAGTGAATGTAGGCTTAATTGAAACTGCTCAATTAGATGTGGCAATTACAGTCAGCAGTAACTACGCAGTTTACAGTAATTACCTATGCAATTTGTTTAGTAATTAGTAATTATTCTCTCTATGATAATTAAGCTCCTTCTCCATCTGTATTTTCATTCATAAAAATACCCAGTTTTATAATCCTACCAAATTTCAGAGCAGAAATATAGTTAAAAAAGTATTTTTGAGTAAATATGACGTGCAGGCATATGAAAATGCTCAATAGAGATGAGTATTCCATATGGTATATGCCAAACAATTATGCAATTAATGGTAAATACCAGAAACACAATAATATTACAGACTCCTTATTTTGCATTATACAGATTTGTTCTTGCACTAAAATAAAATAAAAATAATAAATATAATATTTTTTACATTCTATTTCCAAGTTGAAGAATGACAGTTACATGCCATTTTTTACTAAAACATTAAACGTAATACTACCAGAAATTTATTAGAGTTCAATCATCCTTACCAAAATATACAATCAAAATAATATTAAATTTATTGTTGCACAGTTCTTTAAAGGAATTTATAATTCATACAATTTTAACGCACACTGTGCCTAGGTTACAGACAATTTCAATTACATCATTCAGTGCTTTATAAACAGGTTCTCATGATTCTTTGTAAGAATATTTTATAATTCTAAAATTATGTTATAGAAACTAATCTCTTTCACATGATGTAAGCAACAGAATCAAATTTTAAATCTTTCACAGCAATGAAACCACAGTTCTCCTTAATTCGGCATATAAATTTGCTACTAACTTGAATAAAATTCATGTTCAAAGACAAGAACCTTCTAAATCCAAAAATCAGGTGATTTTTTAAAGAAGATATTAAGAGAACTTTCTTAGCAAAAAAAAAATAATTTTTAAATGATAAAAATATACAGAGAGAAATGTAATGTTTTAAATGGCATCTACTTATTACCTGAAAATACAGTCACTAATTCTTAAACACAAAAAATATAAAAATATATATAAAACATTTTTATTAATTGCACATTTTAAAATAAAAATAATCAGTTTTTATATAACTGCTAATAAAAATGGAAGATTTGCTTTGTTTAAAAAACAAGCATAATAGTTTTGTTCACATCAATTAACATATAGGCCTAAAAAGTGACGTGTTTATGTGTACTCATAGGTAAGTACATTATACATTTGTAAGATGAAACAGTACATGGAATGTCTTATGTAGCGTTTGGAAAAGTAAACATGAATTTTACTTCTTTCGGATACAACTAAGGCAAAGGTGGAAAATTCCTAAATTATTTCATTTCTCAAATCTCATGAAAAGCATGCCAGTTAGAAAAGAAAATGCAGAGAACAATTTCCTTTATTTCATGTTAATTAATATGTTAAATATGAAATGACTAGCAATGTCATCTAGTGCTCATTAGAAAACTAGACTAACATGGGAGCTTACTTATAATATCTCACTGAGAATATTGCTTTTCTTTTCTTTTATAGATAATTTACAGGAAAATCAAGCAAGTCAAGGCATCAGAAATTAAGGTTTGGGGTACAAATAATAAAATTTTATGTGAAGCTACACAAAAATATACGAAATTCTAAGAATAAGAGAAATACATGTTGGCAAAAATGCAGTCAAAAATCGGCTGTCTCCACCTAAATCAGAAAAGTTGGTTTCTTTTGTAAATTACTTTTTAAGGTCTCCAACCAAAACTATAATTCTTGGAAAACATACATGGAATTCTTTTTTTTTTTTTTTTAACTTACTGGTTCAACATCAATATGGAAACTATGCAAGGAAGAATTAGGATGAAGTCCATCAACACCTTTTAAATATGAAGGATCAGCGAAATAAAAATGAGGAAAGGAAAGAACTACAGGTGCTCCTAAGTAAAAAAGGAAAAAAGATTTATCAATAAAAATTACATAACAGGAACATTTTAATATGCACAAAGTGATTACATAACACTCAATATATTTTAACCAATAAACAAGGTTAACATCATTATTAAATTTTATAACTTCAATTCTACAAATGGTCTTAAATTCATGACAATGGGAAAAAATATATTATAGCACTCTTTTGAGTTGAACTAAAAGTAATTTTATTACACAACATATATTTTTTTAGGCAGGGCTATAATTTATACTATTATTATTTCACGAAAAATAATTTTTGTGATTGAGTATGTCATGTAAACAGAAAGCTAAGGCAGAACAAAAATTAGTCTAGATTGCACAAAATTTATATTAGAAGATAAACAACTTAAAATTTTTTGTAAGAATGACCTTGAACATTACAAGCTGAATGAATGGTAATGGAGATACAAAAGTAGTGTAGTTATTGATATGGAAGATCAGGCAATGTCTAAGGGCTCATTACTTTATTTTTGAATATTCAGAAAATAATAATAAATTAGTAACTTTATTGCCAAATTGATCTTTCATATTTTATGTAGATTTAATTTTAAATTTTGTGAATAAATTATGTAATTAATTATAAAAGAGTTTTATCCAAATAATATAAAAATTAGAAATAAAACTGAGTGCTACAGCAGCCTATCTTGTTTGTTGTCAATTCCAGTGCCACATAATGAATTCTTATGCTTATACATATCGGTTACCATATTTGTAGTATAGCAGCATTGTCATCAAATGCACATGCACTATCTAACAAAAAAATAAATAAAAATAAAGGTTTCAGATTACGTTCAAAGGAGCTTTAACATTTTATGTGTTACCTTTATTTATTAAATATGACGCTTTTCGCACTTAAACCATAAAATTCGGTTTAAGAGCAACATCGCAAAATAATTTTAAGTTGAGCATATCTTTAGAATTTCCGATATACAGTTTCATGCGCTGGAGTTGAAAATTTTTTTTCTGTACAACGTTTCCATTGCTCGCTTTGAAATCCTTGAGTTTGTTAATCAAAAACTCGTTAAAGTTCTACAAAATATGAAATCGATAATAAAACAAATTTCAAATTTGGGCTTCCAGATGCCCATATTCGCAGTAGGATTACATCACTCAAAATTTGATGGCTCTCAATACCGTTATTTCATCACAATGCGAGAAACGTATATGCATTTATGCAGATTTCTCATTATTTAATTTCTTCAAATACAATACAGGGCGATAATATTTGGTGGCAACAATTTGAAAAGTGAAATGGACATTCAGAGTGATTCGACGCAAAATCACAAAACGAAAGCAAGTCCTTCAGAGACAAAGCCCCTTTGGACTTAAAAAAAAAATATTCATTATAGTATTTTTTTTTAACATAATACTTGAACATAAGAAAGTGTTAAAGCATAGCAAAAAATTGCTAATGCAAACTAAGACTAGTTTTATTAGATTGTGCATGTGCATTTGATGAAAGGGAGAAATCACAACAGCTAAATAAATGTGTCCGATAGCAGTCCATGTGCTATATTTACAAACTCTTAAGAACAGCTTTATTAGTTGTTGGTTGGAAATAAAATTTGATGGTAAGAAATATCGAAATAATTATAACAAACGATAAAATACTAGACACACTATTTAGTTCAAATGTATAAGAAAAAACAAAAGAGCTTCTCTTTCACAGGGGCTCGAAAGCATGGCAGGTGTGCAATGGAAAAGTATAAAAAAAAGCTACTAAAATTAGACAACTTCATTTTCAAAATATCATACCCAGAAAACAATTTTCAATAGATTGTTTCTGCCAGTAAGATTTTAAATGTTTGAACAAAAAGTATATTACTTGCTGAATTTGGCTGTATTAATAAGCCTAGAAATAAACATACTGAAAGAACAAATACATGCACACATATTGGTAATTAGGTAGGCAAAAATATTGTTGATGATATGAGATTTTTAATTAACTGTGATGAAAAGGAAGAAAACAGTATAGGTCATTTCCAAAAGATACTAAACAGAAAATAGGCATTTTAGTACAGCATATTATACATTCATGCTAAAGTATGGACAAATGCTACTCTAAATTACTGGATTTTGCATACTGCATACCTCATTGGTTGTTTTCTAATTCTGATAGTGATTGGTATTCAAGTACTAGAGACTGAAAAAATTTAAATGGTAAGAATGAAAATCCCCAGTTCTTCCAAAACATATATTGAAGAAAGCACTCTGTGTGAAGGATGGGAAAAAAATTGGCTATTAATATACTTTGAAAAACAAATTTGATATGAGGCAAATTTTTGGAAAAAGGTTTTACAATGGATATTTAACATTAGACTTATGCTGTCAAAAAATGCATTAGTTTTTCATGAACATAGTCAAGAGATAAATTACTTATAATGTTATTTTATTTACAGAAGGTTACATTATTAAATATATAAGACAATGTTATAAACAAGTTTTTGAAATGCCAGTAAAATTCGCATTTCAAAAATTATTTTTTTTAAAAAACAAAATTTGCAGCCTACTATAAAAAATTAATTCAATGTGCTGGTCATAATTTTTAACACTCTTTGGTGAACCAGATAAATGCATTTCCCTTTTAATCTTTGTTCTAGATGTTATTCAATTAGCCAGATGCCAAATACAGACTATGTACACTCCTTTCTCATAAATTAAACCTCACCATTAATGATGCTTTAAATGTTTGTAAAGAAATTATATCATTTTTTTGATACATTACAAAATGCATATTTATTCTTTGAGAAAAGTACTAAGCTATGGAATTTATTAATAAATTTTTCAGCCCAATCAGAAATATCTTTTAAAAAAACTAAACCACACTCCTTGATCAGGTAGGATTATGACAAAATGCAATAAAATTAGTTATGATGACATTCTGAAACCCATCTTAAGCAATAAAGAGGAAAAAAAAGTGAAAATTAAAAAAAAAAAAAAATTGAATTTACTTTTATCTGTATATTTATGCATAAAGTATTAAATGAAATAAATCACATTTAAAAAATCTTATTAACACTAGTCTAGATGAAGTTACACAATATTTAAATAATAAATACAAAGAAACTAAAAATTTGGCAACACAATTAATTTTAAGTTATTTTAGCAGAATCAGAACAAATACCTGAAAAATGAGATATGACCTTAAAATTTTTAACCAGGAGAAAAAATAAAATATCATTTTGAGGAGTTCTCAACACATCATAATTCAATCCCATAAAGAATATTTTAAAATGAATATATTTTACTGCATTTTAGAAATTATTTTAGTGCAAATCAATTATCAATTTATTGGCATGACAAATATGAGAGATCAATTTGGTTTTTTAGAATCTTGTTATATAATCCATGCTATGGAAATGTAAGAATTTAATAAATATGTAAAATCAAAAATCTAAATTAATAGATATTGTTACATTGAAAAAATGTAACAATTTAATAGATATTAATTATGAAATATTGTCAACAGAATATACTTTACTATTTATAAATCCACTAGAGTTTTATAAAGATGACCTTAATAAAAGTATGACCAGCCAATAATGGCAGCTTAATGTTAAAAAAAATACTTTTAAATGGAAAGCATCTTATATGAAATATATTAGAATAAGAAAACTTTCCATATACCATCTCCAAGGAACAGAAATTCAATTTAAAATCATTCTCGATAAGGTATTTGAAAGAATTTTAAAATAGAAAATTCTAGTCCTCCTTTGCTTTAAAAACAGTTAAGGGAAAACTTAATCACAAAAATGCCAAAATCAAAAGTAAATCTTACTTCAGTATTGAAAAACCAGTTATTGTTATGAATAGCAGATTAATCAACTTATCAAGGGGATAAACTAATCTACCATCAATTAACAACAACTAAAACAAGACAGAGAGAGTGTGTTTTATCTTAGTAACAGCCTGCTCTCTGTGTATTATCTCCAAGATACTATACAGTTTTGTCGCCAATTTAGGCTAAACATTCTTAAATAGAAAACTACACATTATGATAACCGTTTTACTTCCATCACTTAATACTTGCATTCCCGTCATTTGGTTTTAAAATTTGGCAGGCAAGTTGGTTAATTTTTGCTTACTAGTTTGATTTTTAAATTTCTTATTTACACCAGTTTTTAACTTTTAATTTTATGGATTATTTCATTTTTAGTCTTCTTATGATTTATAAAATTTGTTCTTGAATTTATACTTTTGTTTTTACTTTTCCATTTGAAATGAAAAGAAAGTGTAGGTGATATGTCTTCTAAAGTAAGCATCTCATTTAGTTTGTGTTCTTAGTGCGAAACTTTCATTTTAAAGATTATTTGCTTTTCACAGGATTCTTTTGGTTTAAGTGGATTAATACCTTTAATTTGATTGAGTATCAATTATGAATTATGATTTGAATCTAGCAAATAATTTGATGCTTATTTGGAAGTAAGATTAAACACTCTCTTTTTTTAGTTGTTGTTTAATTGATGATAGATTAGTTTATCCCATTGATAAGTTGATTAATCTGCTATCCATAACAATAACTGGTTTTTCAATACTTAAATAAGTTTTACTTTTGATTTTGGCATTTTTGCGATTAAGTTTTTAAAAGCAAAGAGGGACTAGAAAATTCTATTTTTAAATTTCTGACAAATACCTTATCAATAATGATTTTAAATTGAATTTCTCTTCCTTAGAGATGGCATATGGAAAGTTTTCTTATTCTAATCTATTGGTTTATTACTTTGTAGCTTTAGCGCAAGTATTGGGCTTATTAATTTACTTTTAACTACTTTTATATTGAATTTGTATGAAATATATATATATATATATATATATATTTACTTCTTTAATGATTTCTGTAGCTGTTGCTACAGAAGAAAGATAATTTTTAATGCTAAAAATCATTAAAGATTACAGAAGAAACATGACCAGACAAACAAAATTAAACTTGCCATCGAGCATGCAGAGGCAATTCAAATAGACCCGAAAAATTTATTGAGTTCTTTTGCCTTAAAAGCAAGCAAAGGGCTGCTCTAATTATGTACTTCATACATCCATTTATTATTGCGAACGTAATTTTATTAGTATTTCTCTTTTTGTTTGGAGAGTTATCTTTATTGTTTCTGTAAATAAATTTTGTTTATTTTTAAAATAATCTTGAATTGCTTAAAATCATTAAATAAAGCTAAATTATTTGACTAAAATAGATTTTCAACTCAGAATATCCATGTTAGTATTGCTATCTTGCTAGTATCATTTAGCATATACCTATATATATACTTATAGTACATATACAGACAGAGAGCAAGAAAACCCACAGGTAATCAAATACAAGAAAATGATTACTGCTGAGTCCTTATAGAACGAATTTAAAGCTCAGATTCCATATTCTGAAGGTTTAGATTCACAATTATTGTACAAACTTAATATAAATCCAAATTTATCACCACTTTTTCTTGCAGAAAATATTAATTAAATGGATCTGTATACATGATGACTAGCAATTTGTATATTTCTCACTTATGTCACACAAGTGAACAGATAAATTGGCTATGTAAACGCATTAAAAAACTTTAAAAAATTGAAGGTCTAGACTTATCATAGAGAGGTCTTGCAATATTGCTTGCTAAACAGTTCACTGTCTGAACCAAAAAATTAGTCATTATCATCCAGTGATAACTGCCAAAAGATCTTGTGACAGAGATTTTGCATTAGTTGAAATAATTTGATTTAATTTATTTGATCATAGCAAATGACACAAAGGCATCTGGCAAAGTGGAGGGATGCTTTTGTGAAGGACAAACTAAATAAGTTTTTGTTAGGACATATATATATATATATATATATATGAATTTTTTACCAAAACACACAAGGAAGGTAACTAGTGGATGACAAAAAATGAGTAATCTAATATAAAAGTGTAAAAAATTCTCTTTACTCTTTGAATTTGGCTTTTACTAAATAACCAACATTATCCTGTTATTAATTATTAAGGGCCTAT
>KK116898.1:572998-625924 GCA_000611955.2 Stegodyphus mimosarum
CGATTACATGAAAAATTATGACTTTTACTAACCATTTTTCCCATTTTACCTGACTTTTGGCCAGTTTCAGATTTTACTTGTCAATTTTCGCCATTTTGCTTTGTTTAGTTTAGTTCGCTTAAAGAACTAACGCTGTATAACGACGACATCTTGAACCTGTTGCCTCTGACTACGACTTCAAATTTGTAACCCCACTTTTCCTTTGTTTTTCTGGAAGCTTCTATAGGCTAGCTTCTGTTTAGGAAAGTTCTGCAATAGGTGGAAATTGATGTTTTACAATTGTTGGTAGTCTTCCATTAGATTCCTCCACATTATGGCAACCTTTGCTCCTACGAATTTTGAACAGTCTAATTTTAGGCAGAGCTCATGTCAGCCAAAGATATGTTTTCTTGTTTACTTTATTTCTTCACCATTTATATTTTGAACAAAAAGCTCCTCCAATTCGTCTAAACAGAACTTTTTAAACAGGTTTTTCTTAGCAAAAAGTTTTAATTTCATGCAACTGGGCCTATCCTTAATTTTATTTTTACAAAGGACTTTCAAGTTTAATTTTCATATCTGAAAATTACTGAATATCTTAATTCTTTTACCTTAATAGTACCGTAGCCTTGCTAGGCCACTTAGTATTTTGAATTTACATTTTATTGCATTTTAATTTTTGTATTATTGTTTTACTTTGAGTGTTTATATTTTTTTAACTTTAAATGCTTTAAGAAATGCACACACATCGGGAAAAGGGGCAAAGCTAGTGAGACTTTTGTTAGTTTATTTTGTAGAAAATTAGATTTCGATTAATACCGTTTGGAGTCTCAACGGTTTTGTGAGACGAAACGTGTTTGCATGAGCTTGGGGCTGATCAACTAGGTTTAGGGCTTCAAACACTTTTCCCTTGATAAGTTCTGTTTAATACTTTAAACAGAGGATATAAACAATTGTATTTTTTGGACACATTTTTCACTTTCTTTGTAGTATGGATAGGTTTATATAACCAAATTATTTCAATTTGCTTAATCACTCATATTACATAGTGTTTCATGCATTTTGATAGGCTACTATAAATGTTTTTTATGACTTTTACTAGTTTTCAAACATACTTTCTCTTTACGTATATATATATATATAAAACTAGTAAGTTAAAATTAACAAACTGCCTGCAAAATTTTTAAAACCAAATGGCTGGAAATGCAAGCTTTGAGTGAAATGGTTTTTATAAAGTGTAGTTTTCTATTTAAGAAAGTTTAGCCTAAATTGGCGAGAAAACTGGAAAGTTTCTTGGAGATGATACATACAGAGTAGAATAGTGCTAAAAGCTGCTATTAGTTAGAATATAAATTCAAAATAAAAGTAATTAAAAGTAAACCAAAAAGCCTATGACTTGCAGCTTTAGCACAAGTCATAGGTAGTTATAAAAGCATATATATATATATATATATATGTAAATATCTATTTGACAATATAAATAAATAATCACAATATATTGCATGCAAAGATGGATTGTAAAATCTATGTTTGGAAGATGTTTTTTAAGTACCTACACACACTGATGGATTTAAAAAGCTCCAGCAGTAATTTCTACCAAATTTTTTCAATTTTACGATGAAATGCATGAGCAGACTAATATTGATGTCAACTAATATTGATTTTGAAAAGACTGCTAAAACTCAAAACGTATTATTTCTAGGATATGAGTTTTTATCCCATTTTTATAAATTACACACTTTTTGCAAATACTCTCACATTTAAATTACAATGCTGTTATTTTTCATTCCATATCCTTTCAACCGCATACATTAGACAATGATTTAACTGTAGAAAAGGTTTGGCTCAAAAACATAATTCCAAAATGGCTTCAGTACTCAGGCCCTTTTCCTTCTGAAGTATTACTTGATTACTTTAGTTAATGGCATTAAAAAAACATTGTTGAATATGTATACAGAATTGGCCAATGGAAAATTTACAACTTAAAAGCTTCTAGTTTGTAAAGAAATTTAAACAAAAAATGTTGAAATTTTTTTATTTGTATCTACTGACATTCCACTAATTCAAATAAATATGTTTTTAATGACTGTGGCAAAACACACTACGATTATCTGCTTCTGGAGTAGGGTTCCTTTATGAAGGACATTCTAAGCAAAATATG
This sequence comes from Stegodyphus mimosarum, assembly GCA_000611955.2. Taxonomy (NCBI): domain Eukaryota; kingdom Metazoa; phylum Arthropoda; class Arachnida; order Araneae; family Eresidae; genus Stegodyphus; species Stegodyphus mimosarum. Next base: position 575,139 of record KK116898.1, read on the forward strand.
CTTGTATTAACATTATACACAATCACATATGACCAAAGGAAAACCACATATGGCCAATCCATTTAACTACCTATAATAAACCTGATGCAAACTACCACTGATTTATAGCTTTAGTTATTTCCTGTGACAAAATTCAAAATACTAAGATTGGCTATTGGAAATAACAGTTTTAGATATGAGATGGTCTAACAGAATGCTTCCCTTTGAGCATGCAAAAGCTTCACAATGAGTACTAAGACATACTATACATAATAAAATTTTCAAATTTAAATGCATTTTAAAATTTTGCTCCCATTTTCCATATACATGTATCAATTAGTATTTTCTACACTGAATGTAATGAAATTTAAATAAATTGGTACACCTTTGAAATGATTTGTGTATATCTGCCATAGGATCACAAGCTGACAAACTCAAGCACACACTTTACATTAATAAGTGAGAATATATTTATAATAAATCAAACTTTAGATAAGTGTCTTGTACAATTATCAATATTCCACACAGCAAAAAAAAAAAAAAAAAACTCTTATCTGTATGTATTAACTTTCAAAAGAAAAATGTTTCTAGTATAAAATATTTCCTAATGTCATTAAAACTTACAATAACTTGTTTTATGAAATTCCAGCATACCTTTTCTTTTTTTTTTTTCCTGACTTAGAACTCAGAAATGTAGTATATAATTTTTCTTAATAAAATTTTAACCCAAGTAACAGAGTGAAATGAACAACCTGTTAACACACGTATGCTAAAAAATTAACACGAATTAATTTGTACAGATAATATTTTAAAGTTACATGGACAGACAGAAAATAAAAGCAAGCATTTTTTAAAAATTCGGATGAAACACTCACCATACTGGCAACTGCTAATATCTTGAGTACCAGATGCAAGTTTCATTTCAGTACCAAAGCAAGCATTAGCAGGGTTTTGTGTTCCATTTGCAAATGTCATATTTGTAGTCATGAACCTTCTTGAAATAACTCCTAAATGTTCAACATCCCCCATATAATCTAAAGTGATGGACCTGGAAAATATGGGAGTTGGTAATGTATTCGTAATAATACTTAAAAATACTATGGGCAAAAAATTAGAATGAATTTCATTGGTTACATACTTTTAATTAAATGCCTTTCAATAACAACATATAATATACTCAAGAATAAGGTTAATTGGTTAATTGATTGTAGCATATCACAAGTGGATTTTCCTTCAAAAGTATGAGAGAGAATTATCAAAAACCAATACCAAAACAAGAAACCCTACACATTTAAAGTTACTTAAAAATATTATCATCATCATATTTTCAACAGCTTAAAACACCTTTTCCATATTGTTACAAGTTCATGCAGATATTTTAGTTATTTGACTGTGGCAAAGCAGATGAAGGCCATCTGCATACAGGGAAAGATATTTCTGTGGGGGATTTTATAAGGGAAACTGATTAATATTCAAGTTATACACGGGGAACCCCACAAAAACCATGCAGCCAGCTCATTCAATCCATGACTAACTCTCAAAATTCAGCAGTCTTTAGCTGCTCAGCCATTGGTATTGCCACAGAGATTTCTATAGAAACTGTGCGAGATGAACAAGAACAAATGGGAAGATGACAGTAGAGATCACTCAAATTCTTCTAAACATATCAAGAATCTCTGATATTATTCACAAAGTAACTCTAAAACAAAGCCTAATATAATCATAGGATTTTGCACTGACCGACTCTCAGCCATTAAACTAACCAGCCTTCTGGAAGCTTCAGGGGAATAAAAAAAAAAAAAAATTGTTCTTAGAACTTCATAAATGTGTTTTCCAGGAATTTTTAAAAATTTAGCATATTTTGCCAATTTAAATGCTACTAATTTTGGGGAAAAATTCAACAAGATCCATCAGGTAAGTTATACCTTTTTGTTTTAGTCCCTAATTTTTTATCACAATTTAAGTCCAATCAATTCAGAATTACAAGATCTGCAGCTATACATAAAATAAGCATTTAAAAATACATGTGTCAAATTTAATCAGACAAAATATTACTAAATATTTTACACAAAATGAACCAAACAAAAAAAAAATAAATAAAATAAATAAAAACAATTTAAAATGCTAAAAAATATACAAAGCCAAAATACAATCAAATAAACACATATATTACATATATTTGCAAATATGTGCAATCAATATCAATTAACTGCCTGCATCAAAAATATAAACTTTCAGCACAATTAAATAGCTGTCATAGTTCTTATGCTTCTCCAAATGGTTAGTATGCGATTCAGTAAATTTTCTTGATATATTGAAATTCTTTTAATGTAAAATATCTGACAATTAAAACTCCCCCAAATGATAGAGAAATTATTATTATTATTTTTTTTCCTTGAATAGTTGAAATCAAATATCCACACCCCATAGAAATAAAGACTTGTGCTTCTTATGCAGAATCCTTGTATGTGGAGCAATTTTACTCCAGTGATTTCCAGGGTCATTTAGTCACCCTTATAAGCAACTGTACTTGAAAATAAAAATTTTAATTTAATTTTTAAGCGATTAAAGGATATTTTTAAAACATTTTTGTTAGAGTATCTTCACATTAATGCTCCCATATAACATTTTTGGTATTGAAAGGAAACAAATCAACTTCCATTACTACTTTTAAGTTACCATATGTCATCTAATTCTCTAGCAGAATCACAAGATTTATGTCACAGCATTTCGCCAGAAATAATTAAAAAATAATTTTTTATGTTCTAAAATTTCTTTTTGCATGAAAATAATTATCACTAGTATGCATAAAAGTATTTATTTTGCTTTGTTAAAACATTTATATGCATATTTAAATTTCATATATATATTGCATAATTTGCAAAATTTTTACAAATATGAATTTTTGGCTATTCAAAATTTTTTCTGCACTCTAATTTCTTACTAAATAAAATTTAAAGGACCTGGAATATGTTTAATTTAAATAACTTTTGACACATACAATACCCAAAAAAGAAATAATAAAAAATTATACAACCAACCTATAATGATCACATCACATTCCTACATCCAATATATGTTTTGACTACTGTACTGATGGTATCACCATTAAGAATATACACAATATTAATCTACACCAAATTATGAAAATATAGTATATTGAAATTGCTACCTAGCAGCTATTCAGTATATTGAAACTGCTACCAAGCAGCTATTATAAATATATAAATTTCTCGATTCTTTCACAATAATAATGTAAAAATCAAAGATAATTTCAGTTTCTTGGTTATACTTAATAAATTTATATTTAACTACCTTAAAATTTGAAATTTCATGCATGGTTTCTATATTAATGCATTTATAACAATCAAGTATGAGATACTGATGATAAATTAAATGTAATGCATTACAATTTAAAAATGTAACTGTAAAACAAAAGTTCAACAGGAATATGACTGAGGACATTTTCACCAGCTTTCACTGCAATTAACTGTAGGTAAATGTACTGGTAATTAATGCTTGTCCCACACTGTTACATTTTCGTTTTATTTTTATACAGATAACTTAATTTCAATAAATTTACTTCAAATACAAATAATTTTTAGAGCTGGATAGTTACAATTAAAAAGATAACCATATTCTAAAGCTACATACCTGCAAAAAACGGATTGGAAAAATGTATATGTATTTTGATATGGAGCTATAGGAGGTCCTATCTCTGCATCTGAATAAAAAAAATTAAGACATAACTTGAGTAATGAAGGAATTTTTTTTAACTGTATATATCATGGCACATAACATAAAATACTTTCATTTACACTCAATATTTTTTTAGAAATGATATGAAAGATTTCAGGATGACTGCATAACAATTTAAATGCAGAAAAGTTTAGATAAATTACAACATTGAACTTAAATTACATACGCACAGAAATCATAACTATCTTCCCCCTCCCTTACATAAGAATCAGCTAAAATTACTTTAAAAAAGGAAATTTAATAATTTTTAAGAATTTTTTATCGAGTTACTAATGAAAGTCTAAATTAATAAGCACAGTAAAATGAAAGAACACACACACACAAAAAAAAAAAACTTATACAAGATGTAGCTAGAAAATAGTACAATACTAGTTTTACAAACAATATACCATAACAACAATATATTGTTGCACGTGTATGGGTTCATAATGGATTGAATGCACAAGTCGATAAAAAATTAATAAAATTTATTTTTATCCCAAGAAATAAAATAAAATGTTGAAATTACCTCAGAGATATTCATACAATATCGCAATATCTCAAAGTAGTTATATTTTAAACTACTAAAACATTAAATAGAACTCAAATTCAAAACACAGAGAAAGCTAATCAGATCTCACTGTGAATTCACTACTATCAATAACAGCACTAAGTAAACAACTCATAAACAACTGAACTGAGACATTTTAATCCAGCTTTTATAAGCTTTTTAATCAAGCATGAGAAATTTCTGGTAATTTTTATTTTCTTGATTTTTCTGGATAGCAAAAGAGTACGATTACGAGATATCCATTTATTAAATGTTAAATGCGCATGCTCCTGTATTTTTACATTTTCAGCGTAGCTTTCTGTAAAACTCATCGGACACAGCATTGCACGGGGAAATGAAACAATTTAATTACAATTCTACTAAAAATAAAAAATTAAATACAAAAATGGTAAAAATATATTTGAACAGAATAAACATAATACCATTATAACTAAATGGGTATGATGCAATAAATGCTCTGCTCCCTTGCATATAAATGCTTCTTTTTCATTATTTTTTTAAGATTATGAATAAAAAAATACATTTAAAGCACAGACAGGTTCAATATTCCATTATTCAGATTTGACTAATATTTACTTACTAGATCCATTAAACATGTTGCATGACTTTCCTTTCCAAAAATTTAAGGAACTGCAAATTTAAAAAACAATAATGAGAAAGAGATTCATATTACTTTAAAATTAAAAAAGAAAAAGGCATATTTTAAACAAAAAAATGTAATTACAGAATAATTAAACACACATTTCACAAATTTCATAAAAGTTCTCAACTGAAGTTTCTCAAGTACAAAGAGTAATAATTTTTATTGATAATGATGAACACATGATATTTTATGCACTTCTGTATACATAATTCAGTTATTTAATTCTCTGTGGTTACAGAGATTCTAAAGCGAATACTAATGAACTTTTACTAAATATTAATTTTGTATTATGTAGCCTACATAAAGACCATTTACAAGAAACACTTATTTAAAATGCTTTATCCAGAAATATGAAGTCATGATATGTTTACAAAAGGTATAAAGTTAAGGCTATAAGAGGATAGACTGCAAAATAAAAGACGTTGAAATAATATTCTTTTATAAGCCGCATCTAACATTCTTTATATGATCAGCCTAAGTGCATAATAACATTTTACAATTAGAAAGATGATACTACTGTCTATATGCAAAAATGGTTCTTCCTTATCTCATCAACCATGAAACTGTCACCAAGCATAGCAATTTAGCACCAGTTATGGATAAACTTGACATCACAACGCACTCGTAACATCTGCATCTTAGTTATATTGTAACCACGGATAAACAACAGCAGTGCACCATGAAAAACTGCATCAAGAAAATACTGATTTGAAAAGGAATGTTGTTCGAGGGCTGCAGAATATCATTTGTGACTGCACTCATTCATTTTACAGCTCATCCGCTGAATGTTGAAAAGAACAGATGGATATGGTTGACAAAACAGTAACAGATTGGAACACAATTACCTGCGGAGAGTTGAAATGAACTTCCAGTAAAATTGGAAGGCCTAACACAATAGTAGAAATTAACAAAATTCCTTTTCAGAAGGCCTAAAAACCAAGTGAACCAAATAATTCTGCAGCAGTAGCTGTTTGGCAGATTGTGCGAAGACACTCATAAATATTTCATTGTACGAGTTGCAGATAAAATTGTGACTTCACAATTTGAATTTCACAAAAATAACCGGAGCACCTTTGGCAGGATCTATGCCAAATTTCATGGCTGATGGGATAATGCACAAGTACTGCAAAATATGTTTATATATTATTAATACATTGCAATTAGATAAATAATGCAATATGATGATGTATACTTTTAAAAAATTTTAAGAATTGTGCAAAATGCAGTATGTCACAAGACTTAAAGGGGGTGAAGAAAACACACACACATACAAGCAATCAAAAATGAAATAAAATTTACAAATTCACAGACGAAACATGCAAAATAAATATAGATGGGAGAAAAAAAAGAATGCCATTTTATCTTGAACAAACACATGCATAGGTGGAATAAACTTAACATTTAAAGAATTTAACTAAGAAATTAGTTTCTTTTTTCTCTGAGTATGCTTTGAAGAGTAGAATAACAAATGCTCAAACTTTTACAGTCTTCCAAAGTTATAAGAACACAAGCCTGTAGGAGTAGCCCAAATCTCTTCAAATATGAACTGAAATTAACATGCCCAGTTAGATATTTTGTAATTGCAAAATTTCAGAAAAAATATTTGAGTCTGTGAGGAATAGAAAGGAAAAACAACTTGGTCATAGAGAGAGAGAGACCTCCACATAATTCATTCCACTTGAGAGTTATTTTGCTTCTTGAGGTCTCTTCTTTGTTTCTTGTAGAATGACTTAAATAGTGTCATTGCAATATTAACTTGAAAATTGTAGCTTGTTTTTAAACATATAAATTAATAAAAGGATGATTTTTTAACATTAAATATACCATACACCTATCATTAAATAATTTCATTATAAGAGAACTATATAAAAATAACAAAACGTTACATTTAAAGGAAATATATGTATCAATGAAATATACAAATAATATAGCAAACTACTTACTCTTTTCCATTCCACATATTTATTACATTCAGTTTATCAAGCCCATTTTCACCAGTGAACACAGTATAAACACCATCATTAGTATCATTTTTCTGAAAAAATAATATACAAACTAGTTTAAAAAAACTGAAACATTTCTCTCTTTTTTCTCCTCCCTTTAAGGAATGGTATCTAAAATTAAATCATTGAATGAAAATACATTTGAAAGTGTTACACACAAAACATCAGGAAATTTCTAATTTCAGAGAAATAATTAAAATACAAGACGGCCCAAATAACGAAACATATATTAAAAGATAGATAAAAGCTATTTAAACACATAGTTTAAATGTTTGCCGTCTGCAGTTTCCATGATATAGACAATAAAATTAGTAATTACAAGAGATGGGTTTTAAACTTAGCAATTACTTTATTCAGCATATCGAACATATAGCTTTAATTCCAAATAAATGCTGATTAGTGAACCTGAGATATCCTTGTAAATTCTATCTTTAATATTACCTTATATGAAACAGGAAATCAGGTTGATTCTCGAAAAGGGGAATTCAGTACGATTTTAAATGGAATTTTCTACATCTAACCCTATTTTTAAGCTAAATATTTCTTGACAAGAAACAGAATCTTCAGTTTTGGGGGAATAAGCTCCATTCACCATAAAATAGTTCTACCAAATTTCAGATGCACATTCTCATTTCAATAGATGATTATCCCTAGCGATAATCTAAGTATTTAGCTGACTGTCAAATATTATTTCCCTTATTTTTTCATTTTCTAACCATTAAACCATTACATTTTCAAAATTAAAATGCCTAATTGATGTCTTAGCTGTTGAGTGTTTGGCAAAGTACTTTCTGGCATAAAAACTGCACCACAGGTTTTATTATTCTTTATAATTAACTTTTGACACATCTGATTGTAATAACGTGTTTCATAGTAAAATGCATTTTTCTTAACAAAATTTACATCTCCTCTATAATTTCTTCTTTAAAAAAGTCATTTTTGCCAAATTCTTATTTCAAACTGAATTTTGTTGAACTAAAAACTAACCATTTAACTATTAGCCAGGGGAAAAGATGATTTAGAAATAGAGAAATAAACTTTGAGAACTAAATCCTGTCATTCTATCACCATTATAATAGTTTTCTTTGAGCCAAATTTACCAAATTTACAAAATTATTATATGATTAATTTCTTAAATATGATAAATGAATATTTTCAAGATCGAATACTTTCAACATGACCACACAGCTTAATAAATTTTTCAAAACAACGGAACAAAATTTTATTTACAAAAATTAATTCTGCATAATTATTCAGTTGTGTTGAACTGTTTAGATGTCATCTTGATCTTCATAACCTTTCTTTTCTGTTGAAGTAACGATTTTACATAAAAGACCAGAAGTTTATTAGTACTAAATTAGGAAAAATAAAAAGGCCTTAATTACACTAACCCATGATCCTTTGAAGAAGATGATCACCTTTTGCATGCACATGTTAAAATCATAAGGACATGTTATGATTATATAAATCATATAAATTAAGGACTGATCTTTAGAACAAATACATTCAAATTGATGACAACTATATATTGAAAAGCATTTTAAAGCCAAGTTTTTGGAATAAAAAAAAAGTAACCACATTTACACATTGTTTGAGATAAAATGGACTTTTATCTCTCCATACATATAGCTAGATCCAAAAGTTTCCTCCTTGATATACTTCTATAAGAAACAGAGAAAATTTTAATAGTTTGTTTTTCACTATCATCTCTTGGTACTTTTCACATCATTTATATGTCCCTGAAAAGTAATTTGTTTTTAAACTATTTCATTATTGCTTTCTTCATGCCATAATCATAATTAAATTTCTTTCCATTATGGCATGAATTTCAGTTCGGAGATCAAATAACAATCACCGAACTAAATCTGGATTATAAAAGACATGATTCAAATTCCTCAAATTAGCGTTTTTGAATTGCACCGACATACTGCCATTTTTTAACTGCTGAGAGAAGTTCAGATACTATATTGCAGACTTTTGTAGAACGCACAACTTAAAAGAGTAACAGTAAGTTCAAATGTAAAATTTAAATTCAAGTTTCCCTCATTTGTTTTAAACAGATCAAACCCTGCTACCTCTTCTTAATTCTTTATCTCCTATCATTCAGTATTTTTTCCTAAACAAAAATACTATGTCTCAAATGCTTAGTTTGGCCCCCTCAACATCACAGGCTCCTCTGAAACCAGTAATTTCTATGGTGGAATTTGTATACATCATGGATATGATAAGAGTGCTGATGAAATTCACAGTGACTTCCGAAAGCAGAAGTTCAATAAGCATATTTTTAGAAAAACCGTACTCACTTTTATTTGCTTTACCTAGTTGGGGAAATTTTAAAAATGTCGCCATAGCAACGACAGCACTTTGAGGACAGGCACTGAGCTGGAGAAAATGCATCGGTAAATTTTTATTAGAAAAACCTCAATGCAAAAATTATAAACTTTAAGTATTTAAAACTACCCTCATGAAAGCTTTTCTTGTGGTGAAAGATAAGGCAAAATTGGAAACAGTATTGTTTAGCAGATAACAGCTTAAGGTCGAAGAACTGATAGAATTAATATTAAGAAAAATATAAACTTGTATGGAAAAAAGCCCATTGTGGAAGCCATTCAAATTATACTGCCTAGGTTATTGCCATAAATCTAGGATCTTTTCATATTGAGAAACCTGAGCATGCCCGAGAGTTTATTTGAGCTTGCAGTATGATTTGAAAGCAAAAGGTTTCAGAAAGTACACATACATCAGGATACCGCCAGAGATTCAACAGAAAGCTTTATATGCCTATGGCACAAGGAAGGCATCAATTCGATGGTAATAAACATTTTGAACGTAGAAATTTTCAGCTATGAGTGGCAATTACCAAGAAAAATTACAAATCAGAAAACAGATGGAAGAAGGCAATAAGATTTTAAACTAATAAGCGATACTGCAAGTAAGAAGGTACAGCTACCCTACAGGCAAGAAAATGCCTTAAAATTGAATACAATAGTCATAAAAAATTTAGTTTTACCTTCTATTTGAATACTGTTAAATAAGTGCCAGGGACACATTATTGGACACAAAGGCTGAAAGCAATTTTTGGCTGAGAATTTTTTAAAAAAAATATTTAGATGATACAGAATGATACTGATTAAAGGAGAAAAAGTTATTGCTGCGCAAGGCAAACAATGTACACGTGTAGAAAAAGTCACATTTCCTCTTCAAATAAAAAATAAGCAGAAAATAGTTTTCATTATTGTGAAAAATCTACAAGCTCTAGTAATTTTGGGAATGGATTATATAAAGATGATGGGTGCTAACATTAATTTTGAGGAGGCAACAGTACAGATGGATATGAATAAAGTTAAGTAGACAGAAATGCACACTCCAGTCCAAAAAACTTGCTGGCTGCTTAATGATACTTTCTGGTCTCACATAAATTGTAAACAATGATGCAGACACAGGAACTACCATTGCCAGTTTCAGGCCACCATGAAGCTGTTTATTTTCCACAGCTACAAAAGTTGGTTAGTGAGTGCCATATATTTGCCAATTAGTAAACAATATTAATTATAGCTTAGCTGGGTATAGCATAAATGCTCCTTTCCCAAATGAATTAATAGAAATTGATTTATTAGGCTCATATCCACATAGTGAAGGTAATAAGAATAGATATTTATTTTCGTTAGCCATTTTTCAAAGTGAGTAGAAATAATACCCCTCAAAAGTCATTAAAATTATGACAGATTCTTTTCTAAATATGTTTATTTTAAAATATGCAAATAAAAATGCATTAAAAGCAATTTCGAGCAATGACAAACAGTTTGTTACTCAAATCTCTGAGGATCTATGGGCAGGACATGGAATACAACATTTAAAACTGGTCTCTTATCAACCACAGTCAAAGTGCAAGTAAATAAAAATGTTAACATTATTTGTAGTCATGTAAAGAATTATCATAAGCACTGAGACAGCTGTGTGAATGAGCTGCTAATTGCTTTGAGGACAGCTAAACATGATACTACTGAGAAAACACCAGCTGAATTATTTCTTGGCAAGAAGTTATATACACACTGGATTAAACTGTTTTTCATTCAAAAAAGGGCTCTGGATTTCAAATGGCAGATATTTCAAAGCTAGTTAACAAAGCTCTCCGTAATTTACATATTCAATAAAAAAACAGAAATTATACTATGATAAGAAAACACCATGAGCATAATTTAAAAGTTCTGAAAATTAAATGTTGTCTTTCGTGTGCATTTGTAGATAAAGTGGGAAAATTTTGCCTTAAATTTGAAGGGCCATTCTTCATCGAGTGAATATGAAAACCCATTCTATATCTGAAATTAAGAATGGGTGAAAATCCTGTGGCAAATGTGATCAGTTAAAGAAATATTATGAATGCAGTGATATGACTCTTCTAAAAGATATTTTGCAGGATTCACATCCTGAGATAAATGCAGTAGAAGTTCCAACATTGAAAATGCAAGTCTTGGAAAGGGGAAAAAAAAAAGGATTAATACAAATGATGAAGCCGGAAAGAAAAAAAAAACCAAAGGTCATCGCATCAAAAGAAAACAAGCTGAAGGAGAAAAGGGGGCCAGGACTAAGAAGCAATAAAACTTCCAGAAAGAAAAGGTCAGTTCAACACTATACCTGATGCAGGGAGCAACCAATGGAGAATCATCACCAACTGAGGGATCAGCAAACAAGATCTCAGTTGCCATGTAAAGATGACAGCAAAGTACCTTCAGTGCAACAGCTATGCTAAAAGCAAACAAGGGAGGTGAAATCACCACAGAGGAGAAAGGTCAGAGGACAGTTCCCACAAACCAACCTAAGAGCTTCCAGGAAAAACCCAAGGTGTTCTAACTAGAGAAAGAGGGCAATGATTCCAGAATTCCCTGAGTGGCAAACAAAGTTCTCAAGATTTCGTGAAGGGTCTACGAACTGAAATTGTCAGACCACAGGCAAAGCGAACAGAGGCTTCATCAGAGATTGAGTATACACCAAATTACTACTTATCCAACACAGAATGATTTTCTCACAAAATGGATAAGTGACTATCAGTAAAGAAAATGATAAGCAAAATTTAATTTCTTCAAATATTCAAATTTTGGTTTACGTCTAAAAGTGCAACAATTGCAAAGAGCTTGCCTCAAGCGACGTCATTTCAATTTTGTTGTGTAGCAAAAAGCTTTTAATTTAATTATGCATTTATCGCAATGATTTTAAGTTTAGTCTAAGAACAGAAATTCTGATTGTAGAGGAATTTTGATGCGTTTGTGGAATAACTTTAAGCAACTTCTGTATATGCGATGAAAAGTGTAAACTGAATAGATTTTTTTAAATGAAAATGAATTGTAAATGATTCATGAAGTATGTTTAAGATTATTTTGATAAATGTAAAAATTTTTGATAAAATATCTGTTAATGCAAAATTAAATGCTTGGATACTCATAAAAGTTGAATTCTTGATGTGTAAATGAAATGTTAAGCTAGCAAAATAAGTTAAAATAAAAGCTAGTGATATGCAAGTAGTTAAAAGTTAGGCTCTCGAGCCAGCACTTAACTTTAATGAACTATTTTGCTTCGAACATTAGGTATAGTTTCGAATTTACATTGTTCTTGAAGTCTAGTGTGTCTGAGTTATTAACATGCAAGATTTCGGTCAGATGCTAGTGTTGAAATACTTGAACAATAACATGTTCTTCTGTGCAGTACATTTTGCTGGAGAGCAGAGGGGAGGGGGAATTAAATATAGAAAAACTGGAAAAGTGTATGAAAAATGCTGATAAAGTTGAAATGAAAAGGAAAATTATGTAAAATGCATTAAATGTTTTGCTAAAGTATATTTCCTTCCAGGTGACTGGAAGGGAGGAAATGCTGATAAAAATTAAAATGTATTATGAAGAATTGTCTTGTGAAGACTTATCTGTAATGCAATTAGTTTTACATTTAGATTGTAAGTTTTCTTGTTTGCAAAAAGTAGGCTCTTGTTTTTGTTTAAAATTTAAGATATTAGCAAGGTTGTTAAGATTGACTTGTTCGTTGTGATTATTTCAATTCTGGAGGGAAAAGATACAAGATTCCTTTATGTTAATAAACCAGTTATTTTATGTTTTGGACCTTTACAGTCACTTTGTCCTTTTGTTTTCTTGCCAGAATGCAAATTTAGTTTCCAAGTATTTATAGTGAGGTTTCTAGATTGTAAGACAGTTGTGTTCTGGCTTTCGTGGCCATACTACTGTGTTGTCAGATAAGATTTGCAATCTTTGGCCTTGCATTATAATTGCTGATAGTTGAAAATCCACACTGGTTAAGTTTTGAGACAATTTTGCATTAACTGATTCGTGTAGCCTTTGGCTACTAGTTTATTTGAATTTAAATTTTACATTTGTGTTACTTTTATGTTATCATGTCACAAGTGCTTGGCTGAGTTGTAAAGAAAAATTGAGCGTTCTGTTCTTATTTAGTTTTAAACAAAGGGTCATTTACACCTTTCTCAAGTTTCAATTGTTATTACTTAGTGATAATTCACTTAACATTTATCTAAAGTTTCGTTACAGTTCATGATTACAAAGAAGATATTTAAACTTGACAATGCAAAATTCTTTTACCCATTTTTTCACTACAGTATATGGAAAGATATACAATATATGGATCTCCATAGATTACATGCAAATGTTGTCTTATTTTCTTTGGGATTAAGACCTTTTTTAATCAAAAATTTAATCACAGAATGATACTCAGTTTTAAACAGTTCAGAATAAAACGGCATATGACTTCATTCAGTAAACAATCTAAAGAAAGCATACTTTCATTCACTGTAGTATTGTGACTACACATCTGCAAGAGAAATTTATCCCCAAACAATTTTTTACACGTGAATTTGGAAACTTTTGTATCTACTTTATAATAAAAAGTTAAAAATTATCATTAAACTTCGAAAAATAGGTTTACTGAAAAATATTCTTACCCCATATAACCATGAAAATAATCCATCTTTGAACGGTATATCCCGCTTCAACAAAGGTGATAGCAATATTATTATATCCCTATATCCATCAAATGCTAATTGTTTGATGGATTTTGTTACTATCAAACGTTCACCTGCAACTCCAAATAAAAATGATGCAGCAAGTCTTATTGGCAAGTCATAGCTTTTCAAGAAATTGGCAGCAAGCTATGAAGAAACAAAAAAATTAGATCAATTATGGTTTTATTTAATTTATTCCTGATATTATACTATATTAGAAATATTATAAATGTGCATAACCAAATTATTTTGATTCAACATTTCTTTCAATTAGATACATAAAAGAAAAAATTATTAAAATTTTAAGATTCATAGCAAAATTTACCATCCTACAACATTTAAATGTAACACTTTCACTAGAACAAACCATTCATTTTATCCATACAGTGTAATACAAATTCAATACAAAAAAACGACCATTATAAATTATTTATATATATATTTTATTCACTAAAGTAATATTGAGTATATTATCTCCTAATATAAAGTTAGTAGAATTGTATCTGAATGAAGTAACCCAGATGAATGAATTTCAATTAATTATTTCAATCTTATATATATGCAAGTATGTTAATACATTAATAATTCAAATTAACTTTATAAGTAATACAATGTAAATATACACGTGAAAGCTCTCATGCAATAACTTATAAGCAACAAATTGCAAACAGTTATTTCCTAGGGCACATTATAAAATATTTATGGAATCTTATAATGCCAATTATTGCAAAATTCTATTAACTTTGTAACTATTTCAAACTGCCCATCATTATTAAAATACAATCAATACAATGTTTTAAAAATCTAGAACTTGTCTCAAAATGTATTTTCAAAGCACTGTAGGTCCTTCCAAATCTAGCATTGTGAATTTTAGTAAACAGAAAATATTTATTAAAACCACAGTGGTTGGTTGGTTAATTTATTAGCCCACAAGGGTTAGTTGCCCAAAGGGGGAATGAAGACCTTTTCTAAAAACTGTTTCATTTCACTTTCACATGATCTTATTACCATAGCTGTTACCCACCCTGAGATAGTTCTAATTTAAACAAGACAGCAAAAATTTATCAAAATGCATGAGAAATGTAGTTTTGTACTTGCATAGAGAAAGAATATTTTCACAAACAGTTCTAAATAAACACATGTATGAGAATAACAAAACAATAATAAATAGTCATACCAGTAATGGAGCATTTAAAGTGACAATTTTATCATCTTGACTTCCAACCGATTCATTTCGTAGGAAGACAAAGGTGCGCACTTCTTTGAAAGACACAGTTCCATTTGGATGCCAGACTATTG
The DNA here is from genome assembly GCA_000611955.2 of Stegodyphus mimosarum. Taxonomy (NCBI): domain Eukaryota; kingdom Metazoa; phylum Arthropoda; class Arachnida; order Araneae; family Eresidae; genus Stegodyphus; species Stegodyphus mimosarum. The sequence goes on from KK116898.1 coordinate 590,390, forward strand.
ATTCTTTAACCCATCGAGAACTGCAGTTAGAAAATACAACATATGATTTAAAGACATAAAAAGATGACTATTACAAAACTTCGATGATCACTAAATGAAATATAGTGAATCCTTTCCTCAGAAAATGACCAGCATTTGTAAAATCATAACTACTTGTATTAACCAAAAAATACTGCTGTGTTTGTCCAACAGAACGGTATTTTGGCAATTGAAGTTATCTGCAGAATTCGTCAAAACGTCTTCATGAGGCACAGCAATATGTTACCAACATAGTTATGTGATAACCCAAGTATTCACGTAGCACATGTCTGTTTTGGCCATGGCACAGTGCTGAATTACATGGTTATCAAGTTTGTGCAATTCTCTGAAACCGGAAAATGAAATTTCCTGACTTTCTCAGGTGTGTTTCAAGAAAATTCCAAGCTATCTGTGTAGTGCGCATTGGCTGTGCCGGGGGTAAATTAATTATGACACCATTTCAAAACACAAGGATTTGCCAAATTACATATGACTTTATATATATATAATCCCCAAAGCATTACTTTTATAACTATAATAGGAGTTGCTTTCTCCACTGATGATCGAGATTAGAATCTGCCCAATTGGGATTTAAAAATGTCTCTTCTGCAGATATTTTGCAGCTAAAGGAAGAATGAAATCTATTTAATGATATTTAAAAATAAATTTAAGTATTTTATATTTATTTAGCAGTATACATAAATAAAAAATATGTACACTAAATTTCGTGATGGAATGTCATATTACTGCAAGAATTAGTTTCACAAGTATGACAGGAAAATTGCCTGAAATATGAAAGTATTATTAACTAATAATAAGTAAATTTAGAAAGAAGACACATTAAATGATACAAATAACATTAAAATAAAGTTAATTACTTAAGGATTAAAAACTGATTACAAAAATCGACCATATTTTGGTGAATATAGTAAACATGTAGTAACCTACATGAATATAGTAACCTACATGAGAGATTATTATTATTTATTCTTTTTTTTTTTTTTACTTTATTGCAAAATGACAAATAAGGCATTTAAGAAAGAAGAAAAGGTTCAAAAGATTTTGCTTTATACAACAACGGGAAGACGTAACGTTCAACATACACTGCATATGCGCATGAAAATCTCTGGATTCTTGACATTACTGGAAACTTGCTTTACCTTCTACAGGACAATCTGATAAGCACTGCTAAAACTGGCTTCACGCCAACCATCCAAATGATGCTCAAGCGATACATGATTCGCCAAGAAAGTGATCGCTTCCAACGTTGGTGCAAAAATCACTTTTTTGGGGACTGAAGTATGAAATTCCTCGACTTTTTCAAATTTTGACCAAAATATTTAAATCCCATGACTTTTCTGGTTAATTTTTTAATTCTCTAACTTTTCACAGTTTTCCAGGTAACGTGGCAACCCTGGAAAACAGATCACTGTGTACATGGGAAGAACAACAGCGCAAAAAATGTTATGTTACAGGAAGCATATAAATGCTATTTTCCAAAAGAGTTAGGTTGGCTTGTATTCATGTTATACATGGGGATAATTATAAAAACCAACCATGCAACTAGCCTGTTAGCCTCTAAATCAAACTCTCAGCATTCAGGAGTTAACCACTCGGCCACTGGTGGTACCACAAAAATTAGGATTTCTTGAAAAACAGAGTTTTATTACTGATATTTCTTGTTTAAATTTTAAAAATTGATCTTGAATGGAATTCTTTGTGTCACCCATTATGAATGCCTTTATGCATCAGCTTGGTGAAATATTAGTTGGCAATGAGCTTTGTAACCTTTCAGCTCTTTTTTCAATAATCAGAAAGTAGTGATACTTTACTCTTTGAAAAAAAGTTTGTAGGAAATGGCCATAATATGCAGCTGTATGTTGGAAAAAGAAACCATCTTGAGGTACCAGAAAGTTACATTTTAGTTGTATTTATGTTGTATGTGTTATAAGTTGAAATAATTTCAAGTATTTTTCCAATATGTTGTTTATTTAAAATAAATTGCTTGCTATTAAAAAATTAACAACAAATTTAAATTTATATCAGATTGCTTCTGTACATGTATAAATCATGCAATAAATCATGCATTTGAATTAACTGTACATAATATGCAAGGACACAACATTGAATGAATATTCTGTGTTTACCAGTAACTATGAGGGGAAAAATATATTTCAGGGTACCCCCTGGCGAAAATTGGCAATTTATTGGGTGCCATTCTTGTTTACGTGCAACACCCTCCCAAGTAAATTAGTAACATAATGCAATAAAACATCGAAAATTATATATAATCTCAATAAACTGCACTTTAAATCAAAACAAGGAAATAACATAAAAATGAAAATACATGTTGTCTAATCTGTGCAATCAAAAAGGAAATATTGACTTACATTATTTAGAAATTTCTGGGTCTTCAGTATGTCACACACAGAATTCCTTAATAGCATCCAAAAACTGTTTAAAATTATCAGAACTAGAACCCGTATACTGCCATTACCACATAAATTCACAAAAATAAAAATCAAAAATATCTTCCATACTGGCGGTGGCATTTCTTTCGAAAATCACTTTTATTACACCCCACATACCTTCCACAGTGTTGCTATGAGCTCTGGTTTCTAAGTCCTTAAATTTCACTGCGTAATTTACTGAGTGGTGAGCAAAGCCATTTTAATCTTCATTTACATACCAGTCAATCAATGTTTTCTTTCCCAGTTCCAAAGTGTTAAGGAACTTCAGGTTAATCATACCACCAGCACGCATTTTACAGTGTAAAGCACAAAAGTAATGTACTTCCTAACCCTGAGAAATATTTTCCCAACATTCAAAATCACCACAATCACATCATAATAAGGTTTCTATAACATTCAACATAAAATACTCAGGTTATCATAAATGAAACAACTTGGAATAATCCAAGGGGTACCCTAAAATATAGACTATACACCACGTATTTTTCATTAAGGTTAAAACATACCGATTCCTGTGTCCTGCTAAAGCCACTATAACTGATAAGTATTGAAATATCAGTAATATGCTCACAAGATCAAATATAGAGCTTAAATAATTGGAAAAAGGGTGTACAGATCTGATGAATTTTGTGTTCTGTTGCCTCATGCAGATGGCAAGAATATATCAATCAAATTTTTAAGTGGCAGAAAATAACATACTTAAGGTTGGAATTAAAAAAGCAGATTGCTCAAAAATTCATAAAAAGATGATTGCTGAGAACACATATTAATCAATAAAAGTTGATTGCTTAGAACACATATTAATAAATACAGTACAAAATCTAAACTTCAGGACCATCAGCAAATTAAAAAAAAAAAAATTAGTCAAAAGATGTACTATAAAAGTGATTTTTCTCAGGCTACCTCGGATTCTCAAGTGTCACTTTCAAACAATTACCCGCTAAGGAATCACATCATGGCTAATGATAATTGATTGATACTGTTTTGATACTAGTCACGAACATACTTTCGACCCTTAAGTAGTTGTGAGACCTAAACAATAAGCAAAGCCCTAAGACATGTTTTGATTGGGAAGTTGATCATACTACTTTCCTACTGCTGACACAATAGCAGGCAAAAAAAAGGTTTAGATTTGGAGGAATTTAAATTGAGTATAGCAAGTTTGCTCTTCATTTAACTTTCTGATTTGAAGTAGCTTATTATTTTGTACCATTTATAATTATCAATTTCATCAAAATGACAGTTTTAGTAAATTATATCTCTTTTAATCTTTGCTCAAAACTGTACATCTATCAATGAGTCAATGAATATCGAAATTTTGCTGGTGCTAAAATGCAGATATAAAGTAAAATTCCGATGCAGATTTCTTAAAACTTCAACACAGCAGGCAGATCATCTAAAAATTCTAGAAAAAGTATTTCTTCTTTAAAGATATATAAATAAAGAATATTTTTAATTTTATAATCTCTACATGCCTGTAATCTTACTAAATTTAAACTTATAATATAAAATTCAAAATCGCTGAAGTCTCGATGATTCCAGATCTCGGACTTTGTATCATATTTAAAAAAAATTACACAAATATTTAAAATCTTTATAATGCTTGGATTATATAATTAAGAAATAATACATATTTCTCTTACCGAAAAGTATATGGTCCTACTTCTTGTAATTTTGGTTTCTCTCTCCTTCTCATAACGTTTTCTGCATTTGTGATGTTGAAGAAATACAGCCGCTGATAAATTGGTAAAGGTATATCCTGCCATACATTATATCCAATAGTACCATTTTCAAGGGCTATTTGCTGAGAAGAAACACCAAATTTAATACACAAAACACAAATCTTTCATTATTAAAATTAAACAACAGTAATTATATTCACTTGAAAAAAGTGTATATACAAGAGAACAAAAAAAAAAAAAAAAATAATTTGATAAGCTAAAACTTGCAAGATAAAAAATTGATATTTAAAAATAACTGTTGAATTAATTAGTAAATATATTTTAAATGTAAAATATATAAAATTTCATGCAGTGATGTTCTTAAATATATAATCATTTCACATACACACTGAAAAAAATTATGAGGAAAATCTGTTATTACAAAAAAATACAACTTTATTTAAGTTAAAATTATACATAATTATTGGGACAGTGAGATCTACTCCTGTTCTTGCAATGCAGCATTTAACTGTTTTGGAACCTGTTCATGATTGTATTAAGAGAAAAGCAATCCTATTATACCAGAAACTAGTGGGTTTGCCCGACAACCCTTTTTGAGGAACTCTAATAAGGAAACTTCTAGGAATCTTAAAACTCAAACTGCCTTTATACAGGCTGCTCAGAATATGATGCTTTGGAGTTGAACCGAGATCATTTAATTTTACTTCCTCCCCACTGTCCCTTGGACTTTTTGACTTTAAATATAAATCTTGATCTTATTCAAAGAGTTGTTAAAAATGAAATGAGCGATTCACAATTAAGATCTATTGCAATGGAAACTATTGGGGTTTGCTACCCTCAAAATGACGGCTCTATGTTAGAGTGATATTGTGTTTGTATGTAATTGTGTGTACTCAAAGTTTTGGGGATTGTGATATATTATATCAGTATTCTTATATGGAATAATATTCAGAAAAAAAAATATTGAACAATATTAATAAGAGCTGAAAGATAATTTTTTTTTTATTTTTGAAAAATACTAAATTGCTACTGTTGAAAGTTAGATAATATGTGTAAATATGTCAGATAATGACGGCTCTATGTTATAATTCTCATACCACAATATTAAAAATTACTAGTGAAAATACATTTTGGAAGCACAGCACTGAAAGGTGCAGATGAATGGCACAAATAAGAAACTTGAAAGAAATGGATCACATTTACAACAGCTGTACAATTTATTCTCAGTACAAAGAGTTAACATCAGTCAAATTTTATTAAGGACCATATATGATGGATAAAACTGTTACAGAGCAGATTAATTACCTTCTAAGAGGTCTGCATGACTAAAATAGATGAAGAATCACAAACCTTAGTAGCAGATCAGCAACTGCAGCTCTATTAATCACTACTAAAGTTACCTTATGTTAGGTTATTCTAATATGACAAATCACAAGAGAATTATCTATCTAAGGGGATGATGCCTTTATAGAAGACCTTTATATGGGATAAACCATGAAAACCAACTCTGCAGCCAGCCAATTTGCCTGAAATTAAACTCTCAGCACTCAGTAGCCTTTAACACTCAGCTACTGACGAGCCCAAGTTAGCTTGTGGCAACTGATGTTCCCATTAACAGATGAAACACAAGGACCAAATTACTCTCAAATGTAGAATTAGACAAAAATCAATTTTAGGAAAGCACTGGTTTTACAGCCAACTTATGGTTCATTTTTGTTTTATCTTTGACAACACTTGTATCTCTTTCACATATATTACTGAATGTAAAAATTGATAGACGAGGAATTTATATAATAAATGATTAAGTAATACAGTACATACATAAGCACTTGATGCCTCACTTGACTCCTTAAATCGGTACAAAATAGGAGAGGAAAGATTTTCTATATGAAATTGTACTTCCTTCTCATTTATTTGATTAAAAGTTAGAAGATGCCTTAAATGGCAAATGTAACAGTATCTGTCCAAATTACGTCACGAGGAAAATATCATTGCATCATGATTGCAGATTATCATACCAAAGTTATTACTTGAAATCTAACTAGTGTCATGTGAAAATAGAATTGGGAAGGACAGATGGAGTGACACATATGCCGTGCAACCTCACAATGAGCTTAACACAATAATGTATGAGAAAAGAGAATTTATGCTAATGGCCTACATGGATCATGCAACATTATGCATCTTAACTCAAAATACAATGCGTAACAACTTTATAAACTCCCTGTATTACTGGTGAAAACGTAATGCATAAAATTAATTCTCGCCAACCTGAGACTTTTACTATAATTTAACTGAACAATATGAACCCCCTTAAACAAATCAAAATAGAGTCATTGTCCACTGTCAATGATTGACCAGCGTTAGATGAGTAATCCTCAGCGTGGAGACTAAAAATTTGACCTTGCTTGCTAAAGAAGTGGAAAAACCTAAGAAGAAGAACAAAATCAAGATCAAATTTACAACCACTCCTTTCTTCTGAAGGAACTGATTTATATAAGCATTGAAACATTCACAAAGTGAGAGTGAAAGTGAATGAGGAAAAGCCAATTACAAACTCCTCTTACTGCTCAGTAACAAAAGACATGGGAAAAAACACCAGACTGCCCTCAGTTCCAACTGTTACCTTAAAAGCTACTTCCACAGATGTTATTTCCATTAAAAGACGCTCTCTTTCTTCATTAGAAAATTGGACCGTTCAAGAGAAATAATTGCCTAAAGATTTTAAATACATTCTTTACAAATATATATATATATATATTCAGTATGCTCTTCAGAATTTCAAATTTAAAAATCAAATACTTAAATGACTAAACACACTTAAATTTCATGACACAACACATATATTAAAACAAAATATAATCAAGAAATTTAACATAAAAATGAATGAAATTCAAAGCTTACCTTTTTTAGTAAGGTATTAAATATCACAGGAAAGCAAAGGAAAAAAACAATTCCAGAAATAGCTAAGAAGGCACCAATAGACAGCCATACAACTAAAAAAAAAAATTAAAAATTGAATAACTTTAAAAAAATTATATGAAACCAAAGGTAAGCTTCAGTACAGTAGAAAGATTTTTCATCAGAATATATTACTAAACATGCATCTAATAGATTTGACAACTTATAAGAGTTTTCAACATTTAGAGTAACTTAGAATGATGTAGTAATAACTATTTTAGAATGTAATTGTAACTAGAATATTTCTAAATTAAAAAGATTAACACTAAAAATCCAATTTCGTTAAAATACATAAATTATCAAGAACTTTGAAATAATACTAAAAATTGAATATTTTTATTTAATTTCAGTAAATTCAAGATCATTATTAAATTATAAATATATCAATTCCATGCATATTATATAAAATATACATGAAGTTATTAAATTATAAAATATATCAAACAGATGCATATTATAATATGTACATGGGAACGTACTTCATGTCATCCCAACAAAGAAAACTAAAATATGACACAAGTCCTATCATACAAGGAAATATCCAAACCAGGGTACATACATACATACGAGGAAAGAAATATCCAAATCAGGGTACAAAATAGATAGAATCCAATATATAGATAGACTTTTGAAATCATAGCAGGCTCCACAACCAGCCTTAAATGATAAATTTTAAAAAACACTAAATGGTAACATTTGAATTGGACATCAAATAATATTAAACAAATGAGCAAAAATAAGTTAGACTTTCATTATATGATATATTTTAAAAAGTTTGTAGAATTCACTATTTAAACTTGCAAATTAAAATTTGACCACAGTATTCAAAAAAGGGAAATTTAAATATATGATTATTTTTAATGAGTTTTCTTGCCTCAGATCCAAGGCCTAGAAAAATGCTTTTTAAATATTTAGGGAAAAAAAAAAAAACCAGGGGGGGGGGGAATCCCAATTTTCATTTTTATAACATTATCTGACATATTTACACATATTATCTAACTTTCAACAGTAGCAATTTAGTATTTTTCAAAAAATAAAAAAAAAAAAAAATTATCTTTCAGCTCTTATTAATATTGTTCCTTTCAGCTCTTATTAATATTGTTCAATATTTTTTTTCCTGAATATTATTCCATATAAGAGTACTGATATAATATATCACAATCCCCAAAACTTTGAGTACACACAATTACATACGAACACAATATCAAAAGTGTATTGCCGAAACAAACTCAAAACTGTACATCTGAATGATATCTACACCACAGAGTGAAAATCTTAATGATTACAAAAAGTAAAGGCTTTTGTATTTTAAGAAACCTTTATTCATCCATTCTTCTTGAAATAAAAATAGGTGAAAAGAATTTAATGCATAAAATCAATGATTTAACAGCCACTGTTAAAGTAAACCTTTCAAGCAAACTGTTTCTCAAACTTACTTATATCTGAATGCATTAAAATTCATTTAAAAGCACATACTGATCTACAAATATTATTTAAAGAAGTATAATTTCAGGATGAAATTAACCAAACTTACCTAATTTCCTATGGCTAAACATCTCTAATTAAAATGAAGCATGCAGCATATGAGGCATCATGTGGCTTATTTTAAAGCATCTATGATATTTTGAAACCTGTTTCATTTGTCCTTGAAAGAACCACAACTTCTGAATAAGAAGTTATCTTTTCAAAGATATTTCCTCTTCACTACATAGGAGGAAAGAATTAGTGAGTTTTTTACAGAATAATTTCATTGATTGTATAAACACGGTATAAAAGAAAATTATGAGCAAACAGTCAGGTTTAATGTTAAGAGGAAAAATTAATGGTCATATAAAAGGGGGGAAATGAAAAATTCAATTTTTACTATCAAACACTAATATACATATGTGAAAGAAGTATAAATTATAAAAACTAAATAAGATTTACATAAATATCATCAGACATCACTTGCATTAAAAAAATGGCAAATATAATGACACAAAGTAAGGAAATGACCCTATTTTAAGAGTACGATAAATATTATAGTTATACATTTATACGCAGTTAATACATTACAAATATACGCAGTCTGCAATGTATACAGTGTTTATACATTACGAATATAGACAGTTTATGAATTAAGCACTAACAAGAACTCACGCTGCTAATATGTCAACAGAAAAATATTATATAGTATGTGCTACACCTATTATACACCAAGTAAATAAAATAGTATGGGGATTTTATTATGTATTTTAAATACAATTAGCAACCATTCATGTCAAACAGAAAATCGTTTAGAAAAATATCTTCCAAATGGTTAACAATGATTATTAGGATTACACTTTTTTTTTTCCTGTCTATGATATATATCCCTCAATAATATTCTGTTTTCGTAACATGACAACTTAATATATATCTTAAACAATACCTGGCATTATTTCTCTTTTCTTGATATACAAAAGATATTACATGCCAAAATAAGACCGCATACTCTTCAGCAAATTCATGACATGTGCTCCCCCGACAGTTTTGATACCTTGCCCTTAACCTTACTTCGCTGCCTAAGCAGCACTCCTACCCAACTGGACTGCGTTCGTTGCTATGCTACAGAAAACCAGCGGCGAAATGCGGTAAAGGTTGAATTGCCAGTTTTCGAGTTTAGCGATGTGTGTCAAGGGGTTATGACATCATTTCAGCTCTCCTTGTTGCTTATTGGGAAAGTGCAATGAACTATAGTATAAAATTCACTTTCTCTAACATTCACTTTAATTTGAATAGCGTGTGATTATTTCAGATAAGTTATGTTTTTTTAGGAATGTATGTTGAAATCTGTCAAATTCTTTCTCCCGGATAACTGTGCCCACATTATGCATAACTGATGATTTATCAGTGTCATATAATAAAAGTAAAGACCATCAGAATATTCATCTCGCCTCTGTGAGGGTGTTAAACACCTTTAATTTAAACTTATACTGTTAATGGCCATTGGCACAACATTTATGTACTGGTTATAACTCTTCAGTAGTTGACTGTCAGCAGCAAAATCAAGATCCAAGATCATAATATATCCATCTAATAGAGCGTAGAGGGTAACATAAAAAAAAAGTTTAAACTTTTATTTTCGTTACATTTTTTTAACCATTTAAAGCGATATGGAGGAAATATTCCACTGTTCTAAGTTTCTAGAGACATTAGGTATTTTTGAAGCAGGAATACATGAAAAATGAACAATGACCTCACCAGGACTCGAACCTGGACCTCTCGAATACGCGCCGAGTGTGCTAACCGTAACACCATGAATGCGTGCAGAAAGGAGGGAGAAAATAGCTTTAGCGCCTGGATAATAAAAAAATGGAATGTAACAGAATAAAAACATTAACAATCTGGCTTATCTAATGAATAAATGGCTGCTGATTTCACCTTGATTATTACTTGTAAAAATTTATTGACATACCTAGCAACAGGTAAGACGTGTATAACATTAGGAAGCATAACTGAAAATGAAATCATAAGGCTTAATCGTACCAATTTTTTAAAACCAGTAGTACACCACAGTATTCGTCATCATTCCAGCACGATAGTCATCAATAGCTGACACCACTTTCTACTATAATTGACATCACTTCGAACATCACTCTGTAAAACAATCAGTTATAGTTTGCAATGGGAATATTCCCTGCATATTTACATCATTTTGACTTTATGTTTCCAATATCATTGTAATTGACACTTTTCTGAAAGACTGCCACATATACTATGGATTCTTTACATATATATAACATTTGTAGATATGTTTTCCAATTATTCTTTTTCCATTTCATTAAATCACGATTTCACGTGCTTTGACATCGTTATATTAAAGGGCATTTTACTTTCTCCTAGATGCTCCTGATTCTGAATAGTGAAACTACGAATAATTTGACTCAAAGAACAACATTTTGACTTAAGAAAAAAATTGCGTGCAGAATCATTCGGCTCAACTGGACCTGACTGGTACTTTTGTAGGAAAGTATTTGAAAAGTTATTGTTAATATTTTGTTGCACGACATGTTATCGACTATGATAAGGCCTTAAGAAAGATCTAGGAAATATTTCAAGCAATTTAAGTGCGAATGTCATTTTATTCAGTTACTGTTACATTCTGAATAACTGTAACGAAACATGGCTGTTAATAAATTTTAAATAACTGTACATTGGTAACTTCATACACGATAGATATTAGAGCTTGAAATACTTATTCTAATCATTGAAATTACAGATAATACTACAGTTTATTAGGTATGGAAGAAGGCTGTAATAGTTATTTCTTAACTATGTGTGCTTTTGGCTTTCTTTTTAGTTTTCCTTTTCGCTACTGATAATAGAGTTTCTTTGAGATTTGAAGAAACTATGCGGCATTTCTTTAGCTTATTTGTGCAATTTAAAGTTTGTTTGTTTTGACAGAATCCTGCACTTATATATATCAGACCATAATATTGTTGTATGAACTGCTACATTCCAGTATTCGCAAAACTTACTTGGACAATAAATAATTAAAAATTACGGATGAGACGGTTTTTTCAATATAACTTTATTTAAAAGCTTTCGAAATCAATATAAATAGTACCATTAGATCTCCAAAACATAAGAACATGGGCAATGTAAGCAAAACTTCCAAAAAAAAAGGAATAAAAAGGATAAAAAGGAGTTTTATTGAGAAAGTAGCATGGAGCACAGTGCGACAGACGACTGAAACATCCATGTGACAGGTGTCCAGCAAGAAACATGCAGCCTTTAGTAGGGTAAATGATCTCTCCTGACTGCTGTGAAGGTTTCACACCGTCTTTCCATGCTTAGCATGAGGGTTATAAAAGCGTTGTTGAGGCACTGCTGCTCAATCCTCTCCGGAATCATTACTGGCGATAAGCTACGTGCTGCCACGCGTCTCTCTAGAAAGTTCCATACAGGCTTGATGGGATTTAGATCCAGAAACCTTGCCGGCCAATCTATGTGTTCAATATCGTCAATCTCCAACAGCTCTTCGACAGCGAATGAGGTGGAGCGTTGTCTCCATGAAGAGGAAATGAGGATCCATAGCACCTCTGAAAACTGTAACGTAAGGAAGAACCTCACTACAATAACGGTGCCCGTTGACTGAACCTCCTTGGAAAATGTGAAGGTCTGCACGGTTACCGAGAATCATGCCTCCCCAAACGAGAACTGCGACCTCCTGCGGTCGCTTTCGATAATGTTAGAGGGATTGTTGCATGCTCCCCACTCTCTCCAGATGTATATGTGTCTAGAATCACTACTCAGACAAAATCTGCTCTCATCCGTAAAGGGTACTGCACTCCATTTATTATCTGTTCAATTCTGGTATTCCCTGCACCACAGAAAACGCCTTCTCCGATGAGCCGTCGTTAATAGTATACGCCGTACAGGTTGTCGTTTAAACAGAGCACTATTGTGCAGCCTCGTGGCCACGGTAAAACGCGATATTGGTCTCCCAATCCTCTGTTCCAAGTGTTTTGAGATTTCTCCCGCTGTCTGCCGCATGTTCTTTCTTGCCTGTAGGGCAATGTACCGGGCATCCGCTGCCGTGGTTGCTCGCGGATGACCACTGATGAACCGTCGGACAGCTGTTCCTATAGGTTGAAATGCTCTCCAAATTCGTAAAACGATGCTGTGGGCAATCCCAAACTCTGCAGTTACACTTATCCCACTTCGACCTCTCTTAAGCTTTCCAATGATTTGACGTAGGGTAAAATCATCCAGATTTCATCTAACAGATTGATTGTTCGACATTCCACACTGAGGCCGCAACTCGATGTCGTTTACACTGATATACGCCGTGTAATAGCTTCCTAGAAATGCCAAGCTCACACCACCAGCAATCTGTATACTCCTCCGACACTCATTACGTCTAGCTGCATATATGCGTATGTGCTATCGTACCTGCCCCTAGTCGATCTCCTGATTCGTCTATCTGTCCGCTCTTAACTCTTCCTCTTCGTTCCGCTGGTAAGCTAATTTCTCAACTTCATCCTATGTTTACACAACAGTCCATTTACGTGCCACGAATAGCGCTTAAGTTGCTATGCTGTAATCACCTTAGAGTAGGCTGATCATATTTTACCATTTTGAACGGGATAGTAATTTTTTCTGCTCTGCCGTTCCGACTGTTCGGTAAATTGTTACTTTTATCCCGTTTTTAGTGAAACATACTAACTTGCTTGCATATTAGGCAATCATAAATTATTGTTCATAATCCGTAATCCTATATCAGAAATCTACCTATGTATGGAAGGCTTTGTTCTTATTTTGTTCCTCAAGAAAAATGTCTTGTTACGTTGAGAGACCCTTGTTAGAAATTGCGGTTGTCATTTGCAAGAGATGAAATAAATATCTGCATTTCAAACACACGTTTCCCCAATAGGAAAAGATAGTATTCCTATTACAGAAGTAAATTTTGTAAACAATTTAGAGATAAGAAAAAGTGAATTTTGATACAAGTGCTGTCAAAAAACAACTAAAATTGTTAGTGGATTCAGAAGAAAATGAGAATAAACTTCTGAAGTAGATGAGAATTTTTATGAAAACAACTTAAAATATATCAATAAGTAGAATTTACGAAACATTGAGATGTTCATTCCAGTAGGTTTCACTAGCGAAGACACCTATATGGAAAAAAGTGCAAGACAACGAAAATTTGGAATTCATCACACCCACTGAAATAGAAGAAGCTCGTGCATTCGATCAGTAGGATCTGATAATTATAAGGTTGGTGGTTAACATGGAATAAAGAGAACAGTCATATATCAAGTAGATGTGTAGACATATTTTTTGAAATTTACGAAAGGGGTCTAGATTTTCAAACTTTTGTAACAATGTAAAATTCATTCTTTTGTCTTGTTAATTCGGACTAATCCAAAGGCCCCTAAAAACTTGTATTGGAATTAATGTTAGAAATATCTCATTAATTTGAACTAAATTTTTATCACTTTTGTTAATTCGAGCTAAAAATTTGACAAAAAATTTCTTTTTTCTCGTTTAACGGAGAAAATACGTGCTGTATTTATCATTTTTTGTGCCAAAATCATCTGCATTTCTTTTCTGCGTTAAAGAGGTTAAAGAGGCACTTGCCTGCATCCTTAGGCTATTGCATTTACGCTAAACATTAGTGGCTGTTGTCCTACTGTTCACCTTTTATCAGTAACTCGGGGAGGGAGGTTCGCCTTCCTTCCTTGTGCTGCGCGCCAGTGAGCGGCGTGGAAGCGCAGAAAAACTTTGAATTTGAAAACTTTTTGCGGCTTATCAAAATTTTTACCTTATTTGACAATCCCCTCTATTTGATGATCTAAATTTCTGTGATGATGTGGAGGTAAAGGCGTAATTGCCTATGAACTCCGTAACTTGCACTTCCTTGATCCTTTTATCAGTACTTAATGGACAAAGCTCTGTGGCTTAGCCTGTTTCCTTGGAATCATTCAGAACCCTTTGTGAATGGGTCAGGGTAGGCGGAGAATCATTTGCTTATGTGTTATCAGTTTTCTTAGAATTTCAGAAAAACCAGTCTTTACTACAGATTCTAGAGAGCTGCGTTAGTTATGTCTGCAGTGCAGACAAGTGTGCTGTAGTTTTCCTTTCTCAGTGCGTGGTGTGAAAGTGTAAAAATTTAGGATGTCTACTCGTAGAAGGTACAAAACACTAACTTGAGAGAAAGGCGACACTGGACAGAAAGGAAGACATTTTAAAGAGAGTAGAGAATGGCGAATATAAAACAAAGTTAGCAGTTGACTGTAGAATTAAAAAAAATACCTTGTCAACTTATTTGAAAATCAAGGAATCAATTTTATATTCATGGTAAAAATTAAAATTTGTTAGAGGAAGGAAACGCCTGAGAAATGCGTCCGAAGAAGATCTAGAAAAAGCTCTATTGCTATCGTTCCAGGAGACTAGATCTCGAAATTTTCCGATAAGTGGACCCCAATTGCAGAAGAAGGTTGATAATTGTTCAACTCGAATGTGTACTGAAGATTTTAAATGCACTGATGAATGGCTTTCCATTTAAGTCAAGGCACAATATTTCTTATCAAACTGTATGTGGCCAAAGCTTTGATGTAAATAAAGACCTATGCGCTTATTTCGGTAGGAAACTGTCAAGGCTTTTCTCTACTTATCTGCTGAAAGATATTTTTAATGCATTTTTTTTTTTTTTGTAAACCCTTGCAAAACAAGGAAATGCATTTTAAAGGGGATGCTTGCGTAGTAGGAAAAAATAGTAAACAGAGGACTACAGCTTTAGTTTGTGCTAATATAGATGGAAGTGAAAAGCTTAAATTATTAGTGACTGGAAAGTCCAAGAAACCACTGTGTTTTAAAGGAGTTCGAACACTTCAAGTCGATATGTATTGAATACAAAAGCATGGATGACACGAGACATCTTCAATAACTGGTTAGAAGGAATAGGTAAGAGAAAAGCGTAAAATTCCCTTATTTGGTGGATATTGCAACCAGCCAAAATAACGTTCCAGAACTGAGTTCCATTCACGTTGAATAATTGCCCGCTGAATACAACTGCGAAACTACAACCAGTGGACGAAGGTATCATTCAGAATCTTCTATACTCCGCATGGGATGCTGTTAAAGAAGGCACAATTAGTAATTGCTTTCGTCATCCTAAATTCATGCACGCCGAAGAGAACAATTATATCGAAGAATGTGAAATACTGATAGAGCTTTTCTTGAATTCAAAAAATTTAAAAGTGTATATAAGGGTAGATGAAGACTTGAAAGTCTGTGGGAAACTGAGCGATGATGACATAATAAAAACTATCTGAGAAGATAAAAAAGAAGAGACGTCATCGGATTCAGAACAGAATTCAGAGACTGTTAAGCGTCCTAATGATCATAAACTCTGAAAGCATTTTTTCAGATTGAACCTTCCTCCGAAAATGAATTGAAATTTCTACATCAAACCGAGAAGCTGGCTGAAAAATGTAGGCATAATAACCAAAATCAAACATCCATTTTACAGTTTTTCCCAAAATTTTTTAATTAAAGTTTACTTTCTACTGCATATCTACTTCTCCATTTAATGATTATATTGCTTTTTAATATGTTTAATTTTAGATAGCATAGTATGACATATTTTCTGGGGGTTATACATATTGGAGATTTTTCTTTTTAGTGATACATTCTCAAAGTTATATTTTCTCTCAACATCGGATAATTTGAACTCTTTTCTGAGAACGTTCGAGTTCGAATTAACATGCATCCACTGTACAGGTTATAGCACTGACACTTAACGTATTAATTTATCATGCTATTTTAGATTCATTTTAGCCAACAAAATGATGGAAAATTAAATTTTCAGTTATTTAAAATGCTATTAAGCGTATCTTCTCGAATATTGCGCAAAAGCTTGTAGAGACATTAGGTTATTTCGAAGCATCAGACATGAAAAATGAGCAACACCTTCGCCGGGAATCGAACCACGGACTTCTCGGTTACGCGTCGAGATTGCAGACCACTACACCATGAAGGCATGCGAAGAAGGCGGGAGAAATACCTTATATACTCCCCCTTTTAAAGGGCGACTGGGGTTTTGGGGACCCAATCGCCAAATCCCGGTGGCGGAGAATCATCATCCACCACCTGTTTTAGTTCGGGCGCCAGTGTAGAGACATTAGGTTATTTCCAAGCATCAGACATGAAAAATGAGCAACGCCTTCTCCAGGAATCGAACCACGGACCTCTCGGTTACGCGTCGAGCATGCAGACCACTACACCATGAAGGCATGCGAAGAAGGCGGGAGAAATACCTTATAAGCTCACTTGGTTCAGGACCTGAAAGTTTTGCAGAAATTAAGGAAAAAAAAAAAAACAGAGAATTAATCATTTCCATGGTGCAGAAGAAGGTCTCTCTCATTTGCAGAGTGACCGATTTCAACTTTGCGAAAATGACACTCAGATTTGGTTTAAATAGAATAGCTTTACTACACAAGAGCTTCTGAGTAAAACTGAATTCAGAAAATTTCCGAATTCTAATTTTTACCTTAATTTAACCTAAGTCTTAATAGTAGGAGCAGACACTGATTTCAATACATTCCTTTCAGAAAATCCCTTATAAAAGTATTCTGTTTTAACATGGGAAAAGCGGAAAGAATTTTTCAGATTTTCAAGAATTTTATGTACAAGAATTGAAAAAAAAAATCCCTCTGTGTCGCTAGTAATTGTTTCATTAGAATACCAAGAATCGACAAAATTATCAAAGTTTTCTCGATAATGTCTTAGTAATTGATTTAGTTAATCTTAAGGAATTTTTCACTTTTTAAAAAATATTTGGCAAAAACTTAAGAGATCTTAATTTTCTGTAATTTGGAGAATTTAAAATAAACTTTTATCTTTTTAGAGAAGGCAAGGTTTATTAATTCTTTGTAAAAAAAGAGCATTTTACTTAATAGGAAATACATGATTGTGCTACAAACGAAAATTTCCAAATTATTTCGACACAAGCAGAATGTAAAACCTCCGCGAATTTTATCACAAAGAAGAGCCAAGAGTTTAGGCTTTGGATAGCTTATAGGTAACAATGTCAGTTTGCGAGCTTTGTCCAAATTTTGATGAAGGAAACGAATCTGAGGGTCCCTTATCCCTCTTCCGCTACCATCAAACACACCAGAAAACTTTCAGCTCAGTAGCATTTTAAGTGCCAAACGCCGCAAAGGCATCGTCCACTTGCAAATATCCCTGTCTTTTCGGGCTTCGAACCAAGAGCAAGCAGCTGTCTATACTGCTACCACGCAAGAGGATTGCAGTTTACTTTTATTGGATGAATGCTGTATATTTTAATGATGTAAGTTTTTACTGCTTATTAAAGAAGCAAGTTGTAAAAGTATTACTGTACAAATTACTCCTTTGGAACAGGTATTTCTGCTAAGAGCAATATAGTTTTATGTAATTGAGCGGTTTAACAGAGGATTGCAAAAATAAAATATTTAGGATACGGTAAGCAAAATCAATAAACGAATTTATTTGCTTTTTGAGGGAGGAGGGAATTCGAAAAACCAAGCGATAAACTTCTATGTAGTGAATTTCATTTCAATTCACAGCACAATATTCTGAGTTATAAGTCCTAGCAGCATCGTTTTGAAACCTTTAAGGACAGAGTTCTTAGAACACGCTATTTTCCTATTAATTACTTGCTACAGTTTACATACACAGAGATAAGAGATATTTTTTTAAACTTTATACACATTTCATATCTCGATTATTTAACTAACATTAGCAAAATGTAATTTTTGTAAAATTTGCAGTGAAAGCATTCATTATTAAAAACAGCTGTGATAGAAATGCAGTAATCGCAAAAGGTCCGAGCCTTCTTGAAAACACATCTTATATACAGACTTCTCGAGAAAAAATGCATACTATTCCACATACGTATATGACCTACTACTTTCCTTATTAAGTAAACAAAGAGGTTTTAGTATATCTTCAGAGACCGCGTTAAATTTTTAGTTCATTAAACAGAATTTCTCTATTTCTTAAAAAAGCAGGAAACGTTACATAAAAGAATAAAGCACACTGTAGAAAAAGATGAGCCTCTAAACGTGAATGAAAAGCATGTCGCAATGGAAATGGAGACATCATGAAAAGTATAGCAATTTAAGTTTCATTTGTCACGCATGAATAGCAGGATATTGTGTATCATCTTTGTAATGTTTCCATGGTGTTCCTGAAATTAATCTTAACATGTCAACTAATTTATATTTTCAATAAATGCAACCAGACTGGATGATTGTTATTTCAATAAATGGAAGAGCTGTTCCAGTAGCATGTTTCCCATTAGAGCTAATTTCCTTCACATGATTTCCTTTCCAAAGTTTCATCAAGCACATCGAGTTAGACGTCTGATGTCATGCCCCAATTGAAATGGTGCTTCAAGCAGCGCTTGAAACAGATTTTTGATTGCTTTTTCACCTAAGTGTTACAAGAATTTAAAACATATCCTTTTCATCAATTAAATATGACAATAGAATGAAACAGGATCATAATTCAAGTCCTTATTATAATCTTCTCTTTTTTCTTTCTTTCTTTCTTTTTTTTAACTGGAACTTGAACTCAATATTAAAACACCAGAATGGCAGAGAGGTGAAAACGAAGAAAAATTTCTTCACCACAGTTTCCGTTTTAATATTATCCATTTTACCTATAATAATTACAATTTCCTTTTATTATTCTTATTTATTAAATTAAACATTAGATTAGCATAAATAGCGATATTCAGAGAGGCTAAGATTTTGACGTAATGCTGATATTAATTATCAGACTAATCACATTTTTCACTTAATTATAAAAAATAGGAGAGAGAGATTTTATTTACAGAGTACCTCAAAACCATGAAGTACTTTCCTCTCTTCATTTCAGTATCCAGTAATTAGTTAACAAACTTTATGACACTTGCACTTTCTCTCTTGATTTAGATGTACATATTGATTTAAATAATAAAATAATTATGTTTATGACGTTTCCACTACTCGGCTACCAAAAGGAAATCAGAGATGGTCAACCAAATTTTGGATGCTTAACAGCCACCTTCGCGCTTACTAAAAGTTAGCAAGAACAATATAGTGACCAGGAAGCGAAAGACAGCAGTCCACTTGCTCGACTTGGCTCATTATTACTTTATTTCTGAAGGTGATGGTTAGTTAATTGATTACGGACAGCTTGCGAAGGCTTTAAGCTCAGAAGCGATGTCTTCACAGTGAAGTTTCAAAGAGAAATTGACTCATATTCATATCATTTATGGGAAGAACTTAAAAATCTCCATACAACCTACCTGTTCGCTGTCAGTCAATCTCAAAATGACTCCTAATGCTTAGCTATCTTATGGACTGAGCCATTGAGACACTGACTGCCTATTGAAGTTAAAATCAAATTAAAAAACTGCGTTTTAACTTTGTAGAGGACATTCAGACTGAATCGTAGAGAGTTCTCAAACTGTAGTTCAAAGCTGCTTTTTTTTTTCTTTAAATGGCGGGCACTAGCCATTTTGGGCTTTGGCCGCAACTGAGGCCAGAAGCTGTGATCCTTTCCAGAAGTCCAGTCATAATGCAGAAGAAAACCGCTTTGAAAGGAATGGACTTCAAAGGTCTTTTTTTTTTCTTTGAATAGTGGGCACTAGCCATTTTAGGCTTTGGCCACAACTAAAGCCAGATACTGTGGTCCTTTCATTACGGAGGCACCTAACAGGTGGCAACCGCTGATTCCTATGAAGAGACAGACAGTTTGCATCCGTGTCTTTATCGAAATTCGAGCCCGAAGCCTTCAATATCGCAGGCCAGTTACTCAGCGTGGGTGATTATACAGGAAGCGATCAAGCCTTTTGAGTATTGTCTATGGTATATGTGGGTGTGGTATAATGTATATTGTCTATTTTGAAACAAACTTGGGGTCATATCTTAGGTTTGGTCATTGCGTCCAAGCCCAGGCTTAGGCGCCCCAAATGTTAAATGTTACCAGATCATCTGATGACTTCTCATTTTTCTCTAATGTGAAAACAGGAAAAATGAACAGTTGGGGGAGGGGTAAAAGGATGCTGTGCTTCAGAGTTTCAGAATGTCTTAATCGCGCCCTGATTATATCACTTGCTTGGAAGTGTTTGAAATACCTAGAGGTCTGCTAGGAATAATTTTATAACGATACTGAAATAAAATTAAGAACCCCGTCAATATATTACATGCAAAAAAAAAAAATATAATGCTATGCATTTACTTTCCCCTCTATCATTCCTAATCATTTCCGTGAAACAATGTTTATAGTACTGCTATAACTTTATCTATAACTTTATCTGCTATAATATCTTTATATACATATATTTTACGCTAATTTAATGAACTTTTGATTGAAAACTTAGCAATTTTAACTCTTCGCTTTGCCACTCTGCAAAGCATAAAATATATATTTAATTTTTCGCTCATTAAAATGAGTGATATTGCATCACAGCCATTTTCTTTGCTTTTTGAACATGAATTTGTAATAGTGGTCACAAAGCATTACTTTCGCTGTGAAATCAGTTATATTACCAAAACTAAAATCGACTGCTTAATCTATACCTTAAGCATGAAAGAAAAAGGCATTGCGAGCTTCAGAGACAAACGAGCAACTGGAAACAAGGCTGGGAAACCTTCTAGTACGCACTTCTCAAGCCCGTTCGTCTGAAAGAGATGAACAGTGGGAAGCAAGACTGGAAAAGGTCCATTCGTCTGAAATAGACGAGCAACGAAAAGCCAGACTGGAAAACGGTAGAATACGCGCAGCTCAAGCCCATTCGTCTGAAACACACAAGCAACGGGAAGCAAGACTGGAAAAGGTCCATTCGTCTGAAATAGACGATCAACGAGAAGCCAGACTGGAAAACGGTAGAATACGCGCAGCTCAAGCCCATTCGTCTGAAACACACAAGCAACGGGAAGCAAGACTGGAAAACGTTCGAGTACGCACTGCTCAATCCAGGCGAACACTGCACATTGATTTAAATTTTGGGGCATTCCATTGCGATGCTAATTACAATCTTCATCTAAGTGTGGCCGTTGGAAAGACGGATAAATTATGTATGTATTGCAGAGTCCTCACATTCAAGAATGAAGCACCAGGAATCTGCTGCACGGATGGAAAAGTGAAATTGTCAGAATTAAATTCACCATCCGAACCATTATCAACATTGGTATCAATGTATGTATCAATCAACCTTGGTATCAAGTGACACAAGTCAATCGAATCATGCAATATACGCATAGAGAAAAAATTCACAACAGGATTTAAATACAAACACTTTCTTTCCTTTGATTAGTATTGCAACGCATGCCGGGTAATAGCTAGTAAATAAATAAACTTAAATAAAAACATATTATAAAAGTCAAATTACTTTTATAAGAAACAGATATTATAAAAAATGGAAAGTGAATGAATTGAGGCATAATAGTGGAGGTTAAAGAAATGTTAATAATATTTCACCTCTTTTAAAATAAGAGCATGATTTTGTTCAAATATTACGTGACGAATATTTTGTAAATATCAAAGGAAAACGCATATAAAATTTAACTATAGTGAAGTAAAATATCACCCGTTAAATTTTTAAAAATAAGTATTTGAATATAAACTAGCTATCAAAGTTCGTATTTGCTGCGTACTTAACAACAAAATTTGATCAAAATTGCAATCCATTTATAGTAGAACATTATACATCTTCCTACATAGATTATTATATTCATTATCAACAGGATACCATGTGGTAAGTTTCTATATCTCTGATTATCAAAATCTTACGTCTGGTATTTAAATACATTTTAGGTCTTTGCTTATGCGAGTCATATCAGATTCCTCTTCAGCAAATAGCTTTAACATTGGTGTTTCTAAATGCCAAAAGAGTGAAACTTCATGGCAGACGTCCTCCGTTGAATATTATTTCTGAAAGTGACCATTGTTTCTGAGAACGTAAAAAAGCATAGTAAAGAACAGCATTTCCATAAGGCGACCTCAAAAGATCAGAATCCTCCATAAGTATGAGCAATTGTCTTAGAGAAGCTTGTACTGTATTGCGATTCAGTTTCATGGTAAAAAGCAGTCGAAGAGCTTAGGGGTTCCGGTGAGACTCGCAGTATTTGTTATTATTGAGGAGGAGCTGTGTATTTATGAAATGAAATTTGGAGCATCTGTAGGCTCAGGCTGAGATTAAGTACTGTTTAGAATTGCGGAAAGAAGAATTTTTTTTGGACACCAGGCTCGTATTTAAAACAAAGAAATGAAAACACCTGAAGTGTCTTTTCAAATAAAAAATGATAAGGATATTCAAGATTACACACATACAGAGCACGCACGTGCAAAGAAAAAAGCAGGGTGAAAAAGAACACACGGTGATGCTGATGCACTATTAAGAAGGTTATATAAACTTGCCTCAAGGCACATGAAAAACTTGTGTACGAAATCCTACGTGGTCCGGCAGGTCACTGCCATCTTCGTCACACCACAGGCAAGCTTTTAAGAAACGAGTATGTGCGGAGGGCTAAAGATCCAGTCTTTGAGGTCAATAATAGGAATCAAAGAAGAAAAGAATGAAAGACTTGGCTGAAAGTACGTATTATTGAAAGTGACAGTAAGGTATTAGCAACCGTCTTCAACTTTTGAAACTTTGTTCTCAAAATTATAGATTCCTGGATTTAACCTCTAGAGTTATCAAATGTATTTACTTTCTGTTTCTTTAAATTACTACTTTCAGCATTAAGACCACTAGTCCTTGAAGGATTAAGAGAACTGAACACTGGTAATACGAACCTGAAGCAGCGGATTGGTCAGATGAGTGTGTTTTTATAGTTTTTGCCACCTAAAATTTAAATACAAATTTATAAAATTAAAAAAAAAAGGTTTGAAAAGCGTCCTTTAAGAAGACGTTTTTTCCTTAAGCAGATAGCCCAGTTGCCTTATCAGTTCGACTAAACTCATACTTGTTTCACTATTTTCTATAAAAAGTGTTTAGAATTCCTGTTTGTTTGGCATTACGGATCTAAGCATCTGATTAGATTTTGAACGTTTACTAATACAATAAATTTCACATTTCGACGCTATTTTGAGTGACCGTTTCAGAGGTACGTGAAACAAAAATACGATATTATTTTAAAAACTGTTGCTATCTAGTCTGAGCGACGTAAATCTAAATAAAACAGACATTAGATTTCTCAGCTAAAAAGTCAGCACAGATGTGCTTATTACCTAACCTCACAAAAATTTATTTCATTTCTCAGTTTTTTCCTAAGATGGTTAAGTAAATTATGGCAAAGCACGTGGAGGTTATCTTTTTAGAAGTGATGCCTCAGCAGAGGACTTATTTTAAAGGAAATTGTCCATATTCACATTACTTATGGATAAAAACATGAAAACTACATAATAAGTTCACTGTTTACAGGAGCAAAAATGAACTCGTTGTTCAACAGTCTTACTCACTCTACCACTGGTAAATATTCTCTGTACTGTATGTTTAGTATGAACTGCTTGAAGTCCAGAATAATAAACTACCGAACTCATAACAAATACGTAGCATAGCATAGCATAAATTTGCATACACTGCATGGGATACATTCATAGCAAAAATTTGATGTTGTATAAATTCTATGCATATTTTCGTGGCGAATGATTTCTAATCACATTTCCCTCCCCCAGAGTTTTATCAAACATTATAGCATTAAGATGAAAAGCGAATAAATACTTAATTAAGAACTACAATTCAGTTATTAGTTTTTTACTCTGATATCTTATTTTATGAACGATCATAAAAATTTCTAGTCTTATAAGAATTATTCTGTCTGAAAGTTCACATACATTTAAAACAGTCTAAGATTATCAGTGCAGTCTTTGTAACATATCACGATGCATTAATGGCTATACAAAATGCATAAAAACGATTTTTAATGTGTTTCTGTATAAAACGTGCATTGTTTGACTAATAACATATTGATATGGCAATACGTGGTATAAGGTTTATCCTAATTTTATTAACAGTTATTTTAAGTTCATGCATCTTTCCTATCTTTCTAGTTTCAGCTTACAATTTCCTACCAGAATGTAATTTCAGAAACACAATTAATGCAAATGAGTAAAGAGTGGTATTTAAGTCGATGTTTTACCGACTTCGTGAGAGAGAGAGAGATTCCCAGTTTCTGACTAGCGCGCGTTTGCCTTTTGGCTACGTTTCTCTTAGATATTGCTAGTTCGGCCATACTTTAGGCCCTTATTTGGCTTCGCCGACTTAATTAAGATTTAGGGACCAACTACTTAGAATCTTGATATCTTCGGCTGTATCTTCAGTTAGCTTTAGTTAAGCTTAATTTAGTTTAATTTCATACTTATTTAAGTTCAAGGCCCAAGTGCAGGCTTTGCTGTACGTTCCGAGTTAGGAACTGATTGTATTTATTCTGAGAAATAGAGGGTAGTTAACCCTTCTTAAGTCTTATGTCTCTGTTAACATACTTAAACGATTATTGGCTTGTTAGTGTTTGCGGGGTTTCTAGGATTGAACACTGAATTAAATAAGTAAAACCCCACAGAGTGAACAAAATAAAATTGTTAGAGTTCATATCATAATTTATTGAGTAATAATGATTCAAATATCTTTTTTTTATTTCCTAGAAATTTCTTAAAATGGAATTTTCAAAATTAATCGAATCGAATTATTACTGCAACTAATCGAATTATTAGGCTTATCATTTTTTTTTAAAGTTTGATATGAAACTTTTAAACTTTTTATGTTTTTATTGGTGTAGCTGATGAAAAGAAGACTAATTCATTTGTTAAGTAAGAAAAAAAGAATAATCGTTGTTGTTATTGTACAAAGAGTTATAAAGCAAAAATGTAATTGGTACATATCTGCCTGTGATATATCACATTAAGCTTCAATTGTGTGTATTTTATCAAACACAACAGATGTTTTGGTTGAGATCAGTGTGTCGCGTGACATCCATTCTTTGAGCAAAGGAGGTTTTTTACATTATTCAGGGAAGATCTGTTATCCCAACGCACTGCATCGCACGACAAAGCACTTTTAACAGCGATCAGTAAGCGTACAATAATTTATGGTTCGGAAATAAGTGTATAGATTTAACCATATCTCTCTCCCAATTCATCAGATTTATCCTCTTGTGCCTAATCTGAAGAATATTTCCACTAGATTTCTCTTTTCGAAATCAAAATTACCTCTCAAACGAAAATATTATATGGCACTAAAGAGATTTAAAGAATTGAATCTAGAGTCTTCGATTAAAACCATTACAAGTCTTTAGTTTCATATTCTGATCGTTTCATTGCTTATATCAATACAGAAAGATAGTATTTCCAGTGGTAGTTCCATAACTTTTCCATTACGGATTTAATCTCATTCTTACACTGTCAAATTGTGTAAGCATGTAATAGGAATTTTAGGAATGATTTTTGGAGAATTTCAATCAACACATCATTATTTAACACCAGGAAACAAAAAGAACAGAAGAAGAAGAACGTTACAGAAGCCAACATTGCCATTTAACTGAAAATTTGTGCATATTTGACTCTCTACAAACGTATGTATTAAGAGTATACTATTAATTAGAGGACATATTTATAATACAAATAGCAAATAAACATATATTTTGCAAGCTATGCATACATTTTTGCAGTAAAACAAGCTGGAGTAAGGACAAAATTTTTTAAAGAGAAAATCATTTGGAGAAGAATATATTTCTTTAGCATTAGAAGTATATTACTCAATATTTTTATTTCAGTTTATTTGTTAACAAGATGAATGATCCAATTTTCAATATATATATTAATATTTGATATATTTTTCAATAACTACTTTAATATTTTAAATAATGTAAATACAATGATCAACTTCATGGATTGACAGACTAGTCTAGAGGGAATGATCAATATTATCAACAAATGTTTTAAACACATTTGGACTTAACTTTACCAGTGGAAAAATAATAATAATGTTGTGTAATGGAAATAATTTTATGCAAACGTAAAAGTACCCATTTTTCTGAGGTGCTATCGTAAGGAATAAATTTCCGTATTTGTTGAATAAATCCTGCAAAATAAATCTTTGCATTATCAGATGCATTTGGGAGGGATCCAATCTTGAAACACATCAGATAGTATCGTATCGGACAAGATATTTGATCTTTTGACTGATTTATTTTAAATATTCGTAAAAATATTTCATTTGCGGTACTTTATTTAATACATTATTTATAATTTAACAAAAGGAACATTCGCTTTGAAACAAAATCATCATTTAACTGCTTATGCAATTTTATAAGAGTTTTAAAATTTTATAAATAGCTTTGATACTAGCAGTAGAAAAATTTTATAATTATTTCCAAGCACTGTTAAATAGTTGCTTACTAAACACAAATTTAATCTATAAAATGAATGTTCTTGTGAAGTAAGATTAAACGTCGGCTCCAGAATTGTTTGCACATACGCCGGAGGGGGGGGGCACTTTGCGACATGAGGCATATAATTTATTTTTTCGTTTAAATGAAACGGTTTTAACCTGATTTCAAGGATTAAAACAGCTTTCACACTGTATTCGTTGTGATAGTTATATTGAATATTGATCCTTAATTTTTAGGACTCAGCTCAGTTATTTTTATCTGTACAATTATGAAACAGGTGCTTTGTATAATCCTTTTCAGTTCTTTTTATTTTTTTTCACAATCAGATAAATAAAGAACTAATCATCTGAAATCATAAGGCTTCAGATTTTTATCCTATTAGTTGTTATGAGACATTACTAGGTTGATGCAAAAAATAAATGATATTATGCCCCCTCCCCCTAAAAAAGAGGCATCATATAATCTTCTAAAGAAGTTTCTTCTTTATTTAAAGAAAAAAAAAAACATTTCTTTTCATTGGGAACATAAGCAATATACTTTTCTTGTTGAATTATTTGGGTGAATGAATCAAAGGATCAAATCAAAGGATTTTCAAGCAAAAAGCAAAAGTTTTCAACTTACCTTACATAAGAGTTGGAAAAGGAGAAAGTGTTTTCAACGTTCTGAATTCCATCTTCCGCGACGCCGATGACATACAGACCTAACATGTTTCCCTAGATCGCGATCTGAATGGCCGCTCGTGCGTGACGTCATTACAATGACCGAATTCGATGATGACTCGTCAGATGTGTTTAAAGCAATGCAAGTTACAAGGTAAATTGGCATTCTTCATTCCTTCGGGGTGAAAGAGAATAATAAGCCAGTTCAGTATTTTAGTGCAATTTATTAACAGCAGTGCTAAACACGTTCATAGCATTAAGTACATCCTGACTACTTCTGCAAAGCTAACTTGGACGGGGGTGGTAGCTGATAGTCACTAAAAATTTAGCTAGGCTTGTGAGATCTGTTTGACGGAAGCAAGACCCAATTACGGAAGGAAGTCTAAGGTGAAAGAGCTAGTAGGTTTTCGGGATCTTTATATACCTCTATTGCTTCTCGTCAATAAGAAGAACTGTGTGATATTTTTGAGGTCTTCTAACGCCTGGAGCCATAAATATGAGCCTTGCAAGTCCAGGCGGTGACCAGGTCCTAGCTGAAAATCAAAAGTTCCCAAGCTCTATTTCACAAATTCTGAAAAACTTGTGTAAAATTGACTTTCTACAATGCCTGCCGATTTTTTGGAAGGTGAGAACAAAATGAAATTAAATCAACGCATTTAATTAAGTGTCTAAAAATAGATAAAATGCCCCAACGAAGGTCACAAGTTATCTTCTATAATAAAAACATATAAAGCTCATGGAAAGAAATTGGAGTAAAAGGGTTAGCTTTTGTTATACGGATATGGTAAATGATATGAAGATTAGCTGCTTAAAGGGAGGAATGCCTTCATGGAGGAAATTTTAAGTGAAACTGGCTCGTATCCACGTTGCACTTGGAGAATTCACGAAACTGCTACGCAGCCATCCCGGAATCCACGTCTTCATTACCGTCTTAGGAGTACCGAATTTCTTCGTTAATACTGCTCCAGTAGTCTTCTAATCGTTTTCAATAGCTTCTAATAGATCCTCTTCTTCGAATTTCCGAAAATTGGTTAGTCTTCGAGCTATCTCTAGCCATTACGGAAGCACCGAAACAAATACAGGCATGATTGTTCTCATATAACATTACTGCCAAATATGCCGCATATGTTCAAAAGTGCTTCCGTTGTAAGGTACCGAAGATCACATACTGATACAAAAATCTGATATACCACTTTTTTGTCTTCACTTTTTCCCTGTCGCTTATCACTGAGAAGTAAAAATGCAACTCTCGTATAAGTACCTTTTTCTAGACAGGGCACTGTATAGCCACTTCTTTTGCTACATTATACTGATTTACTATTTTGCCACCATCTAACAAGCGCTAGGAACAAGTTTCCAAGGTCCAAATGGTTATCACAATAATGCAACAGTATATACCCAATACTTAATCGGCTGTGCCATGTTTCTATCAAATTTATGGTTTTATGCCGCTCCTTGCAACAATTGCATGCAACTCTTATAAGGAACGGCTTTAACCGCAGTTACTCCTTTTTAAGTCTATTTATCAATTATGCAGGGTTTAAAATATTGTCTAGTTTCATTTCCTAGGATATCCTGTATTAAATATAAAATTGAATTATTTCTAAAGCTTAAAGGAATAAACTCAAGAAGAGCAAACGTAAAGATGGGTTGTTTAAAATATTCACATTTTGTCGACACCAGATACAAGCGCGGCATGTTTTTGGCAGCTAGAAATCTTTACTTTAATGCTGATTACGGCAACTTCAAAACTTGGACAAAAACTTGGACTTCAAAACTTCCATAACTTGGACATAGAATATATTTTGTAGATAAAATCCATGATAGTATATATATTTCGCCTTTCTTATTTGGCTACTAAGGCGTACATGGTAGGAAAAAACTAATGTATACACCCCATGACTTCCTTGTACGGAATATTAAATTATACGCATTTTTTCTTGACACTCGCTAGGTTCACTTAACAGTGTTACATGTCATTCATTTTATAACTCAGAATGCACAAAAAATTATATCACCTGAAGAATTATCTAATCGTTGCCACACGTTCTATTCAAATAAATCTAAAACGATGTACAAAAGAAATTAAACAAACAAACAAAAAAGAAAAGAAACAGTTTTTCACAGACGATTCAGTATTTTCCATTCAATTAATTCAGATCTCACTTCGGACAAGGCAAAAATATATAAAAACTCAAAATATCTATATTCAAATTATGAAGTAAATCTTAAACACTTATTTCCGTGAATTTCAGAATGGATTAAGCATGATTTAATTCGCAATAATAAAAGAAGGCATTATCTTTGTTATTGCGAAGCTTAGTTTCCCTAGATTAGCAACTAATCCACCATCCTCCTAAATTTCAAATGTAAACAAATATGGCTGCCATGGGAAAAATGATGAGGCTGCGCCGCACTTAAACAACTTTTAAATTGTTGATACTTCTTCAAATCATGCATGCAGATTTATTAAAGGCATAAAAACCTTAACCGGAAGATAAGAATAACATAATTCAATCATTTTAAAGCAAAAAATGTACAATTTACCAACATATAAGAATAAAAAAAACCCTGAGCTCACTCAGCCGAGTAACAGAGTTAAAATACATAAATATATGTAATATATGTAATACATGTAATGTTAAAATACATAAATATATATAAATATATATATATATATATGTATGTATGTATATACATATACTTATGTATTTTTGGTGCGGCCGATTGCAACCAAAATAGGAGGTGCACATGTACATGTTACAGCAGTCCTATATACAAAATTTCAACGTTCTGAGGCTACTCATTTTTGAGTTATGCGAGATACATACATACATAAGTACGTACGTGGGCACAGACGCCACGAAAAAAATCTCTGCGGAATCCATTTTAAAACAGTTTTATAATTTTTTTGGCAAAAAATAGTCCTTTATTCTGTCCTTACGTACGAATATCACTCAAAAACATCGTTATATTGTATTCGATAGCAGTCAAAATGGATATTTTCGTTGAAAAATTATACCCGAAATTTTTCGAGATTACAATACTTCCTTTTTACTTTGTACAAGCAAGTAAAGTTTCGTTTTTTGGTTTGAACCTAGTTCTGTAAGTATAATGTAAAATTGCTAAAGTCCTTGGATAATAATTCTTGCATAACTCATGATTGAAAAATCTTGCAACAATAATTTTAAAAAATACCATAAATCTTTTAGAAAAACCACCGTCAATAATAAAATTTCTTTGGATTTTTTAATAGAATGACATCCGTTTTCTAACTGACTCATACTTAATTCAGTAACACATTCTTACTTCAAAGTTGTCTCTTGTGATAACTCTTATTATTAATATTCTGAATTATTGTTTATATTCTGAATTATTTTTTGAGCTAGAGTAATTTGTTGGAATTGGAGTAAGTTCATTACTAGCCCTTTTTTCACTTCTTCGTATAATTCTTTATTTACTCTTCAGGCTCATTAAATGCACAGGGATGATTTTTCTCACTTACACTGTTCAGAATTCCTACATAAATATTTACTATAGTGAATTCCCTAACAAATTAAATGCTAGTTATTATTTTTCAAAATTATATTAGATGTTTACAAACTTTCTTCGAAAGTTACCGCACAAATCAAGAGTGGATAAAATGCGAGAAGTGTAATTGTGTCTTGCATGGAGTTAAAAGAAGATGCCGGTTGAAGAAACAACATGATTTTCAGCACAGAAATAGAAAGGATGAATTCGGGACATCAAAACTTTACGCATGCACCACTATTATTTATTACCTTATGACTACCAATATGTCATACTTTGATTAAAATTTGAATCACATAAATCAGTGGTCTCAATTACAAATTGCTTGACAGCCGAAAGTTGACGGGATAAAACAATATTTTAAACAAAATTAAAAAAATTGTTAAAAAAGCAGAAGTAAACAAATAAAATAAATTTTAAATTTAACTTACTGAATATATATTAAAACGTATATACAATAATAATAATAATAACAGAAAGAAAAAAATTAAATTTAGGTTTAGCTTCTTCCTGAAGTCTACAGGTTGTTGCAAGAAATTTCCATTGGCTATACTTGTCATTCAAACGCACTGGCAGCTAAATATTAAATTTTAGACTGAAATTTATTTCAGGTAATTCCAGTATGTTGAATTAATCACTAAATAACTTAATTTAACCTGAAAACTGGAAATATCGGAATACTGTCGGCTGGCAAACTAAATTTACTGACTGTGCCAACATGGGAAATTCTCCCACCTTACTCACATGGCCTGACGTTAAGCGTTAAATAACAGGGCCCCAACCTATTCATTCTGCCTTTTTTCCTTCAACAGTAGTAACGCATCTCATTCGCAACTCAGTCGATATGTTTATGTATATGAAACTATAAGCACTGTATTTGCAAAAAATACATAATTAAAATGTATTCGCATAAAATTGGCTGCACAAAATTGCTTCGGGGACGGCGAGTTTAAGACCACTGACTTCACCACGTGCCCATACATATAACACTCATCTTTGTGGAAACCATACATAGTGAACCCATGCATATCAAAATTTATATTTCTGTGAAACTTCCAAAAAGAAAGTTTTCCAAATTTCTAGACTTTCACCAAAGATAAAGGTGTTATCAAAAGGTCTGCGTTCTTTTATAACCTTGTAATGCAAAAGATCGGCGACACGTGTTGTTACAAAACCTTTCTTCCCTATTCACATCTTTTTCTTATGTGTATGACCTTCTCAGGGTGATATATATATATATATATTAAATAAATATACAACCTGCATAGTTAACGTAAACTATCATGGAGTATCAGATTAACAGCGTTAAAAAAGAGTCCGGACTTTTAATGACTGCATTGAAAGATATAATTTGTTAACTTAATATGATTTGTTGCCTTGCTCACATTGTAGATAAAACTAACATAAGTTCCAAAAGTTTTTAGATTTGAGTAGTGATTAAGATTCGAAAAACCAATTTCAGTGACTCTTCACTCACTCACTCACCCACATTTTATCGTTATTTACTTATTTCTGTATCTCTACGCATAAGTTATCAAGTTAAATTGAGGTAATTTATGATATTCATATCTTCCGAGAAAAGCATAAAAAATACACTTGGCATGCTTCTTATCATTTTAAATGTAATGCATAATTTTGTGTAATGATAAGTTCTAACTGTGAGGCGCCATTTATCGAAAATAATTTTAAAATTTAATAAAATAAAGTGTAAGAAATCATCCTTTTCCCGCATGACAGATAGTATGAAGAAATTCCAAGAATTCCTCAGATGTGTTTGCATCTTGTAAGTGATGAGCATGTCTAGCTAACATATAAGAGATCTATGGGCTATGGATCTATGGAAGTTTTTGTCGTCCAACCGGTATCATGGTTAATGGTGCTGATTGCCTTACCAATGGACCCTGTTTCGAATCCCGGAGAAGTCATGAATGTATACTATCTGCATGGCATAGGGGCACTCGAAACATACGGTAAGCCTAAAGTCCTCTCCAGTGGTTTAGTGATAAGGAAAGAGAGAAGGAAGACTCGCAAACCCTCCCCAGGGTTCTCTCCTTCAAAACCGGGGAGGGGGAGCTGGACAAAGTTGTGCTTTCTCTTACATGGTGATCAAGGCTTATGCCAGCTACACACGCAACTCTGTCTTCTTTGCCACGATAAATTTCGTGGATTTGTTCTGATTAGACAAGTGAGTTTAGCCACAATAGATCTGTGGTTCGAATCCTGGCAAAACTTCAGTCACTTTATCACGTTTTCTGCACAGAAGACCTTAATAGTTTTCATAATATATGCATTAATAAAACCATTTTTTAATTCAAATTTTTATAGTACAATAAAATTTACTACTTTTATAGTACAATAAAATTTTATACTGCGCCTGATTTCAAATTAAAAAAATGTATATATATATACACATTTATATATATATACAGTTTACCTATTTACTTCTACACATATGCGTAACTTCCGTGACTCGCATTGCTACTAGATTTTTCTGGCAGAAATACTAGATAAAAAAAGTTTTACATCAGTGTTATTTTCAGTTTTTATCATCAACTTTGTTGATAACGTTTTTTAAACAGTTAGTTACTTTTACTTGCCCAAAAGATACGTCTCGATTTTTAAGAAGCAGGGAAATCTGAAATTAGAATGTATTGATATGTATTGACGAAATACTGCTAAAATTATTTAAAAATCAACAAACTTAACTTTGTCTTTTTATTAATATTAAAGCCAGCATAAACAGCTGAATTTACTAGGCATTTTAGTAGAGTCAAAATTTAGGTTCTTGAATTAGAGGAACATATTTCTCGAGAGCAAGTTTTTGGATTGCTCTAGTGGCTAATGGTATACTTATGAACTTATGATAAATATGGTGTAAAAGAAATCGGGAACTATTTCTCTTATTACTCGAGAAAATAAGGAGAAATGTATTCGTAATACAAATAAAGTCTAATTTCTTTATAAAATGGCACCTCACTAACTTTTTAAATCATTTTCAAAGCAATTCAAAATATTTAGGTTGCAAATTATCATAAGTGTTTCGTAATGATGTGTGTTCTAACTGGGATTTGAACTCAAAACCACCTTTAATGACAGCCGGGCTGTTACTGCTGAGTTAGCAAAGCCCGTGTCCTTGATAATGTGACTAGTTCATACCAGTGGGGTTTAATTTTTACAATCTGAAAGAGTGCGGCAGGCTGTTAAACAAAAAGTTTAAAAAATAAGTGTTGTTATGTCTTCAATAAAAATTCAAAAATACAATAAGTAATTAAGAAACGCACTCCATTTAATAAAAAATTCTAGAAGAGAAATTTATGATAAGAGAGTAAGAATGATAAGAAACTATCCATGTTTTCTAAGGAGAGGATATTCCAGTTTCTTCAAAACAAAATGAAAATCCATTTTCTTGAAAATGAACAGTCAATGAAACTTTTCTTTTGCCACCATTAAACACTTTCTTTCGTATCCTTAGATTCAGTATCAGTGGTTTCAATCTTCTTCGGCTTACCACGGCAACAAAATATGTTTGAAAACAAGGAATCGATGACTGTTTGTTACAGAGTCGTTGTAACCTGGTGAAATGCAGCAGCCAAAACGCATCCAATACTTTCTTTCTTCAGCAATGGGCACAACAGAAATGTGTGATTTTAAGCAATGTTTAATTTCCCCTTTAGTGCCTTAATGAAAGGCATGATTTTTATTTTCTTGCAATTAAACCTAAATGCGATATCACAGGTTGCCAAAAATATCTGGCAAACTTTAAGAAGTGGTGGAATAAATAAAACAGTGTTTATTTTTAGAAGCATTTGCGCAAATTGAAGTGCACCGCAGCTTCAGACGTGATGGATTAGTACGTGTTTAGGGAGAAAACCGATATGCAATTATCAAATTGATGGCCCACACTACTATATTTTCCTGGAAAAAATCTTTCCAAAACTATTGAAGGATGCTCCAGCAGTCATAGGGCAGCATATGTATTCCAGCATGTTGGTGCACAAAGCCATTTGACAAGACGTAAGAAACTGTTTGGATAACACCCTACCAAGCCGCTGTATTGGGAAAAGGAGTCTTATATCTAAGCTCCTACAGTTGCTTGAACTGAACATATCTCGATTTCTTTTAACGAAGACATCTCAAGAGCTTAGTTCACAAGATTTCCCTTGAATCTTGTAACGAACCTCATCGCTTGAATTTCTGATGAACTTTCAGGATAGTCAGTTTATAGTAGTTTTGTTTCTTAGTTTGAGTCATGTTACAAATGCTTAATGAATAAAAAAATTATGTAGGTTCGGGGAAAAACAATGTATAATAAATATTATAATAT
>KK116898.1:625986-638354 GCA_000611955.2 Stegodyphus mimosarum
CTTATAATATGTCTCATTTTGTGCCTATGTAACACATTTTTTTCCTGGAGGGAATTGTAGGCTAGACCCTAGTATTCAAAATTGGTTCCGTAAAGAATTTTTAAATCTCTATATTTAAAGCAATTCAGTAACCAGCTTCGATTTTAAATACAAAATATTATCTATTCATTAAATTCAAATTTTTAATTTTGGCATTCCTATTTATGTGTGGTAATTCAGAATAAATGCTTCAAAACTAAAATTCTTTTAATATAAAAAGTAATTTTTAGAAATTTATTTTCGATAACTTAACATTTGTGGTTGTATTATCTACACTCTGCTAGTTTAATTCATGAAATCTCCATGATTTTTGATCATATTATAAGGTATTTCTTCCACCTTCTTGGCATGCCATGTAGTGTAGTGATCAGCACGCTTGACGCGTATTCGAGAGGTCAGAGTCCCGGCGAGGGCATTGCTCATTTTTCATCGCTCCTGCTTCGAAATAAATCCCAATGTCTCTACAATATTAGAACGGACATGTCTTTTAGTTTGGCTGAATCGCTTACTGAACATACTTTTCACAATGGACAATCTTTCTTACAGCGAATCGTGTAGAAATTTAATTTTCTAAAAAGCATCATGTGTCTAAAATTGGCTTCGGTTGAAGGCACATCTTGCTTTTTGAATCACAGATTTGCCACCAATGATTCAAGATAGATTCAGTTATGCAATTGTTTTAAACACCTTTATTTATCAGGGCAAATGACTGAGCAGTTGTGTCTAGATATCAGTTTTTAGAGTTAAGAAATGGTTGTTTTTCTCGGAATCTAGTGCTCCATAAGCAATAGTGAGTAACTTTATAAATCAGACATTGTGATAAATATATATTCAGTCTTTCGGGAAACATACGCTAAGTCGAGACTCTGAAATGGAGACAAGCTAACTTATCGCTATGTCCAGTAAACAAACAGAGAGCATAAGAAGGGTGTACAAGACCCTTTTATTAAGAATTCAAATAATTTGACAGAAGATACTTCTTGCGCTAACAAAACCGATCAGCATTTATGGCGTAACTCAAAATAAGGAATTTCAATTTAAACTAATGCTAAGTTTTAAATTATCCAAAGGCTATGCAGAAACAATTGACGTGCTAGATGGTTCAAACCTATACCAGCGTGAAAAGCACTATTGGCAAGAATAAAGCAACCCGGAAGACAGACTGCTGATGTAGGATTTCAACTAGTAACGTGGCCTTCAGAAGGCGAAACACGCTCTGTCTAATCAATCTAAAACCTCCCTTTAAATACTATCTCTTTCTACCTCATCCGAAAACGCGCGAACTAACATTGGCATTCCGGCAAGAAAACGGAAAGTAAGAAATGGCAGTATAGATTCTGGACATAAAATATGAGTTAGATAAAATAAATACCTTTACAAATATTATAATTTTAATATAAAGTAAGCTTAGGGCAGGACTATTAATACAAGGGTTCTGCAACGATGGGAAGCTGAACTGCAGATCAATGATCTTCAAATTGTGTTCAGCGGAGCCCTACATTTAACATCTAATTGAATATTATTTTTTACCTCGGTTGTTACTGTTATCTAAAATAATAAATAATAGATTCAATCCTACGAGTAAAATTATAATAAAATAATAACTTTTATCTTATTTTCAACACAAACTGTGCACAATATTTGTATCATATTTGTAATGCTTTCTTAATATCTATTTTTTGAAGAAAAAAAAGGTTCCATACTAAAAAAAATGTGGGTTCTCTGAGAATCTAGGTTCTATTTTTTAAGATGCTAAGAGTTTTTCCTAGGCCCTTACCGAAGTAAATAAATATATAAAATAAAAACAATATTTTATGAGTTCTCTGAGCTCGATAAAGTTTGAAGACCATTATTCTAGACAAATTCTAAAAACAGCTGGAAATTCTTAGAAAATCCTTTAACGCATTTATTATACGATGAATCTATTAAGTATACACAGTTCGAATGTACCTAGAATTTGGCCTGCCTTTATGATTTAAAAATAGACTGATTATTTATAGAATCAGCAGCGGGTATGGCGACTGCTTTAAACAAGTGCATTCATCAATTCAAATTTACTCATCTAGACTAAACAGTTGCGATCTTAACTGTCGATGGTTACATAATATCGCTTTTCTTTATGAGGTAATTCGCATTAATGAAGTTGAGATTCTCCAGTTTGATGCACAAATAGAAGCATTACGAAAAGGCATTAAAGATTCCAATTTACATCTTGCAGACGCCAACAGTCTGAGTGTGATGCTAATAGTATTTGGATTAGATAAGACATGCAGACTAGGTTATTTCTGTTAAAGCAAAAATATTTTGTTTTATTATTAAATGCAAAAGAGGCTTGGCGCATTTACTAAATGATTTATAAAATGCTGAATACTTCATTTGTCAGTCTGCGTTGATAAGTTATTTGCATTCCTAATAATCACGAGTTAATTGGTTTGTCAATAATCGCTTCCAGAACCGGTAACTGTATATAACCACATTATTTCCATGTAATTTGCTTCCTTTGAAAACAAAAATTAAGTATAAAACTATTCTAGTACCTGTTATCATAACTGAACCCCTCTGAGAGACATAAGAAGCTTGCCAAACTCTTTTAAACATAATGTAATTAATATTTAAAAGAAAGTACTAATTTTAAATACATAAGTTAAAATATTAAAGTCTGAGAGAACTACTTAATATAAAAGAATATTTAACATCAGGGCTGCTGCATTTGAAATCAATAAGGGGACTCAACTTTAATCTGGTAAAATAAAGCAAAAAACAAAAACTTAGAATAGCATACATCGATGGCTATTATCATCGATATCAGCCTTTTTTCTTCAGGAACAGAGCGAATTAAATTTTTCTTTCCGTCTAATATAATATCTTAATGTAAACATATACGTTTGTGTGGTTTCTGATAGAATAACTCAAATAACATTTTGGATAAGCAGCTTTTTCTGTGGATATTTATCAATCGTAAAAATCCTTATTCATGAATTATTCATTCAATCATCCTTATTCATACAAGCCTTATGCTGTTTCAAGATTTCCTATCGCTGTACATTACTCTACTGTCAAATAAAATCATAAATAAGTAATACATAAAAGTTCTGTAAAATGACATCAGGATTCAAGAATAATCTTTGAATATATTGATATAAATAACAAAATAATAGCTGTACTTAGAATCTAAGATCTTCGTTTCTTTTCGGTGGACATGATATTGCTGCGCTACCAGTTTCTTTTTTTCGAGTTTTTATCATTTTTACTTCATGACTTGAACATTGAAAAGATACACTTGATCTTAAATTCGATTCATAAGATAAATTTGTCGCTTCTGAACTCTGTGTATTAAAAAATTATACATGAATGCTCTGATCTAAAAATGCAGTGTGATAAAAAAAACTAGTTACTGAAATGTTGTAAGTAAGTAAAAATATTCTTAAATTATAACAATATTTGGTAATGCAATGTTATTTGACGATTTCCGAGAATTTCAAAAAACATATTTTCTGAGTCCCCATACAGTCGATTCTGTTAAAGGAAAGGCGCTAGCAAAATCATAATTTACAAACGCTTATTCAGTATATGCTTTATTCTTTGAATTTTATGTAATAATTATGATTAACAACTAGTCTTGTTTTTAGCCGGTGATAGCCGATGTCTTTACATATGTTCATGGAAGAAAAGTTTACAAATTTATTGAAACATTAAGAAAGCGATTTCGATGAAGGGAAATTATTTGCATCGATTGGAACGTTATAAATTTTAATATGCAAGCAGTTTACAGAAAATCTGGAAGCGATTCTGCTCATATTCTGCTCATCATTCTGTACAGCAATTCCAATAACACTGATAAGATTTGGTGGCGACATTCTTTTATCTGAAAAGTGATGTAGACAAAAATGTGAGGATCGAGACAAAAAGCAGCTTTGACGCTAAAAAGATAATTTATGTTTCAAAAATTATTTTTTGTAATAAATTTTCAGAATTTATTTTTATATTGCTAAATTAAAATAATTCGGTTTAGTTTGACGTTTTCAAAAGGAGCTATAATGTATCCAGACTACGCAAGGTATTGCTATATGCGCGTTAAAATTTCATGTAAACAAATAATAAAAATACATATAAAAACAGAGCAGTTGAGAACAAGAACTGTATAGTTTCAATGCATTAGCAATTTTCTAAAATTTCAAAATGCTTCCGAGTTTTTTGAGAAAATTCACCTTGGACGGTTAAAGCGTTATAACTACGATCTTTTACGTACGACTGCCCTAACGAAATAATAATTTAGTTTATAATATTTACCTTTTTAATAATAATTTAATAACTAATATTTACTTTTTAATAGATATTTAAGAACGAATTTAAACTGAAAGCTTTCATTTTTAGGGTATAGAATTAGTTGTGATTTTTTTTCTAAACCATCCTGAAATTCAAGGTTGGCAGATCTCCTTTATTAGTTGCATCATTCACAAAATAACGATTGAATTTTTGAATAACTCATGAAATTGAATGAAAAAATTTTCACTGAAGTCGAAAAAAATAACTGTTGAAAAATACATCAGATTTATGATTATTATATCGACAGAAATCAAAGCCGGTCTGAAAGCTTAGAGTTAGGAATAAAGATATATTCCACCAAACAATACATTACGTAAGTATATTTTGGTAGAAAAGCTTTAGTTACTAAACATCACTTAAAGAATTGTTAAAAGATGAAAGAAATCAGCAAACTAATCACCGATCATTTCATGTATTTTTCAAGTTTTAGGTAATCTTCATTAATTTTTATCATGACGTCATTTTGGAGTCCACCCATCAACTCAGTTTACTTTGGTTAACTCATTTGGAGATTAATTCTTATAGTAAGTTTCGCCCTACCAGTGGCCAAGTAGTTAATACTGCTGAAGGCTGGTAGTTTGTATTAGGTTCGAATCCAGGCGAATGGAGCATTGTTGAATTTCGTGGTTTTTCTCATATCTAACGTGACTACGAGCCAGTTCTCCTAGATTTTTTTCCACGATGGCATTCCTTCTCTTCGGCAGATAGCCTCGTCTTTACCGTGTACCTTTTACCGCATATTTGAAATGCGTCTTTATCGTATTTTAATAATTATAACCATAATCTTGCAGTAATTTTGCATCCCGTGTAAAAAAAAAATTAATTTCCGTGACTCTAGAAATAATGTTCGATCATGATGAAACTTATTGTTGTTGTTACCAGTCGCAGTTGCCTGGCAAAGGTCAGCACAGACCCACGACATTCCACGACATGACAGAGAGTCATATGCGGCAAGAGTCTTGAGTACAGTATACTGAGAGTAGTTCGACTTTAGCTCAGTTCTGTTTCTAATTTTGAGATAGAACACCCGGAGGGGGGCAGGTCCAAGGGTCTGCCACCCTTCTTCCCCTACCACCAACCTCTCGAGAGGACTTTCGGCTCGCCGGATATTTAGAGTGTCCTCATGCCTGACAGACACTATACATTTACAAACATCCATGGCTTATCCGGGATTCGGACCCGGGACCTTTCGTTAGGGCAGTCAGATTCACTAACCACTATCCCGATTAGACGGCGATGATGAAATTTAAGCAAAGCGATGGGGTGACAGAACTGAAATTCTGATTTAAATCCAAATAATAATAACAAAAACTCGAAAGACAAATAAAATTTTAAAAAAAATTGTTTTGCTGATTTGCTATGTTTTGTTGATTCTCTTAAAAGTTTTAACTTTATCAAGACGTATGTATATGAGTTTTCAAAGAACTCGATTTGCTAGACTTCAAAAATTAAATTAAAATTTTATTTTACATCGCTTGGCAGTTCTTAGAACTCTCAGTTTGCTACGCGGCTTGGATCATTATCGCAGACGGTAATATGATAGCGTAAAATTATTAAAAAAAAGGAAGCGGCTGGGCTAGGAAAAAAATACATTGACGTCTCAAACGTCAATTCATTTTTCGTATTGTCATGGAATTGAACGTTTCAGTTATAGCTCACTGCCGTCATTCACTCTGAAATGAGTGGAATCTGCGGCGTCAATCTTGATGGATGCAAATTGTATTCGCAATTCTGAAAATAAAGCGACTTCGTTATGGAAATTGGATGAAAGTCGTTATTTTGCCAAAATTCTACATTTTGCTTTTATTTTAATTGATGATACAAGACAATACCTCTTAACCTGTGGATTTGACTTGTCAATTCCGAATTATTCTAAAATAGATTTGTATTACATTGATTTTTTGAGCTTTTAACTTTTGTTTAGCATATTGTTTGTTAAGGGTATACTTTCTTTTGTATTATTATGCTAATATGTATTATAAGGAATTTCTCTCTTTCTTACCTCGGGCTGTCGTGGTGTAATTGGAAGCACGTCCAGCTGGCAGTCGGAAGTTCTGAAGTTTGAATCAGCGAGAAAGCATTCTGATTTATAATGTTGTTAAGCTGATTTTACGAGTGATGCCTTAATAAAAATGTGGCCTTAAATGTGGTGAAATTCGTCACCAACAGAATTTGGCGACTGAGTCTCCTCCTCCCTAGGCATATAAGTGGGAGAAAATATAGGGATTCCTCCCCTTCTTCACCGCGTGCTTTTGTGGTGTAATTAGAAGCCTTTTCGATTGTCAATATGGTGTCCGAAGTTCGAATCCCGGTACATGAAGTACGCACATGGGTATACATGAAAAATCAACGACACTCTCGCAGGGATTATTTCCGCTTGCAGCCGAATGTGTTTCCCAGTTACACTACGATGACACTTGATAAGGAAGGAGAAAATACTTTACATTCTCTCTCACTTGAAGGGCAACTGGGGAGGCGGCGATCCAGTCGCCATATCCTGGCGTTTATGAATGTTCACCACCTTTTAGTTAAGGAGCCGCTTGTAGAGTCTTTAAAAATCTTTTGGAACTCGGAAAATTGAAGAAATCAACGATGCCTTCGCCAAGATTCGAGCTCCGTACCTTTCGATCGTAGTCGGATATGCTTTCCAAGTACCCCACCAAGGGACGCACGCAGTGAAGAGGGAGAAAAAAAACTGTTTTCTCTTACTGATCTATATAAAAATGTTCAAGATTCTTAAAATACACTTTCCGATTCTTTAAATACCGGGAACAGAAGTTTCTTGCTTTCAGAAAAATGATTTCGTGTCACGATAAAAAGCATTGCCGCTTGAAAGAAACATTTATTGCCCGCCTCGAGCACAAGCGATAACTCTAATAAATGCACATGTAGGTACTGAATAATTAAATCTTTTCTTAAACATGTGAACGCTTACTTAGTGGGTAATATTTATACAACGTGGAAATTTAGTGAGTAATATTTCTCTAGCCTGGTAAATTTAGTGATTACTATTTATCTACAGTGGCAGTTTAATGAGTACTATTTATCTAGAGTGGCAATTTAGTGAGTAAAATTTATTTGACTTGGCAATAATTAATGACGCAATGATATTATCGCAAGATTTTTCTTCTACCACTCGCCACAGCCATTTTTAACATTTTTTTAAAGGTTCCGTGTAGATCGACTTAGTGAAGAAGCT
This sequence comes from Stegodyphus mimosarum, assembly GCA_000611955.2. Classification (NCBI taxonomy): domain Eukaryota; kingdom Metazoa; phylum Arthropoda; class Arachnida; order Araneae; family Eresidae; genus Stegodyphus; species Stegodyphus mimosarum. The sequence goes on from KK116898.1 coordinate 633,551, forward strand.
ACAACTTAAATGAAAGTTTATAACAAACCTTTTTATTATAACTTAACAGTTCGCAGAGCTCGTGCCATACAAATTCAGTCCTTGCTGCTCGTGAGCTTAAGTAAATAATACTTGGAATTCGCAAAGGAAAGTCTTAGCAGAATAAGCATTTGCTCAGGCTTCTAAGTACACAAACAATACGACTAGCAAATGGTTGGAGCCGATTATGTAATTCTAAAAGCTGGGCGAGGAATAGCATAACACCATACAGGCCAGAGCCACTGGCGAAAGCTTACATTTAACTTCAAAACTCTGTCTATAAGTAACTCTGTTCTCTCTTCTTGCATATATGTTAACTAATTTGCTTCCCGGTGGGAGCCGACGAAGTGACAGTAAAGATAAAATAATAAGATAATGGGTTAATTTAAACATAAAATTTCACAGGTTATTCACGTTTAGTTTGAAATTGTTTTAGGAGATAAATTAGAATCAGGATGAGAAGACTGGATTGAAATGTATTATTTAGATTGAATTGTAATTTATAATTTATTTGTTTTTCAAAATAATTGTTAACGTCTTGAAATCTTTCTTCGAAGTGCTAAAATTTCAAGTTGCAATTTTTTAAATTAAATTAATTAATGTATTTACTATAAGAAAATTCTAGAAAGACGTCAGTATCGAGACAAACCGAAATTTTCTATCAGAAAACGCTGTGGTTTTAAAACATGGTTCTAATAATTAATTTAAATCCTTTTAATCTGTTCCTATGCAGTTAAATAATCAGATATAAACTTCAAGAACTTCAAAGCAATTTGAAAGCGTGTGTTTTAATATAGTACACAACACTTATCTGAATCACTGATGTGTGCATTACTATTATGATTTACAATATAAACAATTGATCTTAATTCAGTAAATCACAAAGAAACTCTCTTGTAAACTCTTTATGTGGCAAAAATGACTAATAACAATGCTTTGCAATCAAATTTTTTGATAGCTGTTAGTTTATGATAGGCATTTATATAAATAAAAGGTTTATAAACTCTTCTCTAAAAGTTATATTGGAAGATTAAATTCGTGTAGTGAGTAACTGGTAATTCCTCCATTTCATTATTATTGTTACGTTATACTTTTCCCCATAGCATCATAAACGAGAAACAACTAAATGGTTTTGCTTACCTGAAGAAACACGAAGTACTGTCATGGAGAAAGGTTCACCCTCTTTTCAATGCATTCGACATTTTCTTCAATTTATGTTAACCTAGAAATGTAGGTTAACAGGTGCCAAACTATTCATAACTTTTATTTCTTCTTGGAAGGACTATGATATTTTATACATAAACGAACGGGAATAGAAGATCAATAAGTAAATAAAAGGCAACTTCTGAAAACAAATCGATACCCTATTTCAAAACTTTGAGGGCATCTGTTTCTTCTTGATACTTTAATCTTTTCATGTGACAAAGAACTATTATTTTCAGTGTGTAACCCTTCGCAACCAGTTCTCGCAATAAAATGCATATTCGTTGAAAGAATGATCTGAAGAAAAACTGCAGTGTTACTGAATCATATTCTGCGTGACTGTTCGTGTCACATAATGAAGCGTGAGATGTTAATGGAATTATGGTACAACTTCACCTATATTTTCTAATATCTGCAAACGAAATTGAGATTTTGTAAAGATACGGTAATTTTTCGTTCTTACAAGATTGATGATGCAAGAATTCAATCAACATCATGATGAAAACTGAAACGTTTCTGAATTAAAAAAAAAAAAAAAAAAGTATGTACGCTCTGAACAAAAAAAAGGGGGTTGCAGTTTTATATCTTCCGTTCTATTGGACCGATTGACAAAATTTAATTTGCTTTTTCCATGCCTCGAAAGAGCGATTTAGGATATATAATTGATTTAAATATATTCTTGTTCTAACATATATTTTGACACAAAATCGGACTTTTTCTGAAATGACATATAGATTTTTTTTCCGTATTACTATTCAAATTATGCCTAAATATTAAATTTCGTTAAATTTGGTGAGAAACTTACCGAGAAAGTTAAAAATTAATCTCGGGGCAGATTTTTTAGTTTGCACCAAGAGTAACTGACTTAACAAAATAAAGGCATTTAATTTGTTTATGACAGCTTAAAACTCAGGATACTACAGTATGAAGTATTGCAATTTTCTTGATCACTTCATCACTTAATATATTACACTCACATATTCATCACTTAATTGGGATAATAAAATGCAGCAATTTATCTCAAAAGTAAATTACAATGTATATTACAATATTATAATATTACAATATTATAATTATATACAATTAAATTACAATATATATATATATATATATATATATTTACATGATATTTATTTCATGGAAAGAACTCAACATTTACTGCTGATGACTTGTAAGGCATTATCGAATTCCCCATGAATAGTCTCATGTTTCAAGTGGGTAACACCTGTAGAAGGGAATTGAAAAAACAGTAGTTTCATTCCTGGTTAAAGCGCTATTGATTTTTCGTATTTCCTGCATAAAAAAAATGTCAAATACGTTCTACAGGTGCTCTGGAAATAAAATGCGGTGGACGATATTTCTGGTCTCGTGGTATAAGAGTTTAACACGTCCATCTAACAAGTGGTTCAAATCTCGGCGAGATCATATATACTTTATCACATTTCCTACGTTTTCAAACCTAATAGCCTCAAGCAAGCAGATCATTAACTGAGAAATAATTAAACTATTGTTGGAACTGAAGAAGTAAGCTCAATAATTGCCGTGATATTAGTTTTGTCCATTGCCACTTACGTAAAGTGCGGAGGTATTTGAAGTTTACTTTTCTGAAAAATTTTTAAGCATTTTTTTATGAGTAGGTCTTTATTTCGTTCATCTTATTGATATCTCTTTTAGTGTAGAAATATTTCCGTCAATATATTCTAAATAGCTATAATAATTAATAAACAGTACCTGAGAAGTACAAGTGGGTGAAAGTATAGGAAATATATGATTAAGTAAGATTATTACAGTGAAAGGTTTTTCACATTGTTTTAAGATGATTCAGTTGGTTTTGTTCTTCATATTGATAACAAAACTAAAATTGTTATTTTCTTAATAGCTGTACATAAACTGTTACTCAGAAATTTCAGCAAGATTTATTTATTTGTTTGTCTAACACATCCAAGTGTAAAACTTTACCTATATATATAAACAAGAATGTCTGTTTGTGTGTTTGTTCGTAATTAACTGTCACTACTATAGCTATCGTCACCAAACTTTCTACAATTCTTTTCTGGGTCCTGGAAAAGGTCCACGTCCACTCCCCCCCAACAAAACTAGCTAAAATCAGAGATATTAATTAAAAACTCTGAAAATGCTAATTTTCGCGCTCATTTTTCCGAGTGGCAACAGTCTTGTACACTGAAGATAAAAATCTGCTTTATTTCGAGAACTGTTGCCACAGCTCACTTTCGTAGAGTTTGTTAATAAAAAATTTCTGTACTTTACAATGAAATAAAAAATACCATTGCCAAACATTAAATATATTATTCCCGATTTCAAAAATTCATGGGAAGCCATTTCGGCTGTTCCCATCTTCGTACGACTTTAATCAGCCGAAATATTAATTAAAAATTCTGAAAACGCTAATTTTCGCATTCCTTTCTCGGAGTAGCAACAGTCTTGCGCGTTGGAGATAAAAATGCTTATTTCAAAAAGTGTTGTTACATCTCGCTCTCAAATCGTAGAGTTTTGTTAATCAAAAATTTGTAAGTTTTACAAAATCTCTCTTTCTATATAAAGAACCTGTTTGTGTGTTTGCTAGGGTTATTGCTTTATGATCAATTATGATCCATTTTTTGCCACATTTAACCGACTAAAATTTAATATAGGTGAAATATTGGATGGAACTTGAGCTTTTACGACCATTTTTTAGAATGACGAAAATCATTAGAAACTGCATGCCATTGTTGCTGATATAATGAGAAAGAATTAGTTTACTTTTCTATCAAAATTTTTATGTGGGTTGCATATTGCATTAGAATGAAAAATGTATATTTTTTGCATCGTTATTAGAGAAGGATTACAGCGGTATATTTCTTTCTGTTTTTAGATACATTACTCTCAACCTATCTTAACTGGCATCGGGTACATCCGCTAATCTCTTCTCTACATATAATAAAACAAAGAGTCTGTGTGTGTGTGTCTTTCGTTCGTGTTGCGAGTAAGCTAATAGACCCAGGGCCACAAAATTTGGTACATAGGTGTATCTACACAAGAGCCAGTGCACCTCGAAGCGATTTTTTCGAAATTCGAATTCGAATTTTTAGTCCAAAGGGATTTAGTCTCGAAGGACTATTACTTTCCTTTTGCGATTTTGCGTCGGAAACACAAAAACGGCGTATCACTTTTCAAATTGTTGCCACTAAATGTTATCGCTCTGCATTAAATTTTAAAAAATGAAAAATCTGCATAAATGTATGCATGTTTCTCGCATTAAGATAAAACCTAGAGCCATCGAATTTTGAATGACGTAATCCTACTGCGAATATGGGCATCTGGAAGCCCTAATTTTGAATTTGAAATTTGCTTTATTATCGATTTTATGTTTTGTAACATTTCAACGAATTTCTGATTAACAAACTAAATGATTTCAAAGCGAGCAATGGCTACACTGTACAGAAAAAAAAAAACATTTTTATCTCCAGCGCACGAGACTTACGGAAATTCTAAAGATATGTTCATTTTAAAATGATTTTGCGATATTGATTTTGAACTGAATTTTATGGTTTGAGTACGTAGTACATGATATTTAATAAAAAAA
>KK116898.1:638575-652721 GCA_000611955.2 Stegodyphus mimosarum
TGTTGAACTGAATTTTATGGTTTAAGTGCGAAGAACATGGTATTTAACAAATAAAGGTAACACACAAAATGTTAAATAAACGTCCTTTTGGACGTAATTTAAAATCTGAAACATTTCAGATTTTTTTTTTTTTATTTATTTTTTTATTTTACGTTTTGTGACCAAATCGCGTCATTTTGAAACATAATGGGCTACAGGAAAGCGAGATTTCCCTCTATACATTTCATTTTTACATCGTCGTGAAGCGTAGACACTTAGCTATTTTACGAACTTAAAATAAATTTCGTATTTCAATAAATCGATTAAATACGAATTTATTTAAGAAGGTGAGCTTAACACCTTTTCAGCGGAATTTTTTTTAAAAAAACCTATTTTAAAAAATGTGCTGTTTATTTTCCTTTGATTTTTGGACACGTTGAACTTTAATCCTTTCGACTCCTTTTAAAAAAAGAATTTTGGAAAAATAATAATATTTTGTATTTTTTAAAAATTTTTTAAATGAAGCTTCCGAATACACTTCTCACATCTCAGATATTTTAAAATGTAGTTTTGGCAACAATTTTCCTTTCTTATTGTTGTTGATAGATTTTTGATAAAATTGCATCATTTTAAATAGTTTTATTCTTTTAAAAATTTCGGTTTGGCAACAATTTTTCATCGTATTTCTTATGTTACTGTTTTTAAGAGACTGAAAAGTTTAAGAAATTAAAAAATTAAAAATTTAAGAAATTGTTTCTTTTTGCAACGGTAAATTGTTTAATTACTTTATTAGGATAATTAACATCTGTATCAAGGGATATTGCTTATTTCATTGTAATATTAAGTTTTAATTATATATAATTTTAATTATAAAAAAGTTTTGCATCATATTTTTTAATCTGTTTAAGTTCTTAATCTGTTTATACTATTTGAGTTCTTAAGATTTTGCAAAGGGAAGTTGGTTAATTTATTTATTAGGATAATTAATATTTGTATTAAGGGATATTGCTTATTTCGTTGTATGCTTTTTATATGTAAGGCATTTTTAACTGAATTTTTTTCCCGTTGTTATTTGTTTCTTTTTCGATAAAATTGTTCTGCAGAGTAAAATTCTGTGCAGTTTTCAAATATAATGTTTGGTGTTCTCTTTAGGCATTTTTCTGGTACACTTAAAGCCAGACGAAGGCTGGCCGCGCAGCGGCTAGTTCAATATATTTAATAATATTTTATTCTCGCATGTTTAACAATGCTATCAATGTTATGATTTTGCAATGAATGTCCATATACTGTTAAAAAGGAGCTCATGGGTAAATGAGAAAACTTTACCGTTTATTTAACCGCGTAATAAATATTTATATTTGCTTTTGAATAATTGTTTAATTTTTCTAATAATCATTTCTTTGTTCTGGGACTCCGGAAAGCCAGTTTGATTTAATTTGCATCTTGATGATAGTAGGAAGCAGATGAAAATCGTAACATTCAACAATCAAATAAATATTTTACGCACTTCGAATGTTCTTATCTCTTCTAGACTGCAGTCAGACGGTCATTATAAGAATCCCTTAAATGCTTCTTAATTAAAATTTGTAAAATACAAATCATAATGTTATATAGAAAAGATTTTAAAGCACATTTATTTTAGAGAGTTATTTCGTTAGGACACTTATTCTATCATATGTTACATGAATTTAAAATTTTCTGTTATGAACGGACATCCGTATTCATTCAATACTCTTTACATTTTAAAATGTTCTTCTAAAAACTATAGTCTTACGCTAAAATTTAACTATGATATGTTACTCGAAATGATGTATTTTGAAAATCTAGGAACTCGAACACAGAGAATTATTGTAGCCAGAATTCTACTTTTATGCTATCGAAGTCTTCTAAATTTCCTTGATAACTGCTTAAATTTTAATCGCATATACAGGCGTGTGGGCATTCACATAAATTAATTTAGTGCACATAAGTTTTAATAACTTGGTCTTCAAACAGTGTTCCGCGGAACCCCGGGATTCCTCGAGTCAATTCCCAGGGTTCCTCGAGTCATAATTAAATTTTTGAAAAGAAAATTATAAAACACCCACACTAGTTGACTAGTGTTTATTAACTAAAAAAATATAAAGATATATTTAGTTATAGATTAGTTTTAAAACTTAACATGTGGTCATCATATGTCAAAAAGAATGTCGTGCAATACTCTGCAAAACTAAAGAATTTGCTAGTGGAATGGTGATTGAATTTAGACAACAGTGTTAAAAATTATACAATGGATCCCGTTTACAGTTGAAGAAAACTATTTAAGCAAAAACTAAGTATAACTGGCTAAAAAATCCGTTCGTGTAATGGGATAAGGGAAGAACTTATCGGCATATCAACAGATTCGACATTCAAATCTAGATTTAAGCAAGAGCAGCTCCTAAAGTTTTGATTGTATTTTCGTAAAGAATCCCTAGAAGTATCTCACACAGCTATAAACATTTTAATGGCATTCGAAACAGCATATTCAAGTGAAAAATCTTTCTTACCATATGTGGGAATAAAAAATATACGAACAAATTAAATGCGGAACATGAAATGCGACTGCAGATAGCATCAATAGAGCTAGACTTCGAAAGTTTATGTAAAAAGGTGCAAACAGGAGCCTGTCACTAAATATAATGCGAGGGCAGGTGATAACTAGAGCACGTGTTAATGCTATTAATGAGCAAATCACTCTAATTTTATGGTTAAAATATTTTAATAAAAAGTACAATGCTTTTCTTCAATTATCTTTGCATAAAGAACCTGTAATATATTGATTTACTTTGAATATTATTTTGTGATCAACTTTTCTAATGGTGGGCTGGGACTTTCGAAAAAAAAAACAACCTTATAGTTCTAAGGGTTCCGTGAGTCGACAAAGCATGAAGACCACTGATATAAAGCATAGGAATGTAGGAGAACATATTTTTATGTTTCGTTAATCCTATATAATGTATCAAGTAAGGTAAACAATATGTTTTATTAGTCCAGAAAGGACTTTAGTCCTGAATAGAGTATTGGAACGGCACTTTGCGTTGAGTCACTGTAAACGGTGTATCACTTTTCACTTTTCAAGTTATAGTTAATAAACATTATCACCCTGTATTATATTTAAAAAAATTAAATAACGAAGAATTTGCATGATTGTATGCATGTTTCTCGCATTATGAAGAAACAACGGTACCTACAGGTATTGAAGTTTGAATAACGTGGTCCTCCACCCGAGCATGGACACATGGAAGCCCGAATTTTCAATTTCGAATATGTTTTATTACCTATTTGATATTCTGTAGAACTTTGATGATTAACAAACTCAACGATTTCAAAGCGAGCAGTGGAAACATTATACGGGGAAAAACATTTTTATTCCAGCGAGCTTGGCTGTTTATCAGAAATTCTAAAGATAGGCTGTTTTTAAATATTTTGTGACTTTGCTGTTGAATCGAATTTTAATCGAATTTTGTGTGGCATAAACGCCAAGAATTTAATATCTAATAAATAACATAAACGTAGAAAACTTTAATAACAGAAAGGCAGAAAACGTTTTATAAAACCATCTTAGTAAGAAAACTGAACGCTGATATGATGAACTGAGAAAAGATTAAAAAAAAGGTATGCCAAATATTTTACGCTGCGGCGAGAATTCTAAACGTATACTCTTACGCTGTTGTTAAAATTTTTGTAATTTTGTTGTTGAATTGTACATGGCATATAAAATTATGCTTAATAATAAAGCTAAAAAGACAAAAAAAGGGGGGTTAGTAGGAGTAAGTGTAACAGCAGAATGGTAGACTGCGAGCTCCACTAGAGCGTAGAAAACCTTAATAAACCCTTTTGGGGGACCGTTAAAATCTTAAAACTTTCGGATTATTATTTTTTTAAAATTTATTTTAAAAGGTTCCTACACGAAGATATTCTTCCCTCCTGAGTATTTACCCAGAATTATTTCTGTTCATCAATGTTCCACGTATAATGCAGTTAAATCTCTCGTAGACAATCGTGTCTAAAAGTAAACAGTATTTCTTGGAACATATATAAACATCGCAATTGAATATCACTTATCTAACGCATCAATAAAGAGAACAAAATGCCTGACACTATGGGTGAACACTTTATGGGGGTTTCACAGCACTTTGTTAAATTAATCCAGACTGATATATGCAAACTGCATAATCCAAATGCTTTTTATTGCTTTTGAATTCCACACGGTTCTAGTTAATTTCGTTTATATCAAATATTTATAAAGTTTGAAGCTCTTAATAAATATTTTCAACAGTTGTTGAAATACTATGAAAGAGGTAACTAAAAATGCTCAGTTGTTCAATTTGTAAAGAAACTGAAATTTGAATTGAAAAGGAGAAACTAAAAGCATTTTTTGGTATTCTATATTATAGTTTTGGTTGCTATAGATAAATAATTCTGTAAACACACAACGCAATTCAAAACACTGCATTAGAAACGGTAATGCAACTGCTAATACAACATTTACAAATCAAAATCTGAGAACAGATTTCATAATTTGTGGCATTAACCGAAGTGTTTACAAGTACCACAATTTTCAAAGAGACGACCGGGGAAAATAACGAAAGGAAGTAAAAAATACAGATTTTTGGGACTCAAAACAGGTATTTAAAAGAGGAAATTTCAGAAATTTAAAGCATTAGTTTGCAGCTTTTTTTTTTAATTTTACGATTAATATGGAAAGCCGGTATTATATTATAAAAAAATCTAAGATGATCACACATATAAAGAAGATCCTACATTCCTACATTTTTTAAAGTGTTTTACAAAAAAAAAAAAAAAAAAAAAAAAAACCCCAACAAAAGCCTCAAATATATGATACGTTGTAAGTATTCTCCCAGCAGCATAGCTAAATAGTACCTAGCCAAAAAGCGGTTAAGCGTAAAACCACTGAAACACTCGTGATTCAATCTGGGTTCAAATACCTGGCTGCCTGCGAGGACATTTTTTCTATGATTTGTGAGCGACCGAGCGGTCAAATCCCTGAACGCTGGTAATTCGACACAATTTCGGCTGTATGGGAATGTTCGTGTTTTTCCCTGAAGCTGAAACGAACCAGTTTAGCTCAAAATGTTTTGCAAGGTAGGTGCCCTCTAGTGCCTTAGAATTGTAGCGACATTAGGTTATTTTGAGGCAGAGGTGGTCATGAAAAATGAACAATGCCTTCGCGGGAACTCGAACGTGGGCCTCTAAAATACGCGCCAAGTGTGCTAACCATTACAAAATGAAGGCATGCTGGAAGGAGGAAGGAAATACTCCCTCCCCATTTTTAAAGGGCGGTCGGGGATTAGGGAACCCAATCGCCAAATCCTGATGGTGAAGAATCATCATTCATCACCTTTTAGTTCAGGCGCCAATGTAGAGTCATTAGATTATTTTGATGGAGGAGGCATGAAAAATGAGCAATGCCCTCGCCTGGATTCGAACCTGAACCTCTCGAATACACGTTGAGGGTTCTAACCATTACACAACGAACAACGAAGCCATGCTGGAAGGAGGGATAAAATATCTTAAAGAATAATCTAAACAATCCTAATCTTAACTCCCCATGTATAAAGTGAGAGTTTCCTTTAAAAGTTCTCTACGAAAGCATTCCGCTCTTTCAGCTGAAAGCCCTCTCGTGCTTTGCCGCAATCTAATTGCATAAATGAAAAGTGCTCCATATTGAAATAAAATTAAGCCTTTAGAGGTTTTCTTTCATGTATAAACTAAGAAATACAGTCATCTCTCGTTTAACTGGGGAAGATGTTCGCGGTAAACTCAAAACCATTGTTAAACCGATGCATTTAAAAAAATAAGAAAAAGAAATAGCCAATATTATAACTAAGAGAAAAATATTATTAACCGTTTAGTCTAGAGATATTTGGACACGTATATTAAATCAATATTAAAGTTTTCTTTCTATCTCTTTCGAGCATCGACCGGATTTTCTTTCTCTCTCTTTTTCTTTCTATGCCTGTCTACCTTTCCGAAGTTTACGGTGCATAGGTTGTTATTTTCGTTTACATCTCTTTTGCATTTTGATAAGAGTCCGTGTGAAAGAGAAGATTTATGGCAGTACATTTGGTTTATTTTTAAACTCAAGCAGTTTATTTTTAATGGATGATTTAAAATTGCTTATGAATTCCGAATACAAGCATTTAAATTGCATACTGTTGTAAATAAAAATATCACTCAATACTATGGTATCACCCTGTTATCATGGCTGCTGCCACATTTTTCTTTTCGTTTTCTGTACTTTTCATAGGCAGTTTTGTTTTATGCTAATGGTCTGTGGTAGTAACTTTTCTATCATTCCGTAAAAAATAAACTTTTTAAAACTGTTTTCTTTTACACTGTCCAATTAATCTACGTGCGGAAAACAGAGGCTGTAATAAAAAGTGATGAAGATGTAATAAAAAAAATTCGTGGAATGTTCGGCAAAACTGAGCATAATTTTAAAATGGAAATTTAAAATCAATAATCATCATCTCCGATTCGACACAGTACTATGCATTATTAGAAAGAATTTACTGCATCTGGATACTTGAAATCGTTTTTTGATACTAAAGAAACTATTGTATCTAAATTTCGCTAAATCTTCACCTTCATAATTTTAAATTGATTTATTCTACGATGTACTGAGATACTGCCTTTAAATCTGCCGCAGGAAGAACTACGCTGTTTTATACAGAAATGTCTTGGCATTCAGGGAAACGTCTCAGACTTCCTTATTTTTCCAAACTGATAAAATTGCATTGTGAGAAGTTTAAAAAAAAATGCTACTTTTATCTTGAATAAACTATTCGAAGGAAAAAAAAACTATCTTGAAAATACAATCACTTCTTTTTATTATTTTTTTTTTCATCAAGCATTATCATTTCTAATAAAAAAAACAAAGAAGATAGATGATTATTAAGCGGCAGAATCTCCTAGCAACAATGACCCATAGAAACTAAGTAAAATAAGCGGAAAAACTGTAAAATAAAATAAGCTGCCTCATCCATAATGTGACAGTATATTTAAATGAGGCGAGGCGTTGGCTGTCAATCCGAAGTCCACCACTCGTTTGATTTGGGAAGCAGAGGATTACTGGTTAAGTTTGAGGAGTTGATCAGAGCACATTGAAAGCAGCGATGCGACTCAATGGAGTATTGTGTGACTTGTTTGCTCGGAATACAGGTACTGGTTGTGTGCTGCTTACCTGGTGTGCAGGGAAAGCGATATTATGACGATAAGAACTCGATTGGTTTTTTGAGAAGCAAAACTGGATTTACGTTGCAAATATTTCCGGACAGAACTGTCAACGGTTCGAAGGAACACGGTAGCGATTTCGGTAAGTTTGAAAATTTAAAAAATTAAGTTAAATAACGACTAGATAAATAGAAGCTAAACTCACCCATTTTTTAATTTATGTTGATTATATAACGCATTATTATATAACGCAAGCCTACGAAGGTTTCTGAATATTTTAAAATTTATATTTAATTTTTAATTTCTTGGGATGCTAAATCAGAAACTGACCTTGATTTTTTAATTTTTCCCATGGCACTCAGAAATTCAGAAACTTAGAAAACAGAGGTTTTTGAATTTTTTGAATTTTTATTTTATTATTGAATTTAATAATTTAATATTTAATTTTTAGTGTCTTGGGATGATAAGTCATAAAATAATTTTAATTGCTTAAAGTGGTTCTCAAAAATTCAGAAACCTGCGAAAAACAAGTTTCTGAATTTTTATAAAAACTTGTATTTAATTTACTTTTTAGTTTCTTGGGATACTAAATTAGAAAATGACGTTAATTTATTTTCAAAGTGCTCTCTTTTATTCCAGTTTATGTTTATTCTTTCTTTACTAAAGAAGAATCTATATATAATTTATTTGAAAATATTCTGAAGTAGAGGAAATAGTTTAAGAAAGATACCTTAAGAAAATACCCTCAGAAATTACCTTAAGTAGAGAAAATACTATGTGCATATTTAAAGGAAACATTAAAATACAACTATTATAAATAAATATATTCTTATTCCAAAATTTTCACTTCTCTTTGTTAGTAACTGTTCATTTGCTATTGTCACTCCTATAATGGTGCCTCTAGGATCAGATACTGCCAAAAGGTAGATAGTAAAACAATTTTCGTTAATTTTGTTAGTTAATAATATTTTTTATAAGTCATTACAAATATCATATCAAAATAGTATAAGCGCAGTTTATTTACATCAGAAGTTACTACTATAATTCTTCGCGTGTTCGATTAGCCCAGGAAGCTTGAAGCTTTTTAACCTTGCGAAATGGTTAAGTAATTTGCTACTAGATGTTGTTCAAGATATCTGTCATAGCCAGAAACTAATTTATTTTTCAAATGTCAATAATTGATATTAATATATTTTGTAAAATATAAATAAAACAATAGTTGACCACCGCTGCTTCTAGTTTTCTCAAGCCAGCATCTCTTAGTAATTTCCATTATGTCAACGACACACGTACGTTTCTCCATTTCTTAATGCTTCTATGGATAGTTATTGATCCACTTTTTCTGCCTGAAGAAAAATGCATGAATATAAATTTAAGAAGTAACTTTTCTGCTCACTAAGCAAACTAAAGATTTGAAATTCGGTACCACTCGTTCAACTAAAGCTGAGTAATCATTGCGGTTATTATTATTATTTGATAATAATATATTTCAGAGTAATCAAATGCTCTTATTAATTTCCTTCATTGATAAGTTCAAAAATTTTAACGGGACTTATATGTTAACGGCTCACCATCCTTCAAAGCGCCAAGTGTGGTAGTATATAAACATACTCGTCATGGACAGCTGTGCCATGTTAATATGTATGATGCTTAATATGCGCACGCTGTGCGCGATGCCGAATGTGTGTGATTCTTTCAATTTTAAATTAAAAAACAGATTGATGTGTACAGGGAGAAAGCAACAGTTTCGCTCTACCCGTGCACACAGCGATTTGTTTTCGCTTAAAAAATCAGACTTGAAAAATTCGTTCACACCACAGAGTTGGCATTGCAAACATTAAGCATTAAATACGTTATATTCATTATATATAAAATAGTTATTCATTTCAGAAAGCATTAGTATTTATCATCAGTCATGTATTACTACTAACGCCATGTAGTTATGTAGTTACATTTTCGTCAAAGTTTATGTTTGGCGCTAAATAGGTCCTTATTAATAGAAAGTGTCATTTTATCTAACACCAGTTTTCTAAAATATGATAACATCTTCTTTAAGTTTGGCTTTTGATAAAAGAATGTAATTTTCAGAGCTCTTTAAAACAATTATCACTTTTTGTCAATGCTTTTACTGTTTCATTTACGCGAAAGTAGTACTTAAGGAATTTTCTATTTGTAACAATGTTGCACATAAAATGTTTCGATGTCAGGTTGATGAGATTTCTCAGAGGCCAATGCTTTTGCTTCAAATGTTAAACTTGGGCTCTATTATCTCATTCCCATATGAAACATGAGGAATCAGTACAACCATCATGTTGAACAAGAAACAGAGACTGCAGTTTAAGAACTTCAACCATCTGCCTAAAAAACTGATCTAAAATCTCTAAAAGCAATATATATTTCTGAAAAGATAAAACAATCATTGGTATTAAAAATCACCTCTCCAAGGCCATTACCTCCCCAAAATAACAAAATCCTCAGAATGTGGATGACCGTCTTAAACAGGGACACATTTGCATGAGGAATATTTTCTAATTTTCATACCTTTCTTGGAAATGTGCAAAACGGTTTGTAGAAAGAAATTTGTACTTAGTCCAAGATTCACTTTAAGTAGAATCACAAGTATAAAAACACCACTATTAAATCAAAGAGCTGCTTCAAGACATTTTCCAGAGAAAGTTTGTAAAATGCTAAAAATTACTTTTAATTTCATAATAACATGAGTATTAAATTTTTAACTCATTGATTATGTGCCCTTCCTGATCGAAAAGTTTACAGAAACGTCACGTCTCTGTGTAAAACTTGCAGCAGTTGAACTTGGTTATTAGAAGAAGTTGTGTAACTCTTTCCAGAAGAAATGCGTCAAGTGACAACATTCAAGATTCCTCATACTCTAAACTTGCTGCTTTTTCTTATCAAGATAGGTTATGTTAATCGATTAAGGCATGCAGCTTGAGAGTTATCTACCTATGAGGGGGGGAACTTCTTAAAAGAAAACGGATTGTATCTACATACTCAACCGCGAAAACTCCCATACAGCCAATCTATTTGCTGAGATTCGAACCCAGATCGAACTGCCAGTTTTCAGTGGCTTTGCCGGTTAGCCGTTGGTGAGCGTGAGGGTTCTACGTTTTGTCTGATGGAGTTAACGCTTAAAGATAGTACAAGTTATCTAAAACAACGCAACGTTAATCTTTGAAAGGTACGAAGCGAAATATTATACCAGTGCTTCTGGGAATTTCAGGCGAGGGTTATGTGTTGCGGGGAATGTTAGTTTGAAGGTGACTGAGTAAATATTTTTGTTTCAAATATAACTTGCAGGCATTTTCCGCGAACATTTTAAACATAGGCGTGTTCAGTTTCATTTGATAAAATTTCCTCGTGATTAATTAAATCTGCGCTTTATAACTATGGGGAATTATAATTTAAATAAGTTTATGAAAAAATGTAATACATAATTTTTAATATACAGATATAATTTTTAATGTCTAAAAGGGTATTTAAAGCCACTAAAATATTTTTATAAAAATTTTCCTTCAAGGTTATTGTTGTGATTAATCTCCCTTCTCTGATATAAGAGTAAGCCCATAAAATTCATTTAAATTGCATCAAAATATTATTATAGGATGTAGTACACTACTTTTAAGTAATTTACTTTTATTAAAAGTTCTCAAACTATGTAAATTATAATGGATAAGCTGTATTATTTTAATATGGAAATTAAGGAAATAATCTAAATCCGCGTGAAAGGAAAATTACCAATCAGCCACGTGCTCGTAGGAAACAATAGGTATTTTTTCTCCCATCAACTGGCAATTTGCCAAGCAGCCACGTGTATGCATGGAATAAAATATCCGCCGCATAAATCTGCAGATTGTCAGGCAATATGGATATACAAAATACTAATTTTATTGCAGCGTGAAATATCCCTTTATTTTCTAGCCTTTTCAGGGTTTCTTTCCCTCTGAGTTTCCGCAGTATTAAAATTTCTGCAAATGTCGAATAATTTCGGGAGAATTTGACATTTTTTTCTTTATTATTTTTTAAAATTATTGTTGTTAATGTTAGATTATTTTTCGTTTATGAATACTTTTAATACTAATTTCCAAAATACACTGCATAAATCAGTTCCCATTCTGAAATCCAAACTATATATGGCTCGTAAAAATTAAAATATATTGAGAGAAATATAACTTAACAAGTACTTAATTGAAAAATTATTAAAAACGATTTGCACAAAAGCATTACTTAACACAAATTAAGCAGCTGCCAGTTGATTAACGTCAACATAATGATTTTAAAATCAGATTTATGGAAATTTAAAAATGATGAGAAAATTATATCGTCTTTTTGGCAAAGAATCTGTCATTAATGCTGTGTGTGGTCATCTCTGACAGAAATGCAAATGTTACATCTCGACTTCATAACAATTTACCAAAATCTTGATCATATCTTGTGGAAATGCATGCCACCTTTTTTAAAGATGCCCATTTCGGATCCTGGAAGGTCAGAGGACCGCTTTTGTGACTTTGCAGTGAGACGGCCTGAGTCAAGATGTGCTGAATTTAAAAGTTATTCTGATGCAAAAGTTGGCGAGTTCATTTTAATGCTATCTTCCGTTTCTCTGGTATCAAGTAGTATTTTTATATCAGAGATGCTCGATAAGGATGAGCATTATCATTCATAACAGAAACTTTTAAACTTTAGACTTCCAAGACCTAGCCCATATACTGTGACTGTCTATAGGAACTCCATCAAAGCAATGTAACTTAATGCGATCATTTTTGATGATTCCATAACAGTACTGCTAAACCGTTTCTACAAAAAGGAAGGGGAAGTAGAACATTTTAGACTTTTAGAAATGAAATATAAAAGCAAAATTGCCTATGGTTTCCCCCTGATCTCACAATTAGAACATCATTTCAGGCTATATTCGGATTCATCAGTTAATAGAACTTAATTACATCCTTCTCAGCTTTATTGACTGTGATGACAATACCATTTTAAACGGACTTCCTTGGCTGATGAAGTAAATGGGATCCAGGTTTATCGTATAATGTTTAACGTCGCAAAGTGTTTTAGAAACCGCAGACCGGCTGATTCGAGTTCTTATTGCAATTTGAAGGCTTAAAACCAACTCTGTTGTAATCATTTCACCATGTCTTCAACCTAAAAGTGAAAGAGAGAAAAAAAGAAAAAGGTCTTTGAAGGAAGTTGTGGCTTTTTGGCCGCCTTTGATTAGGCTATCTACTAACTGATTCACTGCTTAAAAAGAGGTCTGAAATTCTTGTTATGATACTTTTAGGGATATATGGATCTCAAACGGCCTCCATTTGTATTTGCCATTTATACCAATGAACTCTACTTTTGCCCTTCATTTAAAGGATGCTTGTGAATCATAACTATTAAACACTGGCCCCTCTAAGAAACCACTTTAATTTTAATTTCAAATAATTGCCTCAGTACATATATTAAATACTACATACTTGAATACTCATATGCGTCCGTTGAGCAACGCATTGTATGGGGATTAATTTGCATATTTCATGCCCAAACGCATGCGCAGAAGTACAATTTTGCATTGAGTAGCAGATAATCAACAAAAATAATTACACCATTGGCCATTGGTTAAAAACTGTAATCGGTAAGTATATTGATTTTAGTTTATCTTTCAGTTTTGACGAGCAGAATAAATACCGAAACAAATTATAGCTCAGTTTTCAGACTAAGCTGACCAGTCCATCTGAGTATTATCTGTTTCCATTTGAATCACACCTTCTGGTTGTTATCATTACGTTATCACTATTGTAACTTCTGTTATGTTATCATTATGCCATCATTACTATAACTTCTGTTTGTTATCATTATGTTATCATTTGAGTGGTATCTTCTGCTTGAATGATATCTTCTGTTTGTGTAGCTCTGTTTGTAGAATGATATTATCTGTTTTCAGCTCAGATCATCTTGACTACTGGAATGCAAAAGTTTGTTTTTCCAAGTTGCACAAATTATATGCGTTGTCTGTCAGAGCTGAAAAACAATTTTTATACTGAACGAACTTTTTTTAAAAAATAAATTTGAAAACGTACTATGTAATCAACAAAATCAGAGTATGCACAATAGAAGTTTACAATACACAATAGTTTAGAATGTCATCTATTTAGTTGGAAAACTCAAATAAATAACATGATGCTTATTTAGTTACATACTACTTATTTGCCTTACCGCTCTGCCGATTAACGAAATTTAACTCACGTTTTTCATGTTTTCAAAGAGTAATTTAAGGTATATATTATATTTATATACAACATTGTTCTAATATAGGTATTTTGACGCAAAATCGGACTTTTCCAAAATAATATGTAGAGTCATTAGGAATAATTTGGAAGCAGGAGACATGAAAAATGAACAACGCCTTCGAATCATGGACCTCTCGGTTACGCGTCGAGCGTGCTGACCACTACGCCACGAAGGCATGCGAAGAAGGCGGGAGAAATACCTTATAAACATATCACTTTTTTCCACATTTCGTTTTTATGACTCATATTATGCCAAAATGCCAAGTTTTGTAAAAATCGCACGAGTAGTTTTTAAAAAGTTAATTCTCAAAATTTTAGCTCCTCGATGTTAATTGAATTTGGTTCATAATTATTAATAGCTCTTTTTTTATAAAACTTATTTGATTCCTTTTTTCATAATTTCAAATTTAGTTTCAATCCAAATAAAATTCGCAGATATTTTTTGATTTAACTTTTTAATTGTATATTTTAGAAACTTTTCTAAATTTTTCGAAAATATTTTTGAATTCTAACCTATAAAATTTTGTCCATCACCTTAATGCAGGGATGTCAAACTCATAGGCACACTTGGGCCAAACAAAAAAGGTTTAACTTTAGGGGGGCCAAAAAAAAAAAAAAACTCAATATTCATAGAAACGTAGATTTATTTCGAA
>KK116900.1:0-19306 GCA_000611955.2 Stegodyphus mimosarum
CAACAATTTCCAGACAAATGAGTTTGACGTTGAAGAAGTTTCCAACCAAATAATTAAGGAGTGGCAGAAAAAACTCAATTTTAATTTTTTTTTGCATTCTGAAGTACGAAAGAAACACAGCAAAAACTTTAAAAAAACTTTTTACTAATTATTAAAAAGACATACAAGCAAGAACAGAAAACGTATTCTAACCATTCGACTAGTGAAGGTTTGTCGTTGTAGTAACAGGGTTTTTCAGGCAAATCAGTTTATGGACACCAACAATTTCCACACAAATGAGTTTGACGTTGAAGAAGTTTCCAACCAAATAATTAAGGAGTGACAGAAAAAACTCAATTTTAATTTTTTTTTGCATTCTGAAGTACGAAAGAAACACAGCAAAAACTTTATATTTAATATTCAAAATGACAAAAAAGAAAGAACAAAAAACGTATTCTACCCATTCGACTAGTAAAGGTTTTTCGTTGTAGTAACAGGGTTTTTCAGGAAAATCAGTTTATGGACACCAACAATTTCCAGACAAATGAGTTTGACGTTGAAGAAGTTTCCAACCAAATAATTAAGGAGTGACAGAAAAAACTCAATTTTAATTTTTTTTTGCATTCTGAAGTACGAAAGAAACACAGCAAAAACTTTATACTTAATATTCAAAATGACATACAAGCAAGAACAGAAAACGTATTCTAACCATTCGACTAGTGAAGGTTTGTCGTTGTAGTAACAGGGTTTTTCAGGCAAATCAGTTTATGGACACCAACAATTTCCAGACAAATGAGTTTGACGTTGAAGAAGTTTCCAACCAAATAATTAAGGAGTGACAGAAAAAACTCAATTTTAATTTTTTTTTGCATTCTGAAGTACGAAAGAAACACAGCAAAAACTTTATATTTAATATTCAAAATGGCGACATACAAGCAAGAACAGAAAACGTATTCTAACCATTCGACTAGTGAAGGTTTGTCGTTGTAGTAACAGGGTTTTTCAGGCAAATCAGTTTATGGACACCAACAATTTCCAGACAAATGAGTTTGACGTTGAAGAAGTTTCCAACCAAATAATTAAGTAGTGACAGAAAAAACTCAATTTTAATTTTTTTTGCATTCTGAAGTACGAAAGAAACACAGCAAAAACTTTATATTTAATATTCAAAATGGCGACATACAAGCAAGAACAGAAAACGTATTCTAACCATTCGACTAGTGAAGGTTTGTCGTTGTAGTAACAGGGTTTTTCAGGCAAATCAGTTTATGGACACCAACAATTTCCAGACAAATGAGTTTGACGTTGAAGAAGTTTCCAACCAAATAATTAAGGAGTGACAGAAAAAACTCAATTTTAATTTTTTTTTGCATTCTGAAGTACGAAAGAAACACAGCAAAAACTTTATATTTAATATTCAAAATGGCGACATACAAGCAAGAACAGAAAACGTATTCTAACCATTCGACTAGTGAAGGTTTGTCGTTGTAGTAACAGGGTTTTTCAGGCAAATCAGTTTATGGACACCAACAATTTCCAGACAAATGAGTTTGACGTTGAAGAAGTTTCCAACCAAATAATTAAGGAGTGACAGAAAAAACGTAATTTTTTTTTTGCATTTCTGAAGTACGAAAGAAGCACAGCAAAAACTTTATATTTAATATTCAAAATGGCGACATACAAGCAAGAACAGAAAACGTATTCTAACTTATTTTAAAAATAAAATAAATTACATTCTTCGTGCGAGAGTCGCGCACGTGCGGCTCTCGCTGGTTTCAAATATTGCCACTAAGATACATATTAATGTTCGTCATATTAAATTGTACAAAAGATTAGCAACAATATTTAAAACTGTTACAACCTCTTCCCCAATGGGGAGACTTTTTCCGAAGGGAAAAGTTCTGTAAAATTCATACATTAAATAAAATGAAATAAAATAAACTTGCATTACATACACTAAGAGACATTGTATTACTTAATTCTACTCAGAACATCTTTTTTTTGTGCAAAGATCCCTTGCAATGAATTACCTTAAAACTATAGGGTTGTAATGAGAGTGTCCAGCGCATCACTCTAGAGTTACCTTTATAGTTGGATTGTAACCAGACCAAAGGATTATGATTAGGTTGAATCAAGAATTATTGCTGTCTATCAAGATAAAAATGCACCTTTTTGATGGCATAGATGATGGCTGCGCGCTCCTTTTCAGCAGTACAATAGTTCTTTTCAAATTTAGTAAATGTTTTGCTTATATACAAGATAGGATGCTCATGTTGCTCATCATCTAATTAGGATAGTACTATACCCATGCCGTTGTCAGAGGCATCGGTTTGTGTAATAAATTTTTCATCAAAGTCGGGAGCATAAAGAATGGTTTTTTGCATAGCAACTCTTTTAATTGTTTAAAAGCTTGGTCACATTTTACAGACCATTGTATACTCCCTTTTTTTGTTAGCCCCTTCAAAGTGTCAGTGAGGGGTGAAGTAATTTCCGGAAATCTCGGTATGTACTGGCGATAATACCCTCAGCCCTAAAAAAGCACGTACTTCTGTTTTGGTCTTAGGTGCAGGATACTCCTTTACAGCCAGGATCTTTACTTCATCTGGAGTTCGCTGTCCTTTTCCACAGCATGGCCTAGGTATCGCACTTGATCTTGTGCAAACTTACATTTTGATGGTTTTAGTCGTAAGTTTGCTTTCTGTATTCTGTCTAGAACAGAATCTAGAACAGAAGTCAAGTTTTTAAGGCGCTCTTCCCAGTTTTCTGAGTAAGTGGCAATGTCACCCAGGTATGGTACAGCGACCTTCGCATAGAGGTAGGACTTTAGTCATAACTTGTCTAAAATCGTATGAGGCATTTTTCAATTCGAAGGACAAATGTAGAGGTTTGAAGCTTCCAAAACAAAGTTACAAATATGGCATACATCTGTGCTTTTTCTATTAATGGAATTTGCCAGTAGCCTCCAGATAAATCTAATAGGGTAACATATTTTGCTTTTGCTACAGTTTCGATACGTTCTTCAATATTAGGTAAAGGATAGTATTCGGTTTTAGCAATAGCATTGAGTTTAGGATAATCAATACAAAGCCGAGGAGTCTTTGATGAAGATTCTATCAAAATCATAGGAGATGTATAGTCCGATTCTCCTGGTTGTATAATTTTGAGATCGAGCATTTTCTGAATTTCCTTTCTGAGAATTTCAGTCTGTCAGAGTGACAGTCTGTATGGCTTTATTTGTATTGGTTAGTTATTTAATAGCTCAATATCGTGACAAACAAAGTTTGCTAGTCCAGGATTATATAAAAAACAACCAGAATATTTCCATAAAACCTTTCGTAAATTTTCTATTTGCTCGGGTTTCAACCCTCCTCTTGTCCGAGAAATGTAATGTCCGAAAAATTTAACATATTTGGATTGGAAGATAAATGAGGTATGTCCATTTCTGAGTCTCCTTGCATTTCAGTTATCATATTAATAATTTCTGGTCTTTTGTAATATGTTTTAAGCATGTTAATATGATATACTTGATTTGACTCATTTTGTTCCTCGAAACTCATAACATAATTGGTTTCTGAAATTTTCTGCTCTATTTTCCCAGGTCCTTTCCATTGTACCTCTAGTTTATTTTGACGATTTGTAGTTAAAATTAAAGCTAAATCTCTTCTAGCAAATTCTCTTTCCACTGCATTTCGATCGTACCATGTTTTCCTCCTTTGCTGAGTTTCTTTCATGTTTTGCACGGCAAGTTCTTGGCCTTTCTTCATTCGATTAATAAGTTCGAAAACGTAACTGATAACATTATTTCTTTCTTCAGTTGGTTCTAGCCACTCTTCATAAAGTAAAGTGACTGGCGTTCGTAGGATTTTCCCATGAACTATTTCTGCGGATGTAAAACCAGTGCTTTCGTGCGTAACTGTTCTGAGGGCAAAAAGAACTGATGGCAGATAGTTCTCCCAATCAGAAGTCGCTAGTATACACACGACTCTTTTCAGCGTTCTATGGATTCGTTCAACGGGATTACTCTGCGGATGATACATAGAGCATCTTACACGTTTAATACCGAAACGCTCCAAAAATTCCACTGTCAAAGCACTGACAAAAGAGGTCCCCTGATCTGTTTGGATCGCTTTTGGGAAACCCATACGACTGAAAATCTGTAAGAAAGCATCAATCACAGATGGTGAAGAAATGTCTGTCACCGCAACAGCATCTGGATGTTTGGACGATATACACAGAGCTGTAATAATACATTTTTCCAGTCTTTGAAATAGATAGCGGACCAACAGTATCGACATTTATTTTAGTGAATATCGGAAATGACTGGTACTAACATCATTGGAGCCTTCTTTTTCTCATTTCCCTCGCCAGCGCGCTGACAAGCATCACGGGGTTTTACAAAATCTTCGGTTTCTTTGTAACACCTCGTCCAGTAAAAATGTCTAGCCAACCTATCTTTGGTCTTTTTGACACCCAAATGACCGAAAGTTCCTTCGTGGTACATCTTTATAATTGACAGCTTGAGGTTTTCAGGTATAACTACAAGCTGTCTTTCAAAGCCCATTTTATCTGTCGTTTTTTTTAACTAAAAGGTCTTTTCTTGTCAGACTATAGTTCTCAATTTTGCATGTGCCTTCTTTAAGTTCTTGGATGATTTTAGATAGTTCCTTATCAGTATGCTGAAGTCGTACAATTTGGGTCGATGTTTACTAATTTCATGAGAGCTTCATCTTCCATATTTAATTCCGGTAATTTAACTTCTTCTTCAAGGACATCTTCGGATGCTTCAATTTCCTCCTTCATCGGTTCCAAGATCTCATCATCGCGTTCAGCTATTTGTCTTTTTGTTTGAGCTCTAGTAGAGACCGCATTAACCTGGTGAGGATGACTATCAAGTTCGTTTCTTCGTTCATTCAACAGCGCAAAAGTTCGATTGCCTAATAAATATCTTCCTCTGTCGAGTCCATTTCTAATAATGGCAGCCTTAGTTATTACTCATCCGAGATCACAATTTAGTTCGACCT
The DNA here is from genome assembly GCA_000611955.2 of Stegodyphus mimosarum. NCBI lineage: Eukaryota > Metazoa > Arthropoda > Arachnida > Araneae > Eresidae > Stegodyphus > Stegodyphus mimosarum. The sequence continues at coordinate 5,001 of KK116900.1, forward strand.
CAGCTAATGGTAAACAGGTTGGATTCAAGTCTAATGGCTGTTGCACCCACACATTTTCACCTGTCAGCATTTCCGGCGAGATGTATTTGCGGCAAACTATATCAAACTATATCAATACCTAAATCCCCTAATATAGGAATTTTATTACCATTTACCATACTAGTATAAGGTAATATAAATTTATCCTCTGGTTTTGCAATATTTTCTTTTAAGATTATCAGGAGCTTCAGTACTATTCTGAAGTTTTGGAATTGAGGTCTTAAACGTTGATAGGATCCCCACTGATAACATTGCGGTGTCTTTCGTTTTTCATATTTGTCATCCGGACTTCTAGGTCGGCGGAACCAGCTTTGCGAATTAAATTCTGATGACCATTTATTTTCAGTTTTAATATTATTATCTGAACTCACTTTACTTTGAGTTTATGCGTTGTATCTTTCTTTCTGCCGTTTTACTGCAGACCTTTTTTTAAAGTTTCCGCGGACGTTTTCATAGACATCAAGTTTTTCAGCTAATTTCTTGGGTGAAATCATCCCTACCCACTTGTCAAGAAAATGATCTCGAATTTCAGGAGGGACTCGACGTTTAAGTTGGTCAGTCACGTTGAAGTCTAGCAACTGATCAAAAGTCTCAGTTCCTAACCCAATCACCCATTGTTTGCAATAATTTTCTATTTCGTAGATTGTAGATTCTGTACTCTTGATAGTTCATGGATTTCTGTCTGAACTTTTCCGGGCTTAGCATAAACCGTCTTAACAATAAAATCTTCACGTGTACATGGTCTTTAGCTTTATCGGAGGGTTCTCTAGCTATTAACTGTATTACTTCGTAAGGAAGTACTCTTAGTAAATGAGATACAAATTCTTCTTTAGCAGTTTGAGCCCATTCTGCTTGCCTTTCAAACAGTAGCAAATATAGACTGATATCTCCTTTCTTGTCATCAAATTTCTGCATAAGGTGACACAGCTTCGTTTTCGACTGGACCTGCTCGTTAGTTTGAGAATTTGTCTCTGCTTCAAATCTTAATCTCTAATTCGTACTGTTCTTTCCTTCTCCGCTCTTCTCCTTCTTCCTGTCTCCTACGTTCTTCTCTTTCCTCCCTCTCTTTCTGTTCTTCTCTTTTCTCCCTCTCCTTTAGTCCTCTAAGACTCTTTCGACGAATACTTCATCATAATCTCTGATTTCAACAATTTTTTGTTTTAAATCGACTATTTTCAAATCTGCAGTTACATGAACTCCCAGTTCAGCCGCGAGACTTTGCAAGTCTTCCTTATAAGCTCTTCCTAAGTAGGACATTATGTCTGTTTTAAAATTTATGAACTCTCTGTTCTTTATGCTTCCTTCAATTTAATTACTGTAATTAATTAATGCTCTCAGGAATCACAGAATTAAATGCACTGTCCTAAATACACAAACCTCAAAAATGAGATGTTTAAATTATATGAAATTAATACGCTCTGCCACATTAATTGCGAGCAAAGTAAAATTAACAACAGAGAGCAAAGGATACGCTATTGATGTCTACTGTTAAACATACTGTTAAACAACTAAAATGAATATTAAATAAATATTCAATATAGTAATAAAATAAGGCAATTCAATATTGACAGTATTGTTAACCACTAATATTACGTTCAGTGATGAACTAATAAAATAAAGCATTCAATATTAACGAGAAGTAATAATCTTTATCACTAATATTGCGTTCAGTGATGAACTAATAAAATAAAGATATGCACGATTATTCGATGTCGGTCAGTGCCTGCGTAACGTAATTAAGACTGTGATACTTCTTTCGCAATTGAAGCAAACTCCATTGATGGAACACACCAAAAACTTTATTTAACATTCAAAATGGCAACATACAAGAAAGAACAGAAAACGTATTCTAACTTATTTTAAAAATTAAAAAAAATTACGTTCTGCGTTTCAAACGTTGCCATTAAGATACATATCTGTGTTTGTCTATTTAAATTGTACAAAAGATTAGCAACAATATTTAAAACTGTTACAACGGCTGTATATTAAATACTTAGTAATGTAGCGTGAATCTTAAAATTTGTATCACATTTTTACAGAACCTAAATATGCTTATAAAAGTACGTTTGTTAGGACTGACAAATAATTGCCTCTCAGAAATACTCCAAAGTCAATGACGATTCATTAAAACTCCAAGTTGTTTGATAAAACAGATTTATTACACTGTAAGCACATCGAAACTTAGTACGTGCATCTTTAAAATATCACAAAAGGATTCGTTTCTTTTATCTCAAAAACAAAAGCATATTCTATTCTTTTTCGTTTAAGACTAAAACTCTTAAACGAAAAAGAATAGAAGAGCAATACCTTATTGTTGCCATACCTTAACTACTAAAAATCGTACAGTTACAAATACTTCAAAATGAAATTCAGCACGCATCATTCAAAGGTAAAAATAGAATGTAAAAATAAAATGTAAACAAAATAATATCTTACGTTTGCAACTATTTGGAAGATACAGTTTTTCACAACGACCATCATACATAGCATTTCCTCACAGTTATTGAAATAATTTTATATTGTTTTAGTAATATAAATTTGATCACTTATTGCGGCAAGTCCAATTTTTTTAAAAGAATGATTTCTTTGTTAATTATTTTAGTGCAATCTTCAACTGATCAAGTAAGCTGACGTATTTGGAATTAAATGAAATTATTATTGGAAGAAATCGTCGATAATCTGGTTACCTAAATGGGGCTTAGCGAGGATATACGCAAATATTTAATTGCACGGAATTAGGCAAAATAGGTGATACCTATAAACAATTTGCATAATTTAAGACTTCTCTCATATTAAAATTGAATGGGTTGAATGAAGTATAAAGTTATTTATGGGTTAGGATTTAGCATTTAAGAATATTCAGTAATCAGCTCACACTACAGACACAGATCAGAGCTTTAATCTTTTCGTCGGAAATCTTTAGCTTGTTATAATGTTAATATTAGAACAAAGGTAGGTTTACTATATTGTGTTCTCAATTGTAAATACCAATTATATAAAGGCACCATTCTAAGATGTTTGAAACTCCCTTCAACAAGCAAAATCAATTCCACCTTCGACAGACAATCTCTGTTTGAACCATTCATAGAATAACTTATTTCTAATACTTTATTTTATTCAAATAAAGAGTGCTTTTTCGCTGGAAAATGTGCTTAAGCTGCGAACGGTAATTTAATGGCTTACTAACTATTAGTCTTCAGAGCAATAATCTGCTAGAATTGAGAAGATGGCTGGTGGAAAAAAATCAAATTATTCATCGTTACTCTAAATCGTATAACGATAGCAAGAAGAAAGTGAGAGTTCTCTTTTTTTTAATCATTCCCATTTCCTTCCCCTTCATTTTAGGGCTCTTCAGCTTATTTTCGATTTTCTTTCTTCTTTGATAAACATTAGTTAGAGTCGTAGTTAGATGGAAAACAGAATGGTCTGAGGAAAGTATCCTGATTTCAACAAGAAAAAATTAATTTGCACATTTATAGTTAATTTTTAATTTTTTTCCAGTTGTCATCATCACTTTCGTTATTTACATTAGAGAAGTATTTAACCCATTTTATTAAATTAACCATTAGAAATCTAAGATAAATACATTTTTTTTAATCTCTGAACAAAAATTTCCCATTCCTTTGTTAAGACTTTAAGAAATTTCCCCTACATATTTTTTATTGTGTATATCTGAATACATGCGTGTGCAAATAAACCCTTAAAAATGCTACGCTGACAAATTAAACTTGAGCATAGTAATACTAATAATTTCTTTCAAAAGTTTTATTTATACACTGGAAAAAAAATGGGATAGTTCTATATCTCCCGTTCTACTGGGCCGATTGACGAAATTCGCATTGCATTTTTCATGTCTCGAAAGTGCGACTTAGGACATGTATTAGAGTTATATATCGCATTTCTCTAATATAGGTATTTTGATACAAAATCGGACTTTTCCTGAGAAGACATGCCAATCTTTTTCCATATTTCGATTCTACGACTCAAATTATGCCAAACTGCCAAGTTTTGTAAGAATCGCACGAGTAGTTTTTAAAAAATTAGCTCTCAAACGTTTAGCTCCTCAATGTTAATTGAATTTGATACATATTTATTATTATCTGTTTTTTAATTAAACTTACTTGGTTCCTTCTTCCAGAATTCCAAATTTGGGCTTAATTCAAATATAATTTGCATATTTTTTATGATATATTTTTAAAATTTGTATTTTAAAATAATTTTTATAAATTTTTCGAAACAATTTTAGTATAACCTATCAAATTTTTAACATTGTCTTAAAGTAGACGTATTTCTAGGCACACTTGCAAAAAATTAGAGTTTTTTATTCAAAATTTCCTAAAGATATACACATTGGCGTGTTTTGAAATTTGGCATATTCCTTGCAAGCGATAACAACACCAAATGTGGTTTACGCACTTTATTAAAATTATTTAAAAATAATGAACGAGACCTTTTTTCCGCTCATGTACAATGAAAATAGGAAAGGAAAGTAGGTTGCTATAAATTAAAACGTTTGCTAAGTGCAAACTGAAAAATTACACGAAGATAAATTTTTAAATTTCTTCGTAAGTTTCGCGCCAAATTTTACAAAATTGAATATTTAGGCATAATTTCGATCGAAGAATCGAAATATGAAAAAAAACGGGCATGTCATTTCAGAAAAGTCCGATTTTGTGTAAAAATACCTGCATTAAAACAATGCTATATATAAATCTAATATAATATCCTAAGTCGAGCTTTCGAGACATGAAAAATTCAATTTGAATTTCGTCAATCGACCCAGTAGAACGGGGGATATAGAACTGTCCCTTTTTTTTCGCAGTGTACCTACAAACTGTTGAACTTACTTCTCTCTGAGTGGCAGAAAAAATTACCAGTAGCAGTACAGAATAAAATCTAGTAGATCAACATAATGTGCAGGTCGGTAGCTGGTGACATTTATCAACTCATTCTTTCTATCTTACTACGCTACAAAGTATCATTGACTCCCAGTTTTTCCTCCAAATTTAAGTGCTAAATTGCAGTTGAAGAGTAAAATTTAAAACTGAATTTCTAAAATTATTGTAGGCTATAAAAGGTGCACATAAATTTCAGGTTTTATTGTCCATCAAGAAGACAAATTTAATATAGAAGTTTGTGCCGTACTGCTGTATGAGTTCATTGCCGAAACATAGCTCAGATTTCAATTTTTTAGTGTAGTTAGCAGTTAACTACAATGGTACTCTCGTTAATGGATATGTAACAAACTGCAGCAAAGGAGAACTTACCTAGCTGTTCTTTTATTTACATGATCGGGTCCTTATTTAAGTTGAAAGTGTTCGTAACGCATAATACTTATTTTCTAGAATTGGTTCCAGATTTGTAGTTTTGGTATTAGTGAAATGAGACGTCTTTTAAAGGTTGCTTCTGTTACTTTGAGAAACAGTTTACAGTTTAATTTGAAAGAAAATCTACAATATCTGTCTATTAATTGACTTCAGAATTCTCCGAGCATTACGCGTTTAGCCCTGAAATTTTAAAGTTTCTCAAAATTTCACGAATGGTAGTTTCTTGATTATAAACAAAAACATCTCTCTAAATTTCCTTTTCTGATTCCCTTTCTCCCAATACATATCCAATTCGATATCGGATGCATTAAAATCTGGCAGAAATTTTCATGTGTAAAGAATATGAATGTCTGCGTTTGTAAGATCTATCTCTGTTATTCCACATAAACTAAATTAGATCCTACAACGAACCTGGCGAATTCTCACACAGGCGTGAATTAATTACCAGTACAGGGGAAGGCTGAAAATAACCCTTTATTTATTCAGAATGAGAACAGAAGAGCACGATCTTTGTGCTTTACAAAAACACCTTCAGCTAGCGGTGAAACTTAAACGTAGAATATAAATGAATTCAAATCTAAAATAAAATAGTACTGGTTTATCACGTTAAGTTATTGTCTAACAGGTTGTCTCAACAAAAACCTAACAGGCGTGACTATAAACCGAAATAGTCAAGAGGCTTACTAGCGTAACAGCGAGATAGCAACGAAACGCGCGCTGGCTAGCGAAAATACGCTCTGAATAAACTCACAGAGTCACCCGTTTAAATACTCACTTCACTTCCCTTAATTTACATCCTGGCGAAAAAATACTAGGGAAAGTCGAGGAGTTCAGGAAAGGTAGCAGACTTAAAAAGTACTTGTTATGCAAAATAAGGGAAACCTTACAGGTTCTATACGAAATTTGACATCCATAACGCTGAGAGGGTTAATGCATAACTAGAATATTTCAAATTAGGTATAGAAACGAAAGATCAGGTTCAATATTCTTGAAACATGTTTAGCTCCTAGAGCAAAACTACTGTGTTATGTCCCAGTGTTATATGTTATTTTCCCAATTCTTTAGCCATATTAGAGCGCACTGGTGTTATGGGAATATCGTGTTATAACAAAGATGTCTATCTACATTTATAACTTGACGGGGAGATAACTAAAGTTTAAGAATTTATCCTCAGTTGCAGCTGTTCAAGTTCAAAAGCTAATTAAGAATTTGAACGTTAGAGCTTATTTTAGGCATTCTTTGGACTTCGAACGTTTTGTAGTAGAGTCACGTACCCCTTTAGTTCTGTGATTACGCCGGTCTATGATAGTTATCCCAACTACGTACGGGCTGCATTGCAGACTATAAATTATGGTTGTTACAGAACTTGAACAAAGGATGATGGCAGGTTGCCCACGAAATACAAGGCTGCAAATTTCCTGGCAGTAAAATCGTGACATAAAAAACTAATTTATTTCTTGCAACATTTATTGCTTCAGAGAACTACTTTAATCATACTATCTTGTACTGAGTCCAGCCATTCTTAATTTGAGAATATATATCGCTTGCATTCTTGAGTAACAAAAATAGTCGTTACTGGACAGAGCTATTTATGTCTTAACGATATTATACAATCCTTTACCTTCTTATTGGAAGAACGTAATTTTAGAATGATTTAATTTCCTGTTACAAAAGAAAGGCTAACAGTCTGAAGGCTAAACAAGTTCGGAAATAAATTTATGCGTTACTAGTCAGTTTTTAATTCCTAAATTCAGAAAGAAGAATAGAAAGCTGCTGAAGGTGAAACAAAACGGCAACAAAATGCAGGATAGACCAGAAAATGGTAACTAATAATACAGAGGATGTTTACACTTCTTAGAACGATTTTGGACTGTTTAATCGATGTTAGAAATGTAAAACATATTTCTTTAAAGGTTCCTTATGATAGCTCGTTTTCTGGACTATTAGTCTGTAAAGTGATTTCCGTGATAGAAGGGCTTTTCGTAAAATTTCCAGGGTGTTGATTTCTGTTTCTCTTTCACTAATTTCCAGTCCCCGTTAGTAGCGTTCCATCAGTCATACGCGCCGAGCATGCTGACCACCTACACCACAAAGGCCTGCTGGGAATACCTTACATAAACCCTTTTAAAGGGCGACTGGGGATTAGGGGACACAATCGCCAAATCCTGGTGGTGGAGAATCATCATCACCTACATTTGGTTTTAGTTCGGGCGCCACTGTAGAGACATTAAGTTATTTAGAAGTAGCAGATATGAAAAATGAGCAAGTACCTCGGACCTAGTTTCGAATACGCGCCGAGTGTGCTGACCATTACACCACAAAGAACTAACAAAGGCATGCTAAGAAGGCGGGAGAAATACCTTAGAATACTTCTCGAAATATGATTTGTTACTTTGTCTTAATGAAGTTTCACTCTGAAAATCCGTTTAATAAAGAAATGAAATTTCTTGTGTAAATATTGCGCTCAGACCTTTCCCTTGATAGTACATAGATTTAATTTTAATATTTTTTAACTTTACTTATTTTTAATTTTCCATCGTTAGAGAATCCTGTTACAATCGTAAACTCTTCAATGAAACTTTCTTTGCATTAGCGGAACCAGGATTGAAAAAAATGTTTTCGCTAATAAATAGACCTATTTTTGTTACAGTCATTTAGTTAAACTCGTGGTTCATCAAGGATCACAATGTATTTCCATGTACCTCCTGGTAGATAATTTCCATACAGAGTTCTTCAAATAGTTCAGCGTTGAACTATATGCCTTGAAAAAAAAAAAGCTGATAACCATTATGTTTTTAGCTTTGTTATGCTGCAAATCTTGGTTTATTATTTTATTTATTGTTACTATAAATGTTTTGCAATTAATTTCTATACCCGAAAAGTTTCTTTTAATAGTAATGATTTAATTTAAGTGCGTATCTTTAGCTGCTATTTTCGAGTATTGGAGCCTTCTTTCCATGTAAAAGGGATAATTAACGGGTTTTTCCATTCCGATTAATAATGGTGCTTATATTGCACTTAGAAAATTTATTACCATGCATTTCACATTGTTTCTGAATTATAGAATAGGAATATTTCTCTTCGGAAAGCGCAAAAATAAATACTTCAATACACAGCTTGCTTACATGCGGCATTTTTAAAGAAGAATAAATTTGAAAATATCAGACGACATTTTTCTTTTAAAATATTAAGATGATGCCAGAAATGTTTATTCCAAAACATATGCTCCTTTGAATTCTTTATCAAAATCGTTTTAAAAATATGTAAACACCCTCTGTACGTATCAAAGATAAAATGTCAATTGAAAATTTTCCCTACTTCTTTCTGAAGACATAGTTATGAAAATATCAAATCTATTTAGCACGTTCATTACTCAAACGTGCTAAAATATGTATGTTAACCTTTCTCCACAAGCAAAAGTACACATTTTGGATCTGAAGAAAATGCTTTAAAGCAATCAAAATGACTTCATACAACAAATAGAGTTTCATTATAACGGTTTTAATAATAGTAATAATAATAACAATCCTAGGTCCACGACTATGATGCATTATGTTCATCGGCTGTCTCAATTACACTTTTGTTTTTTTAAACTTTCATTTCTCTACTTTTAAGACTTTAGGAGAACATCCTAGATGCATTTATTAATGTATAATAAATGCATTAAGCAATGCTATGTATGGTTAAAAGCTTAAGGCAAGTATCACTACAGCTAGTGAGAGTTGTTGTCGCAAGATTATACATTACAGGCATACTTTATTTTAATCTTAATTGATAACTTATTTAACAGTCCTCCAGGCAGTTTTGTTGAAACAGTGGAAATAAGCCTAAGATAGCCACCTCGGATTAGATTAACATTATATGTTCCATTTCTTATTAAGCCGGTCACATATTAAATGTAATAGAATTATTACGTAGGTATTTATCAATGTAAGTATGATACCATCATGTCTGCGATGAAAGTAAATCCAGTGAGAATAACTCAGTTATTTGCAGATAGTTGTGAACAATATTGGTTGAGATCTGTTTAATTTGGTGACTTTGTGTGTTTGATCCTAATATTGCGTGTTTTATTAAAGTATCTGACTACTTTCTAATCGTCAATTTTAATGAGATTTTTCAAAGAATTTTATTACTTTATTTTTAAGCCTATTGTATCTCCGGTTGTCAGAAGTAGAATTATGTCTACGCTTGTTCTACGCTGTGAACCAGAAGTTTCTGTTTAAGTGCTCTGAAGCTGATGTCTAAAGGTACACATATTATTACTCTTATTTTTTTAATGGGCGGGCGCTTTATTTAATAGCCATTAGCTTTTCGCCACTACAAGGGCCGGAAGCGGTGGCCATTTCAGTATGAAAGCGCCTAATAGGTAGCCACAGTTGCCTCTTTTGAAGGAACGATCAGTTACAACGATACCTTCTCCGGGATTCGAACTCGGCGGCATATAAAGCCGCATATATATCCGTACCACGCCACGTGCATAGAGAAAAGTCCATCCTTGTGATTGGATACTGCTTCCGATGATACCATTTTCTCTAGGCTTAGGATGCCTTGACTGCTTGGGCTCGAAAATACACCTTCATACCGTTTGTTTACATTTTGATTTTTGTTTACATTTTGATAGCAGTACCGAAAAATTTATTACCGTTAATGACGTACGTTATATTTTTGTTGCCGATCACACTTATTATGGCACTGTAGTTATGGTGAATTTAATATAAAAAAGTTTTGCTTTTTTGATAAAGAGGAAAATCAGTATTTTTTATAGTGCACTAACTCCGTAAATGTGTATGAATATTTGGTGCAGAGGTTTTTAATAAATGTATTCTTAATTTAAAAGCCTTCGTATTAAAGGTTTTTTGATAATTAATTCATTGTTTCATGTTCACTAAATATAGATCCTTTGCGGATACAATCTCCGAAAGCACGAGACAAGTCAGTTTTCGCAAACAGCAAAAACGTCGGGAGCTAAGAAAATACACAGTAAATTCACGACATTTGTGATCAGTCTGAAAAGTAAAATTTATATTTGAAGTTAGACTACAATAGGTTTAGAACACAGAAACAAAGATAACAATGTATAAATTGAATATTTCCCATAAATATATACTTTTTGAATTTTGTCTATTTTTTAATGTCTGATATCTTTTGTACCTTTGTATAAAACTAGTGTTTATTAGAGAAGAAAATTTTTTTTTCTTATACACGTGTATTCAGCGAATATACTGAATGCGCGCTTTCCCTTCCTTTAAGGTAATAGAATACTAGAAGTGTGAAAGACACGGCCATTAACATGGAAATAACATATGCAGTTGCAAAGGAAGTATTTTCTGCAATGTGAAAGGACAGAATGCAACAAAATTTCAATAACAATATACTGACTAGCGCATAAGCCTTTACATATGAGTAGAGATCGTCGTGTAATCCAATATTTTTTTTTTTGCATTTTATTAACTCATTTAGTTATATAATCTAAGAATTTGAGATTACTTCTGATATTAACAGCGTCTTTGAAGGATTTTATACACTGGTGAAATAAATTAAGAGAATTTTCATATTTGATTTACGATCTCCAGAACTAGTGAACGGATTTTAATAAACTTTGGTGTGAACATACGCTGATATAATGTAAACAAAATAAACATTCAACAGTTATAATAGACACACATGTTCGTGCGTAACACTCATGGGAGTCCGAAGGTCTAAAACAGCGGTTGAAGAAAACATAAAAGAAATGGGTTAATAGGAGGTATGGTCCCCTCTTACAGCCATACAGGCCTCGCAGCCTGATGTCATAGTGGAAATAAGGCAGTTTATCAATGCCTATGGCAATTGGTCCCACTCATTCAGCAACGCTGTTTTCAGTTCCTGGATGGTTCTCGGAGGGGGTTGATAGTTGCAATTGCCCTCCTCAGAGCGTTCCAAACATGCTCTTTAGGGTTGAGGTCTGGAGACCTGGCTGGCGAATCCATCCGGCGAATATCGTCACTCTCCAGAAATTCTTCGACCAGAAGAGCTCTATGTGGCCTCGCGTTATCATCCTGTAAGATGAACTCGGGGCCCACTGCACACCGGAAAAGGTGAGCACAGGGCTTCAAGACCTCATCCCTATCTTCACACCAGTCACAGAGCCTCTGTCAAAGACCTGGAGAGGTGTGCGGCTGTTCAACATGATGCCTGCCTAGACCATTACACCGCCACTGCCATTATTGTTGATTTCGAGGACATTGGAGAATAGGTAGCGGGTCCTTGGCTCTCTCCATATGAAAGTACGGCGAGAATCGGTGTTTAGGCTAAAACGGGACTCGTCGGTGAACAGAACGGTCGCCCATTGCTCCGTACTTCAATCACTATGCTGCTTGCACCATACTATTCGGGCTCTACTGTCCGTAGACAGGAGCGGGACGCAAACAGCCGGTCTTCTGGCAAACAACCCTCTCTCCTTCAGTGTTTTGGAAATAGTCACCCTTGTTACACGGGTTCCTGTGGCTGCATGCAGGTCCTGAGAGAGCTGAGAAACTGTAGTCTAACGAAAGTTGTATTATAATGTAATCTAAATTATACTTTATCATATTAAATATACATTTAACAATTTTGCGTTATTTAGAGATTTTAATAAAAAGATCTTTAATACGTTAGTGTTGCCTAATAGTTATTATATTGCCTGTCATTTACAGTTTATGTTATTTTCTGATAATTTAAGTTACTGTGGGTAAACGAAGTATAAAATGAGGAAAACTATGGTTGCGAAGGGGGATAGATTGTAATGTTAATGGAATAAAGTGAAAGAAAAAAATAATCAAAGAACTTTTTGGCTTTAATTAGCTTCTGCTGTGCAACTTGATTCTGAAAAACTGTCATCATATTTAATTACCATCTTGGTATAAAATATTTACACTTTTTCAATACTTTACATAAGTTTAATAAGTTAATATAACAAAACTTTTCACTGCATTTAATTGCGCAATTTAAATGCAGAACACATCCTCATCAGATTACAGCTGAATCATCAAATATACAACTGAGTATAGAAAACTCTCTCGATCAGTGCTTCCCATTTTTTTTGGCCATGCCCTCCTTACCTTTTCTAAATTTTTAATGCACCCTATATAACGCATACATAATACATTAGCTCATTTTCGAGTTGCTCTAGTTAACACTCAAATCCCCCTTCCCCGTGGGGCGTGGCACACATGTTGGGAAACATTGCTCTAGATATATAATTTTAACATTCTTTCTGGTTTTGACTTTTAATTAGCTCAAAAGGCCTATTAGTCTCGAAATACCATTTTGCGCTGTTTTACTATGCATTCGACTCTGTTGCCAATATATTATTTGGAAAAATATAATATATTGTTTTATATTTAATCTGTCTGTTATTAATGAACAAACTATTTAAAAGCAAGAGATGGATATCTTAAAAATATTATTGTTTTACTTTTTAATCTGATTAATTTAAATAAAAATGCATTTTATTCATGATAACGTAATTAACAACATTAAATATTTTTATAGAATTAGATTGCATATTTATTAAATATACAGAAGCTATATAACGTTCCAATGCTAGTCTAAATCAAAGGTTCTTAAGTAGGGGGAAATTTCCCCTAGGGTAGTATTTATATTTTCGGGGGGTGGGGCGATTGCGGTCAGCTTTTTACTTACCTACTAAGGATTTTGTTTAAATTTATGAATATAAAAATTACTTTTATTCAAGTTTTGTTATTTATCAACATTTGCTATACGTTCTCTTGTTTAATTTATAAAACACATTAAAACGTAGTCTAAGTATATGCAAAAGTACATAAATGTAATTAAAAGTATATGCTTTTTTCGAATTTTGGATAAGAAGGGGAATGATCGTCTAGCAAAGGTAAAAGTAGTGCACAAGGAAAAACCGTTTAGAACCACTGACCTAAATGTACGTTCAATCTAATATCCTATAAAATATTTCGTTATTCCACCCGGGCCATCTTTATCATTAAAATCTAAAACCTTTCAGAATTTTTCAAAAGTATTACGAAGAATTTTTTTAAAGTACGATAATTTATTAGCTAAAATTTAAGAAACTCATCATGATAATTTCAGTTTATTATACTAAAGCATAATAAGATGAAGGTCTAAATGAAAAGGAAGCAAATTTATTGGTGCAGTAAGCAGATTTTTCTGTATATATAAAGTGAAACATTTGAGATAAATTAACTTTCTTTCCATTAAAATACTAATGTATCATTAACGGAAAAATTTATATGGTGTCAGAAATTTACTGATGATTTTTATCAAGATTGCTTACAAAAAGTTTTATCACTTTGCCTTTATTTAAATTTGTTCACTGATCTTTATTGCCATTATTAGTCCATGATTCCTAATTCTTCCGTGCAAAATGTTTAACCCTACTGATTCTCATATTGAATAAGCGAATGGTAAATATTTTGGAGCTTATCATTTCAATATAGTATTTTTTTCGAAAAGAGAATCTCTTGCGTTTATTTTTAGTGAATTTAGGTTTATGAAACAATTTATGAAACTATTAATAAAAGTTACAACGCTTAATACAATTAGAATTCGACGATCCGCTCAGGAACTGATTCTGGAAATCGATTCACTTTTCTGAGTGAATTTACTCATTCCAAAGAATGGAGTTCTAGAAAACCGAGTAACCTTTTTACAGTTCATGGACAGCTCATATTGGAAGCGTGACAGAAACAGAGATCTACTATTCGTTCGCGAACCAATCACTTTTCTGCACGCTCTAAGACCTAATTCGTGAAAAAATGAGCTAAAGGAACTGGAAACGCACCAGGAAAGTGAGTTTAATTTAATAATTTCGCAACTTTTGGAAATTTTTTTATTCTACTATTTTTTGCTAGTTATGCGTTAAAAGAAGATTTTAGGAACCTCAAAAGTGCACTTGAAAAAAAATCACTTCAGACAATTAAC
>KK116900.1:19557-68504 GCA_000611955.2 Stegodyphus mimosarum
ATTCTCCGGTGTGTGCCGAAAACATCCCTCGGAAAACATCGTGGGCGAAAATGTCGTGCAGAAAACAAAGCAAAGCGATTACGTCGTCATAAAAAACACCGCGGAGAGAAAACATCACAGTTCTAAAACATTATGGTACAAAATATCGTCGTCGAAAATAAAGCGGTTAAAAAACTTCGTAGTTTAAAACATCGTCGTTGAAAATATCATGGTTAAAATAAAGCACTTACGAATCATCGCATGGTAATAACATCGCAGCGTATATTTCTCAAGATTCAAAAGTTATAAATGCATATTCACATTATGAATTGTGATTTTGCTGTTGTTTCCTATGGCCAGTCCCTGTGCCAGAGAGGCACTGACTAACTTTTTCTAATCCTTTTTAGATTATAGTTTTCATAAAAAATTACCAGTAAAACTTTATAAAAAATATTAACTAGTTTATGACCTTTGTTAGTTAAATGTGCAGGTATAAATTTCTATTTGCATTAATTTTCTACTCATTTTCAGTTTTCAAATGCTTAAGTTTTCTTCTCACTTTTTCAGCACAAATTATTACCTAATTTAAAAATATGAATTTAAAAGTGAAAATGTTCCTTTTTCCTTCTTGCGCTGATAAATCATTATGCGAATATGCATTTACAACTTTTAAAGCCTGGAAAACGTATGCTGCTATGTTATTATTATGCGATGATTTGTAAGTGCTTTATTTTTTACAGCGATATTTTCGTCGATGATGTTTTTAAGCTGCGAAGTTTTTGATCCACTTCATTTTTGGCAACGATATTTTGTATCACGATATTTTAGAACTGTGATGTTTTCTCTTTGCTTTCTTTTCTGCCACGACGTTTCGCCTTGTGCTGTTTTCTCCGTGATAGTTTCGTCTACGATGTTTTCGGCTGTAACTGTTTTGTCCATCTCTAGATACAAAATCACTCGAATACTTAAGATATATATGTTGAAAAAATCTGAGTACTTACCTGCAGTTAAAAATATGCAAGCTTTAAAACATACACTGCTGGCCACCCATTGCAACACCAAGAAAGACAAGAGATATCGCAACAAAATTTATTTAGTAGATAAATTTTGTTGTGATATCTCTTGTCCAAGTATCAAATGATTAAAGTTATAGACTTCTGTGAAGTGTGGTTTCTTCCAGAATCAGTAGCCAGAGTAGCCGCCATTGTTGGAGATCGCCGCTGCCACATGCCTCGGCATTGATTCAAAGAGACTTTGGATGTGTTCTTGGGGTACAGCAGACCAATCAGCTTCCCCACGTTGCCAAAGTTGATCTGGTGTGGCAGCTTGGGATGTAATCTGGGTCAATCGTTCAGCAACTATGGACCACATGTTTTCTATCGGCGAAAGATTTGGAGAGCGAGCCGGCCAGGGAATCAGTTCAATCTGGACATTGACGAAGAACCTTTGGACAATGCGTCCCACGTGTGATCGCGCATTATCCTGTTGAAATATGGCTGTGGACAAGCCCTGAAGGTAAGGAAGGACAACTGGCTCCAACACCTCGGAGATGTAGCGCTGGCTATTTAAAGTACCGACAATGCGTACTAGAGGAGTGCGAGAGTGATATCCAATACCGCTCCATACCATAATAACCAGTGCAGGACCTGTGTGGCGGTGCATAACGCAGCTGTTCAGCATCCTCTCTCCACGGTGTCTCCAGACTCGAATCCGACCATCGTGATGTTGCAGACAGAAGCGTGACTCGTCAGTAAAGACAATTTCATTCCATTCTCTCGTCCACATCCTTCTTTCATCGCACCGTTGGCGGCGGAGACGTCTGTGGTTCTGCGTCAAGGGTAGACGAAGCAATGGACGTTTTGCGGACAGACCACTCTGCTGTAAACGCCGTCGAATGGTACGCGCAGACACTGGATGATGCGTTACAGACTGAATGTGCTATGCTATGGTTCGGGATGTGACTGAGCAATCCGTCACTGCTATGCGCACAATGTTCCTGTCATCACGTGAAGTGGTGCACTGAGGTGAATGCGATCGAACACGTCAATCCACACCCTCCTGCATCCAACGGTCACATATCCGCATTACAGTTGTTTGGTTTCGTCCAACACGACTACCGATTTCCCTGAATGATAATCCACACTCTCGGTAGGCCACTATCCTTCCTCTGTCGAACTCGGATACTTGATCAAACGATGATCGCTGTTTACTACGAGGCATAATTGATCGTTTTTTTTAAAACACCACAAGAAAAACACAATTGCCGAACTTGAAATTGTCGAAAACTCCCAAGTCTTAAATAGCGCCTTGAAGTGGCGCCACAGACGCGCGTAATGTGCGTCTGCGCTGAAATTCTAATCATTTGCATATCTCACCTCCTCTAATGCATGTTGTAAATTTCATGTTATTTGCATGCTTCCTTCAGGGTGTTGCATTTACGGTGGCCAGCAGTGTATTACGAATGTGCTGAAAAATTAACGGTTTCCATCATGACATCATGAAACGAGACAAATTTATTTTTCCTTTATGAAACTTAAGAATTCTGTTTTGTTGCTTCTTTTTGAGAATTTTCCTGCTAGTAATAAATTCTCTTATATTGAATATATCTATATTTTTTGCATTACAAACTTTTTTCTAAACAAGGACTAATTATAACTCTTTTAAAAGCTTCAGTTCTGTTCTATTGAATATATTCACAGGTTTTCCATCGGGAAGCTAGTCTTCCCATAATTTTAAGTGTACCCTTAGTAAAATCCTTTTCCTTTTTTGTAATTTAATATACTTCTTTCAAAAATAATCATTTCTTTTCAGCGGGGAAATTGAAGTTACACTTTAAATCGCTTTTAGTATGGATCGCAAATGCATTTAGATAGAGAAAAAATTCCAAAACATAAGAGTTAATGCGATTATCAGGAAACGTGTTTTCTAAGGGGACCTGCGTTGTAGAATATTTTAGATTTTCTTATTTTCAAATGACTGAATCTATTTTGTAATTCAGATTTAAAAATGTTAAAAGACAATTAAAAATTCTATTATAAAGGCGACTCAGCCAATTAAAAAATTATATGATATAGGACTTAAAAATTGTTTTTTGTTGCATTTTCTGTTCCTTACCAAAACGATTATCAAAGAGAAAATAGGCATTATAATTGTCTTTTCCCTAAAGTACAATATGTTTTTTTCATGTAATGCAAAATGGAAATGACTGCCTTCAGTATAAGTTTTGATGCAATAAAAGTAGAAAACAAACTGATTTTTTTTAAATTTTAAAACATTATTTATTCCAATAGTAATAATTAAAAATGACATTTAATGAATTTGATGTATTTTGAACCAAATTTTAACTTTATGCTTCCGTTTAAACGGTTTTTTTTTAAAATGGTAAGTCGATAATAAGAGATAATAAAATAAAAAAGTGCTCCAGTATTTTTGGTGCTCTAGGGCGATCAACGTAGTTGGCGCTCAGGATAAATTAAACTTATTAATAATTTAAAGCAAAATGCGCCTTTGCACTCTCCGACTATCGACGCCTTAAGCGACTGGTAATCTCGCCTGTCCTTAGAACCGGTTTTGCTAATGATTCTTATAGGTATATATATAAGTTAAAACCTTTCAAAAACAATTTTATATTTCTGGCAAAAAGGAAAAGTTTCAATATCTATTTTACGAGCTGCTTAATCAACGCATGTAATAAAACTGGAATGATTCAGAGACGATCACTATGACAACTGGGTAAAGATAACCGTAACACTAGCTAAGAACACATTTTCCCTGTCTGCCATATTAGAACGAATCAATCTCGAAAGTATTTCTGCTGTTCCGAGAGAAGAACTTTTTATGAATTCTACGAGTTCGTGGACATTTTATTTGCCAGTATTACACATGAGAGTTCCAAAGATAGGTTTAAATTCGTCGAAAAACTACGACAAACACGCTGAAGCAATCAACACCACAGCCTTCAGGCTGCAACGGTGAAAACAGCTTCACGTCAAAGCACTAAAATACAGCTCCCGACTCGGTTCAATCGCTCACAAGCTAACCTCTTAACTCACGACGCTACTACTGGTGTACAGCTCTCCTACTCGGCGTACAGGCAGGGTATATATAACTTTTGACCCGCCTTCGAGAACATTCTCGGGAAAACCGGTACCAATTCGTTCTCGCTCCGTCTATGGCATATCGCCAAACTTTTGATCACTTCAGTTCGAATTAAGTAGAAGCTATTTTATTTTACTGTAGATCCAGTAATTTTGGTTGTTGTTACAGAAATTGGTATTTGCGTATTAGCGCAACAACTTTAGAACAATATGGTGATTTTCTACTGTAGAAAAGGAACATGAGCAAATTGCAAAAAATTACTTTTTATAAATATACGTATTATTACATATAAATATTTTATATTTTAATTATTTACATATAGATCATCAATAAACTATTGACTGTTTCTTGTTTTTAGCAAAAGTTTTGTACGAATCGCTTTAAGAATAGATTCAAAGTAATTACTCCTTTCGGCGATTTTGCGTTAAAATTCTGTATTCTTGCAGCAAATTTATAGCATTTCTTCCATTGCGAGCAGATCTTCCAAACCTATTTTTAAATTAAGTTTAAAATAAAAAAATATCATAATTTGTCTAAAAAGCTATTGGTATTCAGAGTGAAAAAAAAAAGATATATACGAAACACTTCTAGACTGAACAATAAATATTATCATAGTTTACAGAGTTTCGCGTCTTTGAATATTTAGTGACTTTAGCTGGTACGTAGGTATTAATAGACAGCCAATAAATTTGTGTTATAAATTCAAGGTCCAACTTACGGCAGTTTTAAGGTAAGACTTGCAAATTAATTTCAGAAGATTTCTTGAAGTATATTTTTTTAATTACGATTAAATCTTTTTGCGTAGCAAAGCACCTTTTAGAAGAATTTCTTGTACTCATATCACAGCCATTGTAACTACTTTTATTTTTCTTATCTGCAACTCTTCTACTCCTAACCCTCGCAATGACTGTAGGAAACACTTGTAGATGTGGATCAGTGTAAATGATCAAGAGTCCGGATACAGATCTTATGCTGATAGCATTCTAATCTTCTGTCATTCTCTTCCACTAGCAAGCTAAACAAGTTATTCACCTTATAAGGTATTTCTCCCGCCTTTTTGGCATGCCTTCGTGGTGTAGAGGCCAGCACACTCGGCGCGTATTCGAGAGGTCCGAGGTTAGGGTGCCGGCTAGTGCTCATTTCTTCGATTTCTTTGTTTTGAAAAATTCTAAAATGTCTCTACAGTGGCACTAAAACGTGCCGGATGATAAATCTCCACCACCAGGATTTGGTGATTGGGTTCGCTAACCTCCAGACGCGCTATAAAAGGGGGAGTATGTAAGGCATTTCTCCCACCTTCTTCACATACCTTCTTTGTGTAGTGGTCAGCACGCTCGGTGCTTATTCGAGAGGTCCGTGTTTCGAATCCCAACGAGAGCATTGCTCAATTTTTTATCTCCCCTGCTTCGAAATAACCTAATAAATCTACAGTGGCGTCGGAACTAAAAAAGGTGGTGGATGATGATTCTCCACTACCAGGATTTGGCGACTGGGTGCCCTAATCTCCAGTCGCCCTTTAAAAGTAAGAATATATAAGGTATGTCAACCGTCTTGTTTGCATGCTTTCGTGGTGTAGTGGTCAGCACGCTTGCTTTAAAAAAATACTAATGTCTCTGCGACCTAAATCGCCATCAACTATACGTTTTCTGTGGGGAACTCTAGAGAAAAATTTGGTAAAAATTTGCAATTTTATTTTCAATTAGTATTTCAATTAGTATTCAATAGTATTAGGGCAACACTTTGGTGCAATATAGCGACTTTTTATTCAGGCGAAGATAAAAAGTTATTTATCGGCTGCATTGGCACCCGATTTTCCAAACATGTTTTTTTAAATGGTTTGCAAACCACCCGTACTTATTGTAAGTAGGCAAACATTATCAACACATCAAAAGAAAACACACTATAGCAAATTAAAATGAAAATTTTGATTATTAAAAATGGATTACATGAGACATTAAATAAACAAAGTGCTTACATTTTTCGCAAAACTGTTCTGTAATTCTTTTAGCTATTCTCCCTATGTACACACCGATCTGTTTTCAGTTAAAAAAAATCGCAGAATTGTACAAATTCGGCTTCGTGCAAAACATAGGTATTGCGCTCTTCATAATTGCTCTGTTCAGCGGTTTTACGTCAAAATACCGTACATCTGCAGAAAGTTTACCTCACTATCTTCCTTTGCCGGCAAATTCCACAAGTGCATATTTTAAAATTGAGTTCAAGGTTTAAAATATAACGATTTGTCTATAAAAACTGCTAGAATTTGGAATACAACAAAAAGAGAGCATATGAAATTGAAGATGATGCTTAACTGAAGGATTATTTTGAGCTTTCGTATGAAGAGTGGACATGCGAATAATTGCCAGAATTTGGCTCATTCTGAAAATTTTGCCGACTTCTATTGCGATAATACATAAGTAGCATATATTGAACGTTTATTCTTCTGCTAAACTCATTGTTTGTGAATCGCGAAGAATTAAAAGCAAATTTCTAAGTAAAAAGTTCAGTCAGATAACGATTCTCGCAAAATCAAAGATTATACACTAAACGTGCTTTTCAACGTCTTCCTTAAGGAAAATAGTAGGACACATAAGTTACTTTCTTTCTTGTTTTAATAAAAGTTAATTTTTTCCCGAAAAATAGCCTCCGAAAAACTGGAACGGTCTTTTAAAATTCATCAAAGTAAATAAAAACTTTAAAAGAAAACAAAAGTGACAATAAATGTAGCTTGTCAAGTTTTGGCACAGACTGAGATACGCTATTTTCATTTGCTCTTCTTATCAACTTTTGATCTCTACCTAGATTCACTGATACCACTGATAACCACAGTTCCAAACCCAAATTCGCGTAAATAGGAAATTGCTAGAGAAATCAATATTTAAGTAATCGCTTACTAAATCTTACAAATTCCTGCTTTAGCAAATTCCAAAACTTTTGGCAGAGACATGAGTACCTGAACTTTCATTATGCTGTACTCTTC
The DNA here is from genome assembly GCA_000611955.2 of Stegodyphus mimosarum. Taxonomy (NCBI): domain Eukaryota; kingdom Metazoa; phylum Arthropoda; class Arachnida; order Araneae; family Eresidae; genus Stegodyphus; species Stegodyphus mimosarum. The sequence continues at coordinate 26,615 of KK116900.1, forward strand.
TTATCTTCTGTAGTACTGAAATCTGGACAAATTGCACTATTAAAGGGATTTAGAATCTACAGAAATCCTTTCAACATTTCAAACACATGTTATAGGTAAACGCGTATGGGGTATCAGATTTCACTACAGAAAGGAACAGGTGTTGCCTCAGTGCCTGTCCACCATGAATACCTACCGCTAAACCAGATAGAGTTTCACACCCTCATGAAGTTGCAGAACGTTTTAGTGATGCTTGTTGTTAAGTTACTGTTTGACTGAGTGAGACTTAATTGGGGGAGGCATGTGCACACCAAAGGTATTGGTAGGGGATAAAGTTTTTGATCGAAAGTCTTGAATGCACTGTATGCGCTTTATCCTAAAACAGTGGAGTTATATCCTAGAGTTGTTGCACTAAAATGCAAGTAGATATTAACATGAAATAAAGCAATAAAAATAAAATCTAAAAGCTTTCAGATTTTATATTACGTCCCAAAGGGGCGTTTTTTTAATGTTTTGTGTGTTACCTTTATTTATTTAATATCATGTTCTTCGCACTCAAGCCATAAAATTTAATTCAATAGCGATATCACAAAATATTTAAAAAGAGCATATCTTTAGAATTTCCGATACACAGTCTCGCGCGCTGGAGATAAAAAATGTTTTTTCCGTATAGTGTTGCCATTGCTCGCTTTGAAATCGATGAATTCATGAATAAAAAATTCGTTAAAGTTTTACAAACTATGAAACAGAAAACAAATTTCAAATTTTGGTTTCCAGATGCCCATATTCGAGTGGAGGACTACGTATTCAAAATCTGATTATTTGGAGGCGACACTTTGAAAAGTGAAACGCCTTTTTATCCTGGACGACGCAAAATGCCAAAACGAAATTAATGGCCCTTTAATGGCAAATTGCTCCTTTGGGTTAATACTAAGGGACATACATAAACTGCTGAATATAATCATTGCAGTATTAGACTACGTCTGCACAATCGAGTTGTTACTTTGGAGATCGTTGGATGGAATTTTTACGTAAATAGATATACATATTGGGTTTAATTTTACTAATATATCAGGCTGTCTGGTTCTTGTTATGGGAGGATGTTTGCTTCAGTTTAAACAACACTAAGTTCAAGGTCTTTCAGAACATACTAACTAAAAACTGAATGAATAAAATTCATGGTCTGATCTCAGTAGGTTTGATGTTTTGAAAATTGTAATGTTGCTTGGAATCAGCTGCCCCGGTGTAGCGCCATCATTGCTCTTTCCGTTTTAAACACAGAGGCTCTTTGAATTAAAGAGACATCGTATGAAGTAAAATCTATCTCACTGCCCATAATAAGCTCTTAGGGATCTGGAAATTAGGCTGCTTTTGCTTTCTTTCATTTTGCTACCTTCTTCCAAAGAATAATTTTAGTCAAAATGATGTCAAAATTTATCAACAAAAAGAGTCAAATGATTTTCAGGTCTTTGCAGTGACTTATTTAACAAATTAAACGTTTCAAAACTTGTAACAGAGATAGGTAATAGAGGTAGTCTGCAACAGCAGAGCACTCAGTACTCTTGTGGGTTTCTTCGTCAGGTAAAGACAGAGATCTTGCTTAAATTCAAGAATAATAGCTAATATACTTTGCCTAAAAATATATCGAATAGCTCTGTGAGCTGAAAAGGTCGTATTTTAACTCTTTGCTTGTAATTTGATGCACTATACTGAAAAATCTAGTTTTCTGTATAGTTCGTCACTTTTATTACAGTTTGGAGAGTTTTATTCAAATCAATGCCCGAACGCTGAGAAGGATCCTTATGGATCATAATTAAAAATCCAAAACGTGTTTGGAGCTTTATTGAAAATATGGAATTTTATGCCACAGTAAAAGACTCACAATAAACTCATCAGTACCTTTCACAAGACAACTCTGTTAAATTTATCTGCATGAAATTGCACGCAATTTTAAAACAAAATCTTTAATGCCGCTCCTACTTCGGTGTTTTTTCAAGAAAGTAGAGTTCAAGAAAGTAGTAGAATCAGATTAACGCTCAGAAGGCTGAAGAATTGAAACTTTTTGGAACACAATATAATATTCAAGTCTCTTCAGGCCGCCTCTGGCGATCATTCAAAGAACCCGATAACTCGCTACATTGAATAAAACCACTGATTTTGTGTAATTTAATTTCTTTAATACTACCTCCTTGCTATCAGCGATTTCCTCACCTTTTACGATGTTTTCCGTAGAATTAATTTCCGCAACGAACTGCAGATGATATTCAAACTTACTTCAGACATTTTTTCTGAACCAACAATTTATCGAATTATACTGCTTCGGGAATACAATTCTGCTTTTTTTTTAAAAATGCTCATAAAATAAATAACTTACCACCTTTATGTACGAGTATTAACGCATAATACGTAAATTGAAATAGTGCGTTTAAAAACCACGAGAGAGCAGAATAGAAGAACACATGTTTACTTTATTTTCTGATGATAATTAACCCTCTGACCGGCACAGGGGTTCGCTAGGAAATTCTCAGTTTTTCCAAAACTGTTAGGAGAAAGAGCTATTTCTTGATTTTGATGTCAAAATTCCCACCTGAATTCATACTTATGTGCTTTTGATATATTGCCTTATTTTTCTGAATATATTTCAAGATAGACATACGTATATATACGTTGTTAAAAATATCCAAAACGAATTATAGGCCTGCATATATAAGCCCCCTCGGTAATAAGGCATTGATATGCACTAATTTTTATTCCGTTTTCTGATATTATTTTAAATACATATTGTGCAAGTGCTTACAATGTCCAACTAATGATGTATTACGACAAAAAGTGATATATAAAAAGATTTATAAAAAGAAACAAATTTTAAATCCTCTGTTCATGTATAAAACTTATACATAATTTCAAATTGTAATTAATGTCTAAGCTTTCATTTATTGATCATAAATTTTGCTTTACTTCCAAAACTGCTTATTAACGTCATAATAAACCTTTTGCTTCCAAATTGCAAAATTTTTTACCCCATTCGTCTGATTCCAATCAGTCTAATAATCTTCCAACAATTAACATTGAGTTGATAAATATGATTCCACCTTTTATCGAGTAAATAAAAAACATTTGCTTATTTTTAAAGTGAAAGATAGAGTTTAGAGAATTTTCCATCAAAAGCTACAACATTCGTCCATCTGTGAGGTAGCAAATGGATTGCGTGAATGAAAAATTCTAGTTAATTTGAAACAATTTAGTCACCGAAAAAATTGTTGATATCCTCATAAGAGCTGAAACGCTTTCCGGAATAGCACTTCCGCAAAAATCGAAATATAGGTAATTTGAAGGAGTAGTATCTGTTGAATACGGCAGATGGAGCAACACATCTCAGCAAAGTGCTTTTAAAGCAGCGTTTTTAAAATCTTCTCATTCATGACCCCTTTTTATTCGCAAAATTTTTCTGCGACCCCCGACTATTAAATCTAGAACAAAGCTATAAAAATAAATATTTTTCCATAACTAATTTATTTCTTTCGTAAACATAGTGAAAGTAATTTTAGGATTTGTTTGAAGTATACAAAAAGTAAGGAAGAAAAATCAGTTTCAGTGAGACGATGTGTTTGTTTTTTGCTGAAAAACAAAGTAAATCTTAATGCAATGTTTAATGCTGCAGGATGTAAAGCCTCTGCCAGTGTGCAGCGACATTTATATTTAATAAGCATTACATTTGAAAACGTTGTTTCACATTAAGTATGTGGGGCTGAATGGTAGCAGAAGATTTAATGCTATTTCAGAAATTGCGCGAAATTCAGTTCTAGCTCAGATCCTAAATTCGGTCAAGGAGTTTAATGGAAAACTCGAGTTCTGAGTCACTCAGTAGCTCAACTAATTCCCTTTTTGGGCTTTATATGGCAGATGATTAATCTCATTAAAGCAATTTAATGTATTTAATTTCTTTAAAAGTCTCATTAATGTAATTTAATGTATTTAATTTCTTTAAAAGTCTCATTACTGTAATTTAATGTATTTAATTTCTTTAAAAGTCTCATTAATGTAATTTAATGCATTTAATTTCTTTAAAAGTCTCGTTACTGTAATTTAATGTATTTAATTTCTTCAAAAGTCTCATTAATGTAATTTAACGTATTTAATTTCTTTAAAAGCCTTATTAATGTAATTTAATGTATTTAATTTCTTTAAATGTCTCATTAATGTAATTTAATGTATTTAATTTCTTTAAAAGTCTCGTTACTGTAATTTAATGTATTTAATTTCTTTAAAAGTCTCATTAATGTAATTTAACGTATTTAATATCTTTAAAAGCCTTATTACTGTAATTTAATGTATTTAATTTCTTTAAAAGTCTCATTAATGTAATTTAATGTATTTAATTTCTTTAAAAGCCTTATTACTGTAATTTAATGTATTTAATTTCTTTAAAAGTCTCATTAATGTAATTTAACGTATTTAATTTCTTTAAAAGCCTTATTACTGTAATTTAATGTATCTAATTTCTTTAAAAGTCTCATTAATGTAAAATTTAGGTCGTGACACACAGTTTAAGAAATGCCGTTCTAGAGATTACTTGATGGTCTTGCAATTTGTGGGTGAGCATCACCATGTTGAAAAATAACCTTGTCGTGTCTTTCGGAATATTCTGGATATTTTTATTTCAATGTTTCATTCAAATTGATTAAGTATTTTTTGTAATGATCAGCAGTGACTGCCTAATTTGATTGCAACAGCTGAAACATTTTAGTGGTTTTCCATACTCCTTGTCATATTCATCAAAATTATTATTTTTAAACAATCGAGAGCTTTATTTGCAAGTTATATTCGACGGAACATGCTCACTGTAAATTTCCGATGCGATATATTTCTGCTGAAGGTTTTTTTTTTGCAATAAAATAATTAAGTAAAGTACCCCTCAAATGATGCTTTTTGAGGACAAAACTCGAAATGCTAACAAGGTAAATCTAATTATTATTTACATCTTAAAAATATGTCATATATTAATTACTAAAAATTACTGTTCAAACGTTTCAAAAAATATTTCTAGATTCGGTAAGCAGTGCTACTAACGATATGTATTGGAAAAAGTTAGGATCATATTTATGCATCTAATATTTTATCATAGAATAAAACGAACATAGTAAAATATTTTCCCAGTTTTTCACAAATTCATAAATTTGTAAACGTTCTGCTTTCCCAATCACTACTCCTATAAAGAATGCTTTTAAATTCAGCAAAATTTTAGAAACACAGAAATTTGTAATCCGCTTAACAATGTTCACTTTAACGATAGTTCCTTAGTTTTTTTATTCAAAAGGAAAAGAAGCTTTACATCAAGTTCATTTTAATCCAAACATAACTATTTGAAAAGATAATAAGAGTAGTCAGAACATTTTATGAATGAAATCATATGCATTACTGGAATTACAAAACTGATAAGTAAACACCCATACTGTCTCTATTCCTAAAGATCCTTAGGCTGCTGATCTAGATTTTCTCCATTATTTTTTAGCAATGCTTACAGTGTAAAAAATCTTTTGAAATTACCATAAATTAGGAATATTTTTCCTTAGCGTTTAATTGGGGTTGCTTTTGACATTAAATCTCTTTTTGCCAATGTTATAGATGGAAGAGCTTTAAAACTTCTTAAAATCAGTCTTGGAGAATTCCAGGTTGTAGATAATGAAACTGAGGAATAATTCTGTCTCATTAAACTTTCGCTTGGTATGATTTACTTCATTTTCCAAAATAATAACTTTAACCAAATTGCACGATTAGCCCTGGTAATTTCCTAAATCTAGCACTTATTGGTATTCAAATGCGCTATTTTCAAATCAAATTATTTGAAAAACTAACTTTTCCATTTTGTATCTTCTGCGTGGATTACACTTTTGAGCTTTATGACGGCAATAAAGAGCCTCTAGGAGACTTGAAAATTGTTCGAATTTAGAATTTTGACGATGATAAGAAAATTTCAAAGATCTTATGTATTAACGAATTCAATTGATTTAACCTTTTAGTGAGCAATTAAAATTGAATCTGGTAATTCCTTTCTGTTCCTTGATATTTTAATCCTTCTTAACGAATTTCATTTTAACGCTACTATTTAATCTAGATCTTTTTCTATTTGTTTACATCCCCTTATGAAATCTGTAGTTGTTCCCCCTTTTTTTACTGTTGAGGTTTTTCTCTTACATATACGTTGCTTTCTCATTGCTCTGTAAAAAACTCAATTATCTGAAGTCGACTGCTACTGACAGAAGATTTTTGCTGAGAGTTGTTAATAAAGTTTTCAGAATTTTCCTCTTGCCATCATAAATGACATACCATTATTAGAATCAGCCTCAACATTCTTACAGTTATTCCATTTGTCCATCCGCCAATTATTAGACTGCTTGGATTCTCCTCAAGCTCAAATTTCAGGTCACTTTTCTATCTGTTACTAAAATTCATTGTTCGATTTTTAAAGATCCCATCTTTGATTTTAGTGCTTCGGAAGTTTATAAGATGTCTCGTTAGTGTAGTTTGACATTTACCGGCCGAACTAAAAGAGCTTAATTTTTTGCATCAAAGAACATGAATTTTGTGTTCGATAGGAAAAGCTAAACAAATCTTTGATACCCCATCATAGTTCGTAACCCCATTAACCACAGTTTTGACTTTGGGTATACGAAAAGTATCGCATTTGCAGAATCTTTCGCGTTCACAATTTTACTATATTTACTTAATGATATTAACTGCAATTCATTCCTTCCCATTACTTTCAAAATTTTAACATGCCAGCCTTCACATCTTTCATTATTATTTTTTTCAACAAATGGTGCCATGCTCATTTTCTCTTTGCTAAGCCTGTGGATTTTCGTATAAATGCCATTGTTATTCCTCTCACCTTTCAAAAACATTTTTTCGCTAGAAGAAATGGAACTTACGTCTGAATGTGGTCCAAATCCATAGAGGTTATGTTTAAAATTATTTATTCAATGACTAAGCAAAGCCAAGTTTGCTTTATTTCACCTGATTTTAAATATAAATTTAATTAAATATACATACTTATTAAAACTGATCTGTTTCCGTTTGTTTAAAAATGTAATTTACGTTTAAAAGTGTATTATAAGTTAAACTTAGTCTAATCAGAATGGCGCTTATTTACATTTTTCTCTTTTTATGTTGTAGGGCGTTTGAAAATGCTGTACATTTATTGTAAAGATTTTTAATAAAATACTGTATTTTTTAAAATGAATGAAATACGTTATTAGGCGGCAGAGAATTTGAATATATCTTGGATAAACCGCTGGAAATAGTAAACAAGATGCATAAAATTTTGTTCATTGAAATTTTATAGTAATGAAGCTCAGTAAGTTGCATTTTTATTTAGTTCTTAACAAATGAAGCAAATATGTTTATAATGAAGCGTACCTAAGAGAAAAAAAGGAAACTTTTGAATAGACTTTAGGATCACGAAAAGCATTTAGATTTATAGAAATGTAAATAATGAGAGGATAGCGTGCATAATGAAGGATTTATTTAAATTCCTTTACAAAGGGAAAAATTCAAATGCCAGGGAAACATCTTTATAATACACTATTTAAATAAAATTTAAATCTCTAAATAAAATGACTTTCTTCCAAATATGTTTACTTTTACGAATAAGCTTATCTACTCTTACATGTTTTTATGCGGAGATATTAATGACATAGAAATATATTGCTAGAACCTACAGATACACTGATATTAATTAGAACATAAAAGTAAAGCGCTGTAATATGTTAAACCCAATTAAAATCAGCAATGCAATTCAAAATGTGAAAATATGAAAAATACATTCTTTTTTAACTTCCTGTGCTTTCAAGCGAAAACAAGTCATTAAATGAAATAAATAATTATTTTTTAAATTCACATGGGACGTTTGTTAATAAGCGGAACATGAAAAGTTACAACTAACGGTTTTGAAAGCTCGTTTGGTGAATAATGTGCCCAAGAAATCATGAGGCTTAAATTCTAATATGAATAAATGTTACGAAATTTTGGTCTATGAAAAATATGACTTTTATGTAATACTTATAATTTTCATTTAGATTATTGCTTACCGTATGTCACGTAATTTTTAATACTCTTCATCAAGCTGGTAAATCTAACAGAGAAATTTTCAGTAAGAGATTTCTTGCAATGCTTTTAATTTGAATTTTGATATATACTTTTTATAGTTGTATCCTACTCCTATATATTCTGTAAAGGTAAATGAAAAGGCCTCACTTCATTTTTAAAATTTTTGCTGGAAAATGTTTATTCTCTGCATCGGTTACTAAACAGAATGTAGTACTAACTTCTGAAACTGAAGTGTAACTAATTTCAATTCTTTCTTGTTGATTTACTTTGTAGGGTTTATGAAAATGAGGTAGAAACCAGTATTTAAGCTGAAGTCTGGGTAATTTCAAAAGAAAAGCGTAGAAGGGCATGGGAAAGCGTGTTCTGCCTTCCGGACACGTTGTTGCTAAAAGTCTAATCTTACTACTATTCAGCCGTATTGCTACGTGCCTGCAAGTATCCGTCGGTTATCTTAATTATCTTAAATAAGAGCTAACTCTGTTAGTTATTTCTGTGCAGCTTCGGCTGGTTTTGTTTTAGTTAATATCAGATTAGTTTCGTATTTTCTATCTAAAGTTAAAGCTCAAGTGAAGGCTTATTGTAAGCCCGAATAGGGAGCCATCTGTTAATAAGAACTCAGCGAATAGTCGGTACGCGGTTCTTCAATATTCTAGTTGTCAAAGAAATTCAATTGATTGCAATTATAATTGCTCGACAAATTCAGCGATTTATAAGCAATGAAAGACTTTTGAATAATTTAAAAACGTTTGTCTTATTTTCTTAATATTCTCCTTAACTAATATAATTTAAAATATATTTAGCTCACAATAAATTGATAATGATAAACATTTTCAACACCACTGTAATTGCTTGATATGTTATCTAATGCCGTATATTATGTAACTCGGTAAAGTATATCGTTTGTCATTTTAAGTAACTAATTAGTTATAAAAACTGCATTCTTTAATAAAATTTAGTTATGAAAACTGCATTCTTTAATAAAATTAATAAAATTTTTGCTTCTGTACTCTATGCCCTTAATTTCACTTTATTTAAATATATTTGTCCTAGAAATTTAAATACACAATCTTAAAAATATATAAGTGACATACTAAACAATACAATATTTATTTAGGGTTGGCAACATTATTTTAGAGTTGGCAAGAAAGTAATTTCGGCTTGCACGAATAGATAGCATTATACACAGTTCTTCAGTATTCTAGCTATTAAGGAAATCCAAGCAAGCCAGGATATTACAACTTTGTAATCACATTAAGGTATAAAATTGTAAAACATAAACTTTCTTGAATTATTTTAAAAGTGAAATCGAATCAGACTTCTGTTTAATTTAATTTCACGTTTAAAAGCTCTTTAATGACACAAATTATTTAAAAATGAAAAATTTAAGCTGTACAAAAAATTATTTATTGATTGCTAATGTAATATTTCCGTGCGTTTACGTAATTGGAAGATTTTTTAACTTCACTTTTAAACTATTTAAGTACGCGATAAATTACTTAAATAGTGATTTTAGGCGAAGCAATAAATTCTAGGAACTGCATCGGTTACAGCCGAAAACATCGCGGCAAAAACATCACGAACGAAAAGTCGCGGTGAAAACAACGCAACGCGAAAATGTCTTAGTACAAAGCGTCGTGGGAGAAAAGAAAGCAAAGAGAAAACATCGCAGTTCTAAAACATCGTGGTACAAAACACCGTCGTCGAAAATAAAGCAGTTCAAAAACTTCGCAGTTTAAAAATATCGTCGTCGAAAACATCGTGGTAAAAAATAAAGTACCTACAAATCATCGCATGACGATAACATCGCACACGTAAGTTTTCAGGTTTTAAAAGCTGTAATTGTATATTCGGATAATGATTTGGGAGCGCAAGAAGGAAAGAGGGATATTTCTACTTCTCTATTTCATATTTTTGAATGAACTAACAGAATTTTGTTGAAAAGCAAGAAGGAAACTTAAACATTTAAAAATTGAAAATGAGTAGGAAATTAATGCAACTTCTAGGACTTAATAGAATTTTAATTTACATAGTAATTAAGAAATATCATTAATAAATTAATTTTTTTGTATAAATTTTTACTGATAATTTTTAATGAAAAATACGGTCTAAAATTGTTTACCGAAAGGAAAATAGGTTAATTAACTATGAAAATTTAAAATTCTTTTAAGTAATTTAAGATGCATTAATTTTATACTCATTTTAAATTTTTAAATACTTAAATTTTTTTCTTACTTTTTCAGCAAAAATCTATTAGTTCATTCAAAGATATGAAATGTAGAAGTAAAAATACCCCTGTTTCCTCCTTGCGCTCCCAAATCATTATGCGAACATACAATTACAGCTTTTAAAACCTGAAAACTTATGTCTGCGATGTTGTTGTCATGCGATGATTTGTAGGTACTTTATTTTTTACCACCATATTTTCGACGACGACGTTTTTAAACTGTGAAGTTTTTGAATCGCTTTATTTTTGACGACGATATTTTGTACCACGCAGTTTTAAATCTGCGGTGTTAACTCTTCGCTTTCTTTTTCCCAGGATGTTTTGTCCCACGACGTTTTCGCCTTGCGTTGTTTCGTCCGCGATGTTTTTGCCGCGATGTTTTCGGCTGACACCACTGCATCGGATCATCAGGGTTATCTTTTCCTCGAGTTCCCTGTAATATACTCAGTGATAATGGAAATAGACGAACTGGGCAGCCGTTATAATGTCCAACTTTCCTCTCTCTCAATATTTGAGAAAGCTGAAATTAACTTTATGTGAAAACACCATATCCTTAGAATTTAGAAAAGATTATTGCTTCGAATAACTTGTTAGGTTAAGAAAGTCTTATGAAGATCGGTTTCGACAAACAGAGCATCAGGAAATTACGATCCCGTAAGAACATAATTTTGTTTCAGAACGTGTTAAATTAATTGCTTTTTGAAAAATATCTAGCGTTCTTATCTAGCATTGTTGTATTGAACTTTAAATATGGAAAAGAAGCACATATCATGAATAACGTTTAAAAAATAGGATGGCAACAGTGCACGAATCTTCTGGGGCTAAGACAGGTGGAGATAGTATTTCCACCGCTTCTGGTAAATGGAATATCACCACGAAAATGCACTTAATCCCATATTGATGATGAAAACGAAGAAATTATCGCTCAGAGAAATTCTTATGAACAAATGAAGGAACGATATGTCAGGAAGAGAGGCATATTGAAAGTTCTAATAATAGTATGAAAGATACAACCCCCCTTTCTTCTATCAAAGCGGGGATTTCATGAAAAATACGATGAACTTACCGTCTTAGATCAAAAGAAGGTTTTCGTAAGGACACTCAGTAAAAACTTCGTTAAGCCTTGTTTGAAGTTAAAAAAAAAAAAAAAAAAAAAAAAAAAAAAAAACTTAACGTCTCTTATGAGGTGATGTGCAGTTCAGCGCATTTTCACTAGCAACGAAAATCCAATTAAAACTATGATCAGATGATTAGAGGATTAAACTCAGGAATAAATTCAACTGACTTCACGTTTCTGCACTTAAAGTGAAACGATTTGGAAAGAAATGCAGTTAAGGCTATCAAAAACTGTGAATTTCTTTCTATAATGTCCTCGATTGGAGTTTGCTAAGTAAAGCTAATAATTAAAATTGTTTTTTCTTTTCTGATAGCAACCATAAAATTTGTAAAAAAATGCGAACTCATTGCTTTAGATGCTAAAGTGATTGGTCATTCTTCACTTGGCCGTCCTAGTCAGTCCCATTGGGTTAGTTATGCTGAGGCATATTTGATGTACACTTATGAGACTCTTAGAGACCAAAACGTAACGCATATGTTTTATTCAAGGGATCATTCACCAAGTTTTAAAGATTACATTTGTGACCTGAACTCAGGAAATACAGGTAAAAGGTTTCTGAAGCTCGATGGAGAATTTCAGTGATTCTGCCATAAACCCTAATCTCGTGAAGAATCAGAAACAAACTTTCCATTTGCCGAAAGAGCTGTTGCTAATTTGATTTTAAATAAATCTGGTGTGTCACCATATGACTTCCTTGTATTAAATTATACTCTTTTTTGGCTGCAGTTCGTTTAAACTTATTTCCTCGAATTTCATTAGAGATATATTTCTCGTTCAATTAATTCGGTTGTCACTTCGCGACAGGGCAAAAATACATAAAATTTCGAAACATCTTAAGATAAAAAAATCTGAAAGCTATCAGATTTTACATTACGCCCAAAAGGACTTTTTTAACGTTTTGTGTGTTACCTTTATTTATTTAATATCATGTTTCAGTTCAACAGCAATATCACAAAAAAAACATTATATTACACTAAAGAATAAACGTGATTTTCGCATGAACACCATGTTGTCCAAGTTTTTCTTATTTTTATTCATGTCTCATACATAAACATATTAGACTGAAATAAAATCCAAGTATAATTAATCATATAATTCGAGAAAAAATAAAGTAACCTAAGTAAGCAAAAAATATCCGTTACATTCCGAATTATAAATATTTGTTTACATAAGCATTTATTCCAAGACCTGCCTGGAAAAGATATCAGACGATTGCAAACGCAAGATCGCCGGAGATCACATGATCATTTTATTTTCAACAATTTCAAAAGTGAATCGGTACAAAATGCCAAAACGAAATTAATAGCCCTTCTGGCCGAATTGCCCCTTTGGCCTAACGCAAAAACAAGCATTTCGGTTAGCGGCCAAGAAGGCAGATTTTTCGGTGCACAGAACTGAAAGTTTAATTTTGGTCCCACTCGGCAAAAGACACCGAAAGTGCAGAATTAAAAACAAGGTGTCTTAATTCACTATTCTTCTAAGTTTCAAATGTAAACAAACATGGCTTCTATGGTAAACAGGTTTAGCCTCACTTAAACAACTTTTAAATTGTTGATAATTCTACAACGATTGCATGCAAATTAACTAAAGGAATAAAAACCTTAATCGGAAGATAAGAACAACATAACACAATCATTTTTAAGCAAAAAATGCACAATCTACAAACATATAAGAATAAAGAAACTGAGTTCACTGAGCCGAGGAACAGAGCGGCTATATATATATATATATATATATACTTTTGGTGTAGCCTATTGCAACGAAAAAAGGAGGTGCACAACTACATGTTAGAAATGTAAATAGAAAGTTTCAACGTTCTGAGGTTACTCATTTTTGAGTTATGCGCGATACATACATACTACATATGTACGTACAGACGCCATGAAAAAAATCTTTTCTGAATCCATTTTAAATTAGTTTTATAATTCGTTTTGAAAAAAAGAGTTTTTTATTCTGTCCTTAGGTACAAAAGTCGCACAAAAGCATCGTTAAATTGTATTCGATAGTGCTCAAAATGGATCCTTTCGTTGAAAAATGGTACTCGGAATTTTTCGTGATTACAATACCTTCTTTACTACGTACAATGAAATAAAAACTGTTGCTGACTTGAATATGATAAAAATACCTGTTGGTGTATTTAACATGTTCGAAATTCGTAAACGTACAATATTTTTCCATTAAATTCTCCTGCTTGATATTTGCTTCTAAGAAAATTAAGTGTACTTTAGAGAAGAGGAAATGATGATTTGAGGCTGCTAAAATTTTGAAAGGATTTAACTAAATTTCTGGTATTCAATTCTCTGTGCAGTGCTATCTTTTCCTTGATTAAGAGACACATGCTACTTAAATTTTTTATAAAATTCAACTGATAGCCTCCCTTTTAATTTGTTGCTCAGACGATACTGAAAACGTATGAAGTGTCCTGATATGCCTAATGTATTTTTTACGATTTTACCTATTTGTCTAACTGCTCTTTCTCCTTGTCTATACTCCTAGTATACTCGTCCAGATATTTCAAAGACATAAATTGAATTATAGTTTTTTTCTGTAATTTAAATATTATCTGTTAATTTATTTAATATAACTATATTTTGTTTAATTAATTAATGAACTAATTTAGTTTGCGCTTAAAGATAAATTTGTGCCTTGAGTTTTAATTCTTGATTTTGAAAATATTTATTTGTTAAACAACTTATTAGAAATGAAATCAGGAGAAAAAATAATACAAATTTGCATTTTTAGTTTGGAATTCTTATAAGTAATTGATAACTAATAAATGTACTAGAGTTTGGAAAGGAACAAACAGAAATTTGTTTTTGAAGAACAGTAAGAATTTAGAAAATGTATAGCATTTAAGCAAACTGGGTACTTATTATCGAAAGTCAGCGAAAGGTGCATAAGTTATGTATCAAAGTTGTTAACTTAAAAAAACTCACAAAAACAGTTTTTCACTTCGGTATTTGAAACTGTTTTATCCTTAGAATGTGTCATTAAAAGAAGTGATATTTCGAAATCACATCAGTTTTTTTTAACGTCACAGATGTCCAACACATTCTCCTGCATCTTTGAATTCACCCAAGAAGAAATTCAGCCAAAATTGAGTTCTTTGCAGCGCCAAGCGTAAAATACAACAAGAATATCAAAAAAAAATTTTTTTTTTGCTGTCACTCGATTTAACGAAACATTGAATTCTTTGTCGTAAAAGCTCTCCTTCGCATCTTTGTTATTTCAAGTGCAAGTCGTTGACTGAAACGAAAGGCGGAGACACAGTCCTGTTTATCGGAAACTCGATTTTTCTTCGTTCCAGTTCTTATTCTACTTTATTACATTTTCTCGATATCGATTCCACACTCTTCTTCAACATCTCGAGAGACTCTTTTCTTTGCCATTAGGAAGGGCTCAAATTTAATATTTTCGCCCAGTTAAACAGATTAAGTATATCCGGATCTTCTTCCGTTTAGTCATTATAGAGGAGTTCATCTAAAGCGTTCTTTGTTGTATGAGAATTTAAAAACAAATGCGTCACTAAGTATTATCGTATTTTGTCAAAAAAGGAATTTGAAAAAACGTATGTCAAAAATTAACCGATCTCAGTTCTGATGTTTTGTTTGATGGCAAGATGAGCGGTATTTACTATTATGAACATAAAGAAGAATATTTCATATCTCTTAAAAAATGCTAACTGATATTTATTACATTTGAAACTAATTATTTCACTGTGGAGATTATGCCATTAACACGTTACGAAAAATTTAATAATAAATAAATAAAAAAAATCTGATAGGTTTCATATTTTAAATTGCGTCCAAAGGGGCATTTTTTAACATTTTTTGTGTTACTTTTATTTATTAAATATCATGCTCTTCGCACTTAAACCATAAAATTCAGTTCAACAGAAATATCGCAAAAATAATTTTAAAATGAGCATATCTTTAGAATTTCTGTTACACAGTTCCGCGGGCTTTAAACAAAAAGTCTCCCCCCCGTAGTGTGCTGCCATAGCTCGCTTTTAAATCATTTGAGTTTGTTCATCAAAAATTCGTTAAAGTTTTACAAAATATGAAATAGATAATAAAACAAATTCCAAGTTCGAGCTTCCAGATGCGCATATTCGGATGGAAACGTACGTTATTCAAAGTTGGAACATCTAGGTACCGTTGTTTTATCGCATTCGAATACATACATTTATGCAGATTCTTCGTTATTTAATTTCTTTAAATATAATACAGGGCTGCAATATTTTGTGGCAACAGTTTGAAAAGTGATTCAGACTTTTAATGTCTCCGACGCCCCCTTTGGACTTAAAAAAAAAGCTTTCAGGTTTTAAATTATGTAAAAAGGGCGTTTTTGTAACATTTTGTGTGCTACCTTTATTTATTAAATATCATGTTCTTCGCACTAAAACCATAAAATTCAGTTCAACAGCAATATCGCAAAATAATTTTAAATTGAGCATATCTTTAGAATTTCCGATACACAGTCTCACGCACTGAAGATAAAAATGTTTTTGTTTCTATACAACGTTGGCATTGTTCGCTTTGAAATCTTTGAGTTTTTTAATCAAAAATTCGTCAAAGTTTTATAAAATATGAAATCAATAACAAAACAAATTCCAAATTTTAAATTTGGCTTTCCAAATGCCCATATTCGCAGTAGGATTACGTCATTCAACATTGGATGGCTCTACGTACCGTTGTTTTATCACAATGCGAGAAACATAGTTACATTTATGCAGATTCTTCATTATTTAATTTTTTCAAATATAATACAGGACGATAATATTTGGTGGCAACAATTTGAAAAGTGAAACGGACATTCAGAGTGATTCAACGCAAAATCGCAAAACGAAAACAACTGAAGCCAAGGACAAAGCCCCTTTGGACTATAAAAAAAATTAAAAAAAAAAAAAAATCTGAAAGCCTTCAGATTTTACACTACGCCCAAACGGGAGTTTTTTTAACATTTTGTGTGTTACTTTTATTTATTAAATATCATGTTCTTCGTACTTAAACCATAAAACATTGAATTAACGGTAATATCACAAAATAATTTAAAAAGTGCATATCCTCAGAATTTCCGATACACAGTCTCGTGCGTTGGAGATAAGAATGTGTTTTTTCTGTACAACGCTGCCATTGCTCGCTTTGAATTCCTTGAACTTGTTAATGAAAAATTCGTTCGAGTTTTACAAAATGTGAAATCGATAATAAAACAATTTCCAAATTTCAAATTTAGTCTTCCAGATGCCCATATTGGCAGTAGGATTACGTCATTCAAAATTCGATGGCTCTAAGTACCGTCGTTTTATCAGAATGCGAGAAACATGCATACGTTTATGCACGTTCTTCCTTATTTAATTTCTTTAAATATAATACATGGCTGCAATATTTGGTGGCAACTGTGTAAAAAGTGAACCGACATTTCATGTTTCCGACTTCAAATGTCGAAACGAAAACAACAGTCCTTCGGAGACAATTCCCCTTTGGACTAATAAGTTTGAATTAAATGTTTTATTTTTCATTTTGCATCTACTCTTCCATCCATTTCAGAACTATGTAAATGTAATAATCACAGGTGTTGTTCTGTACTTATGAATTCGTAAGTACAGAACAGCACCTGTGATTATTAGATTAGTTATAGTGACAGTTAGGTTCATCGGGGACCTAATTATCACTGGGATAATTAGAGAAGTTAAGCAACAAGAATCTGCGTAATGCTGTAAATTTTGCAGGCCTAGTTGCGATAGTTTAAATGCAGAACGAACTTCTTCAGCTGCCTAAGTGCAAACGAACGAAATAGAATATGGTAATAAGATAAGAATGACTGGAAAGAAGTCAAGTTACTGGCGCCATCTATTGATGAAATAAAACCAAACCATAGTTTTATTAAAGGCTGAGGTTAAAGATGTATTGGGAATAGGGTCGTGAACTAGAACCGAAAGATTTATCTGTTACAAACATTTTCCATTTTTCTGCAGCCAAAATTATTCAAAAATCATCTTGCGTTGGTGAATTAGATTTTCTAGAGGCGTTCCACATTCAAAAAATGTTTCTTTCCAGACATGCTTATTTTATCACCATATTCTATCTCGTTCTTTTGTACTTAGGCAGTTGAAGAAGATGGTTCTGTATAGGTATAGGTACAAGTAGGGGGACACCAGATATTTACCAACACGTGATCCAGGTGTTGTCCCTCCCTACTAAATTTTATCGAATAGCCTAGCTTGGAACATAAGTTGCCCTCTTCACGCTACATAGCGGGCCCTACCACTGCCGGCAGTGCATAAGGGGTACATCCACATGTCTCAAGTGCTTCGTTTGCACATTTATATCCATGAAAAGTTACATTAATTATGGTGGTACATGAACAAATAACCGAAACTAGGTCTTCAAATCTTACAAACATTATGCTGATTCTTGTTATTTAACTTCTCCAATAATCATTATTCGGCATGTTAGTTTAACCTAAATTATCACTATGATAGTTAGTTTATAATAGTTAGGATAACTATGATAGTTAAACTGTAATAGATACGTTCCTAGGGGTGTGCTGCATATGAAAACCGTTGTAAATTGAATACATTCATAACACTTTATAAGGAAACCTTCTCGGAAGCATCGCGCTTAAAAGGTTTGCAAAGCTACAGTATTTATGTCATTAATATTTGGCTGCATTTTTTGTTAACTTTAAGCAGTAATTCAACGTATAACTACTGTAAAAATAATTAAGAAGGGGAATAAGAACTTGGGCGGAACTTCAGAAGAGATCTGAGGAACAAAGAATTAGGGCATATTTGCATATATCTCATATGTACATGGCAAATTGTATTGCTATTGTTGTTCATCCTTTTATTGTATATACACTCATGGATAAAAAAATTAACGCACCAAGAAGGAGTCGTCAAAATGAAACGAAATTTTATATACGTAATGACTACTTTGATATAAGTAAATGATAAGAAAATCAAAGGAAAAGGATAATTTATTTCAGAGAAAAAGCCAAAGAACTGAGGAGTTAATACTCTGTTGGACCCCCTCTAGCGCGAATGCACGATGTGATACGATCGGGCATTGAGTCATACAAGTTCTGTATGATGTCTTGAGACATTTCGTTCCATATTTGCTGTAACCTTGCCTCTAGTTCGTTCAAACTCGTGGGATGCCCAACTCGTCGTCCCAAATGATCCCAGATATGCTATATTGGAGACAAATCTGGGGATCACGCAGGCCAAGGAAGGGTAGTAATAGTGCGGAGACAGTCTTGTGACACCCTTGCCGTATGAGGCCGAGCATTGCCTTGTTGAAAAATGGCTCCTGGGAGCCGTTGCATGAGTGGCAACACATGTGGTTGCAGGATTGCATGAACATATCGCTGGGCTGTCATGATGCCACAGAACAATACTAGGGATGACCTTGTATTGTAAGCAATGGCACCCATACCATCACACCAGGTATGGGAGCGATGTGTCGTTGCACAGCAAAGGCAGGATTGAGGCGTTCACCACGGGCTCTCTACACACGAATACGATTGTCATCACTGCCGAGATTGAATCTGGATTCGTCGCTAAAGACGACCTGGTTCCATTTCGCTGCAGTCCAGTTTCCTCGTGCTCGACACCGCTCCAAACGAAGGCATCCATGGGTGGGCATCAAGGACAGCACACGTCATGGGTGCCGCGATACCAATTGTCCTTCAGCCAGGTGCCTTCGTATGGTTCGAGAAGACACAGGGGCCCCTAGTGAAGGAGCTACATGTGCCTGGATGGCGGCCGATGAAGCAGTTGGCTGTACGCGTGCATTTCTTACAATGTGGCGGTCTTCTCCACGACTGGTCTGTCGAGGGCGTCCTGAGCCTGGTCTTCGTGTACATGACATCTCTCGGGTCCACTGGTCCCAACACCTCCTCACAACACAATCAGAGTGGCCTAATTGACGAGCTACTCGCCTACCTGACCACCCAGCTTCCATAATCCCGACGATTCTTCCCCTCTCAAACTGCGACAACTGCTCATATTGTCTTCAAACACGGCGTAATGACATGTCTACCTCAGCTCTTCCTTTGTAAATGATTCAGCACACTCAAAGAATGCTTTGGTTACCTGTTTTATACTCCACAGAGTACGACGTTCAACGCCCTCTGCCGGCTATACGTAATGCGCAATCACCCTCCATTTCTAATCATTTGCATATCTCCTCGACATGTACCTTTATTGCAAGTTTCGTTACGATCCTGCAATTATTTCTGGGTGCGCTAATTTTTTTGTCCATGAGTGTATATGGGAGTTACCTCAAAATGGTAGCCTTCAGGCCTCATGGGGCTCTGTAGAAATTTTATGCGTCGCAGGAACACATTTCAGTTATGCATTTGGTGCAAATACGATGCTACAAAAATTTCAAGATTTTAGTTACTTGAAGTCCGAGTTTACATTATTTTCGATACTAAAAACGAATATAATTAACGGGCTAGAAAATTTTCAAAATGGTGGTAATTAATTTACAGTGTGGTAGAAAGCTTAGTCAAAGATTTTATTAACTATCACACGTACTTCTATCGAGAAATAAATGAGCTCAGCTACGAATTTTTGTGTTAAGAATAGTCGATTTGTTTGGGAATACATTTATATGTGAAAATCGTTTTTTTTCACATTTAAAATTAATAAAAAGTATCTGATGTGCACACCACATGACTTCCTTGTCCGGAATATTAAATTATACACATTTTTTCTCCATTTCATTCAAACTTACTGAATTGAATTACTGAAACCACAATAGAATAAAAAATGCACTGTTTAAAATTCATCATATTTATTTACCAAAGCGACACTCTGGCGCTAGGTTCACTTAACAGCGTTACACCTCATTCCTTTTATAACTCAGAATGTACAAAAATTATAACATCTGAAGAAATATCTAATCGTTGCCACAAGTTTTATTGAAATACCATGTAATAAATCTCAAACGATGTCTAAAAGAAATCAAACAAATAAAGGAGAAAAGTTTTCCACAGACGATTCAGCGCCGCTACTCGTAAACACTCTCCTCTGTCCGAGACAGACTGCTGATAATATTTGCTGCAAATACGAAACACTTATTTCCTAAAATTTCTTTAGAGACGTATTTCTCATTCAATTAATTCAGTTCTCAATTCGCGGCAAGGCCAAAATGTATAAAAACTCAAGATATTTTCATTAAAAATTGAAAGATGTAGAAAAACATAAAACACCAAGTACAGTTAAAACAATTAAAAAACAATTTTGTAGAATTAAAATTACAGTTTCTACGCAAAGCAAGCAATTCGGCCAGTAAACAAAATGACAGATTTTTCTGTGCATAAAACAGAAAGTTTACTTTTAGTTTAATTCGGCAAAAAGACTCTGAAGGCTTAATAAGGCTGAGTTAATTTGTTGTGGAAGGTATGCTGAGTCAATATATGGGATAATTTAATAGCTTAAATGATAATTCCAGAATGGATTAAGCATAATTTAATTCGCAATAATAAAAGAAGAAGTTATCTTCGTTAATGCGAAGCTTAGTTTCACAAAATTGGCAACAAATCCCTTCTTCCGCTAACTTTCAAATGTAAACAAATATGGCAGCTATGATAAAAATAATTTCTCATTCACTTAATTCAGTTCTCACTTCGCGACAAGGCAAAAATACACAAAAAATATCTATATTAAAAAGTACGAAGTAAATCAACACTTATTTCCTCAACATTTCATTTTATTTTATTTTATTTAATCAACACTCTTTTCCTTATTTTGTTGTAAATTCCAGAATGGATTAAGCATTCTTTAATTCACAATAATAAAAGAAGGCTTTATCTTTGTTGTTGCTAAGCTTAGTTTCTGTAGATTGGCAACAAATCCACTATTCTCCTAAGTTTCAAATGTAAATAAACATGGCTGCTATGGGAAAATTAATAGGCTTAGCCGCACTTAAACAACTTTTGAATTGTTGATAATTCTACAAATCTTGTCTGCAGATTTAAAAAGGCATAGAAACCTTAACCGGAAGATAAGAACAATATAATTCAATCATTTTTAGAACAAAAAATGCACAATTTACCAACATATAAGAATAAAGAAACTGAGCTCACTGAGACCAACATATAAGAATAAAGAAACTGAGCTCACTGAGACCAACATATAAGAATAAAGAAACTGAGCTCACTGAGACCAGTATATAAGAATAAAGAAACTGAGCTCACTGAGCCGAGTAACAAAGTGGATATACATATATTTGTATACTTTTGGTGGTGCTGATTGCAAGCAAAATGGGATGCGCACGTCGACATATTATGAGAATCCTATATACAAAATTTCAACGTTCTGAGGTTACTTATTTTTGAGTTATGCTAGATAAATACGTAAGTACGTATGCCAAGAAAAAATCTCTTCAGAATCTATTTTAAATCAGTTTTATAATTTTTTTTGGGGAAAAGAGTCCTTTGTTCTGTCCTTACGTACAGATGTCGCGCAAAACCATCGTTAAATTGCATTCGACAGCAGTCAAAATGGATATTTTCGTTGAAATATGCTACCGGAGTTTTCTCGCGGTTACAATACTTCCTTTTTACTTCGTACAAGGAAGTAAAAATAGTATAGTATGATATATATATTTTGAAACTGAAAATAACGTTTCTTGTTTTTTAAGCTTATTAATACTTCTGATATTTCCATTAACATGAGTTTTTCTTAAGTTGGTGTATGCAAGTTTCGTTAGAGAGCTCAGGAAGAATTCTGCACGAACCTTTAAGGTGTGCTTTCATATTTACTAGTGATTTGCTGTAGAAGTAATATTAATTTACTCATGTCATGATTTGAAAACGTATAATATTGCGATAAATGGATAAGCTTATTGCTTATTGCGTAGGATTATTTGTAAAGTATCATTCAATATTGGAGTACTTTATAAATAATATAAAAGCAATAGATAGACCAGGAATAATAGTCTGATCTATTAAATAATAGATAGACTTACTCCTTCTTCCGTAGCAGTATTTGCAAAGTACAGCACTAAATCACAGCACTAGGCTATGTAGAAAATAATCTAAAAATGTACAGCATTTCGAAAACTAAACGCTAAATATTAGCGCAGAAAATTAGTTTTCAGGATAAATAAACTAGCATACCAGAAACAAAGAAACAACAACAACAAAAAAAAGAGTGTATCCCCCCCGCTTCGAATTATCTGATTTTTTATTCTTTGTTTTTCTATTCTAAGTGCCGTCAAAAGAAATTAACATCCACTCTGAGAAATACTATTTCTTCTGAAGCACAGTGTCGGCTCGCCACGCTATTTACTATCATTAGGAGATTAAAGATAAAAAAGAGATGCCTGAGGTAATGACGGAAGTTTTAGTTATATTTATATTATACTAGAGCGAATAGTTTCTGAATATAATAAAAATTGAATGGAAAATGAAAAGCATTTAGCAATTAAGCGAAAATGAAAAGCAATTAGGCGATATTACATAAAATATTTTGCGTCCAGAGAAGATTAAAGCAAACTGTTTTGTGTATGACAGATGCCAGTAATTTAAATTTTATCCGACAATATTATTAACGAATAGATGAAAAATTTCATTAGAATGCAGTCATGGAATTCGGAAATTAAAACTTGAGTATTTCTCTCAAATAAATTCGAAAAGAATCAAAACCTACAAAAGAGGTATTTTGTGTTAAAGAATTTCAAAGATTCCTCTTCATCATCGTCCCCAAAATTGTTACTAAAATTTTCATCTATAGCTAGGCAAGGAAGTTTTCTTTCTGGAAGTAAAAAAAATGCCTATCGTAATTTTCAAAATACTTCCAGTTTATTGTTAACGTCAATCGCTCTGAAAATTTTCTAGCTTTAGAGTAGCCTATTTTCTGTAGGATGAACTCAGCTTTAAAATTCATGGAACCCTGTTTCTCGTTTTCTTTGTTATGCTAAAGATTTTTGAATGATCTTAGAAATAAAAAATGTTCCTTTCCCTTTTTACTTCCTTGTACGAAGGAAGTATTGGAATCGCGAAAAATTCCGGGTACCATATTTCAAGGAAAATATCCATTTTGACCTCTACCCAATGCAACTTAATGATGATTTTGCGTGACTTCCGTACGTAAGGACAAAATTCAGCACTCGTTTTCTCCAAACGAATTATAAAATTGATTTAAAATGGATTCAAAAGAGATTTTTGTGGAGACAAAAGTGGCGTCTGTACGTACGTACGTATGTACGTATGTATCTCGCATAACTCAAAAACGAGTAGCCTCAGAAAGTTGAAATTTTGTATATAGGACTGCTATAATATTTAGTTGTGCACATCCCTTTTTGATTGCAATCTATTGCACCAAAAGTATATATATATATATACCCATGTTATAACTCGGCTCAGTGAGTTGAGTTTTTTTTTTAATTCTTATATGTTAGTAAATTGGGCATTTTTTTGCTTTAAAAATGATTGAATTGTGTTGTTTTTAATCTTCCACTTAAGGTTTGTATGCCTTTAGTATGCCTTTTGTATGCCTAATCTGCATGCGATAGTTGTACAATTATCAAAAATTTAAAAGCTCTTTAAGTGCGGCTAAGTCTAAGTTTTCATACCATAACAGCCATACTTGTTTACATTTGAAACTTAGCAGAAATTTGTGTGTGCACCGAAATACCTGCATTTTGCCTGTTGGCCGCTTGTTGCTTATTCGTTCCGGCCTGTTGGTTGTTTGTTTTTGCCCAGAAACTCTAACTTTAATTGTAAATTTTTTTTATTGTTTTAATTGTATTTTGTGTTTTATGTTTTTCTATATCTTTCAATTTTTAATGAAGGTATTTTGATTTTTTATGTATTTTTGCCTCGGCGAGAAGTGAGAACTGAATTAATTGAATGAGAAATATAACTCTAATGAAATTGGACGGAATAAGTGTTTCGTATTAGCAGTAAATATTGTCGCCAGTCTGCCTCGGACAAAGGAGAATGTTGTACGAGTAGCGCATGCGCATTAGGGAAGCGGTGCTGAATCGTCTGTGAAAAACTGTTTTTTTTTATTTGATCCTGATTAATTTCTTTTATACATTGTTTTAGATTTATTATAGTATTTGAACAGAACACGAGGTAACGATTTGATAATTCTTCAGATGATATAATTTTTGTGCATTCTGAGTAATAAAATGAATGAAATGTTTAACGCTGTTAAGTGAATCTAGCGCCAGAGTGTCGCTATGATAAATAAATATAGTGAAATTTAAAGATTGCATTTATTCTATTGTGGTTTATGCGCTATCGACAAAGTAGATTTAATTCAATTGAATACGTGTAAATGAAATACAAGAAAAATGCATATAATTTAATATTCCATACAAGGAAGTCATGTAGTGCACACATCAGACTTTTCTTTATTTATTTTAAATATTAAACAGATATAACAATCTCACTACAGCAGTTTTTCATTTTAGACATTAATACTATTGTATCGGTAAAAAGTACTCATTTTAATTTGTAACACTGGAAACACAGTTTGTTAAGTCTACATTCAGGATCGAAGGTTTATGAAATGCTTGAAAACTACTGATGCAGATTATTTAAACGTTCAAGCATCAATCATTAATTTCCAAATTTCATTCGCATTTCTACACAGGTATTTATATCGTTTAAATATTTCTTCGCGCATGTAAATTGAAGTGCCAAAAAATTAATCTGGCTAATATCTTTTTTTCTTCTATGATCCTGATTAATTATGACTTGGCACCGTGTCAGGGAAGCACTGGGATTTCAGAGAGGTAAATCACACTAAGCACACTTTTGGTCTTCCATGTTGCCGCTGCAAGGCAAATTATAAGTACTCAGTACAGTCTAAATATTGGCAGCGATTTCCCTGCAAGTCATCCGAGTGTTCGCTGAGCTATAATAGTTATGCAGCAGCTGTAGCTCATAGTCTGTAGCAGCTATAACATAATTCTACTTATGCAAACTATCACCATGGGGAAATCCAATTATAAAGAGCTGAAAACTGTCTGCAGTGAATTCTGTATAGAAAAATCTTTGCGGTGAAGGCTCATATATATTAATCGTCTCAAAAGAACATATTTTTTTCACCATGATAGAATCCTTTTAGCTTGCACAATACCTCACTGAAAATATATGGTTACGAATTTTGTACACATGTAAATAATTTTATTGAAACTACATGTGAAATTGTAGTACTTTTGTGTATAATATGAAATGAAAATCTAAAGATGAGATGTTTTGTCGGAAAAGTAAGAATACAGGGGCAAGTCTATTTAAATTTAAATAAGTGGCTATATCGCCGAGTTGGCGAGAAATCGCCAAAATTCACCAAACTTGGCGACCATTTGGCGCTTTTTGGGTTCGGCCTCTGTAATGGGTATTGTAACCTAATAACTGTAATTAATTTATATATGCAACTGTAACCTTTTCCGGCTCTTAGATGTAACTTGAGTAATTTCGAGAAATGGAATTTACTGCAGATTTGTCGACGGCCGGGTGAAAACTCCATAACGCTGGAGAGAGCATTTGATTTCAGTAGTTGTTACTACAGAGCGACTTGGGAGTACTGAGATATCCGGGAGAACTTCGCCATTTAGATTCGCCTAACATTGCGCTGTGTTTAACGTTCTTAGTAGTTTGAAATGCAACTATTGATTGTACTGTCTGATACTGTGTGAAGAGTTGTACGAATATTTTTATGGAAAGTTTTAGAACTGTAAGATGTTCCTTTTAATAAAATAAATTTTATCAAGTTATCATCGGTTCTATGTGCATTCAATCTATTACGAACCCGTACTCCCTCAAAAAATATTTTTTTAATCGATGGCGAGTACTAGCCACTATAGGCGTTAACCATGACTAAGGCTGGAAGCGGAGGTCAGTTTATTATAGTGGTACGTAACGAGTGAACCACCATTGCCTCCTTTGAAGGGACAGACAATTTATGTTCATGCCTTCTCCGAGATACGAGCCCCGACCCTTATGTACGGCAGTCGAAGTTGCTATACACCTTCCTGTCTGGGCTGCTCGCTGATAATTCTATAAAATACCATTTTTACACACGAACATATCGAGCTGCTCAAAGAAACTGAAAACGTGATTTCGGCATGGATTCAATTACCAAGGCTGTGACTAGTATCCAACTCCACGTAGCTAAGTGCAGTCTTCATCTAGGAGATATATGATTCCATTCTTCTATACTCCGCAGCCTACTGCAGCCAAATGAAGATGAATCACGAAATAACTCGTGCTTATCAAATCCAAATGTAAGCATAACAGCTACAAAATTGTAGAGTTAATAATATTATTTTTTACTAACCAGGTATTTTATTAAGATATACAGTTATTTTATGTTTTGAATCTTTACTGTGACTTATCGTTTCCTTTTACTTACCAGAATGTAAATGAAAGAGAATGAGCTGGTATTTAAGCGAAGGTTCCGGGAGTTTAATTCAGAGGATATCCTGCCTCTCAAGGCCACGTTACTAGGTTAACTAACTTAGACAAGAATGTATTATGCAGCTTTGCATTATAGTTGCCGATATTTAAATAGTTACCCTGGTAAGAAGTTTTGAGCCAACTTCTTATTAATTTAAATTGTGTAGTCTTGGACTACTAGCTTATTTAATTTAAGTTTAAATTTGACTGTTATTTTAAGTTATCTCGTCATAAGTGGCTGGCCGAAGTCGTGAACACGAGTCGTTCATTTGTGTTTAAATTTCTGACTTGAAAAAAAGTTTTGTTTTAAAATCTTCGTAAGACTTTGTAGTTCTTTCCAAAGCCAAAGAAGCAGCTAGGGGTCAAAACGCACAAAACTTATCAGTACCGTGGCCTGGCTCGCACCTTAAAAAATAATAAGCAACAAATCTAAAACTGAATGACAGAACTGGTGGGACAACGCCGAAGAAGGAAGAAGGACTTATCAATTGTTCCCAAAAGTAGACACTGCACCCAGTTTAATAACAAGAGAAATAACGTGGTTCTTATCAGGGCATGGCCCTTTTCCCACGTACTTTTATACAAGGAACTTAGCTAGATCAGACCGGCGTGTATGTGGAGAAAGAGGCAGTCCCGAACATTATTTATTTAAATGCTCCCTCACAGCTGAACATCATTTAAAAGTCCCGAATTCAGAAAGTGAAATGACTCCTTCCATAAGATATGCTATCAAGAACAACCATCTCAGAAAAAAAATCATAAATATAATGAACTTCCTGTCCACAAGAGGCATTGAGTTATGCAACACAGCATAGAATAACATAACATAGCTATTACTTAAAACGTTGTATGTAAGCAGACCTGCAGCTGTCCTCCATAGAATGTAAGTGCGAAAGGCATCAACTGTGAAAACATCAATGTATATTTAATGGAAAAAGAAAGGCACTGCCTGCGGTATGGTACCAATACAAAGCATTGCAAGCAACTCCTGGCAAAGTCTTCTGTGAGCCCAGTGGGGTGTAATTATCTGGATAATTAGTGTGCCTGGACAACACCCACATTGCCAATAGTTAAACAATGGGTGTCCACCACACTTCACCATATCCATATCCATATAGTTCTGTCCAGACATAGCGATAATTCACTTAACTTCTGTTAAGAGTTTGACACTAGTTTACTGACACCAAAGCAAATCAAATTTTAGACATTGGAGCAGCTAGAATGTAACCAGGAGGGGCATAAATTTTTGTTTCGTCATTTGTGATATTATGAAATATTGAACTCTAATGATGGATTATAGTGCAGTCAGACAAATATATATTTAATTCATATTCAGCTACTTTTATTACGTTTGTCACCAGTGACTACGCGAAATCACGAAAGAAACTTTCTTAAAGGAACCATCGAACCGTGCCATCAATCCGAGATGCCCTGTTGGCATGGTGATTGGGAAGCCGAAGTGAGCTTCCCAACCACCAGCCGCCCAGTCGGAATCCCAGAGAAGACATGGATGTTTTAAATTTGAGTAAGTGGCTATATCCATATTGCCAAGTTGGCGAGAAATCGCCAAAATTCACCAACCTTGGTGACCATTTGGAGATTTTTGGGTTCGGCCTAGGGGTATTGTAACTTAATAACTGTGATTATTCTGTATATGCAACAGTAACCCTATTCGGCTCTTAGATGTAACTTGAACCATATATTGAACGTCAAACAGTCAAAGTTTCTTTATGGGATGGGAGTACTTACGGGCTGAAAGTTCACTCGTGAGATTGTGGCATGGAAAGTGGTGTAGGAGACTCTCGGATCTGTTCCCTGCGGTGTCCTCCATAAAAACTGAAATGGAACTAAAATAACAGTGGGGTTAAAAATTCGACATATTAAAATCCTAGTTGACTAACCACCTTGTCGTTGATACAAAAGGATGGATCCGAATTAGGCCAGGATATGATTTCTTACAAATTACAAATTTTCTTCTTTTTCTTAAACGGAGAACCACTTGCGAGTCGGTGAAAACCTACAGGAAGAAAAAGCATTTAATTTTACCATTAACGTTGCTACTGTAGACGCTGAAAATGCTTTTGACTTACTGAATTATTTATTGTTTGTTTGCAAAAGTAAGTTAAAAAATATTTCTAAATAGCTTAAAGATATTCGATCAGATAAATCTTTTTCCAAAGCCAAAGCAACTTTCGCTTTTAAGCTAGCGAAAGTAATCTCAGTCCACTATACGTGACGAGAGAAAGGAAATGTGTATCCTCAAGCCACTGCCGCAATATGTTTTGTTGACTTGCAAATATATTTGGATTCTATCAAAAACTGTTCCATAGCTTAAACATTTATTGCGTTTAAACAAAAATAAAATCTTCATCCAAACATGTTATTTCACATTTTTACATCTTAACTAACGCATAATAGATACATATTGCGATTGGAATCACTTTTTAGAGTTTACATTTATAATTTTATTATGATTGTAAATGTATTTCATTATAAAGAGATACCTAAGTTTCACATACTTCTCAAACAGTCGTAGAATCAGGTATAACCTGTTGCCTAGAGTAATTTAATCATATAAAAATTTTGTTCTTGAAACTAAAAATGCTAAACTTTGAAATGAGCCGAGCCTCTTTCTTGCTAAAATTTAATGCCAATAAATGGTTGCAATTTCCTATGTCTTGGAATAATAAAAATTGATCATTGCTCCCCTCCGACGCTTTAATTTATAAATATTTTTCCTTATTTCGTATAAGGTTATACAGTAAAATAAAAATACACTGCAGCTAAAAATTGTGAATTTTAAATATCTCATTGTCGCGCAAAAATGTAATTTTCGATCTCTTCAACATCAAAACTATCATTTTAAGGCCAGAAAATATTCACCCAAGCCAATTCGATCCAGGTATGATATTGATGTAAAACAAACCTGCAGAAATAGTTATTAACAAAGCCCAGCGCCAGGTTTAGCCTTTTTCCTAGGCGGAGCAAAAACTTACAACTGCCGCCCTCACCCATTTTCCTTTAAGTTTCTCCAACAAATTTTGATTTTTTTAATATGCATAGAAATAGGTAGAGTTTGAGATAAAATGTAAAATCCAGTTCATAGTAAGAAATTCTTTATATGCCATTTTCGTTATAAAAGAAATATACGCAACAAATGGTTTAGTTTCTTTAGTTATGGCAAAGCATAAGAGGGCTACCTGCCTAAGAGGAGATATGCCTTCGCTGAGGACTTTCTAAAGAGTAATTGTCTCATATGCAAGTTACGGATGAGCGAAACGACGGAAACGCCCATGCAGCCAGCTAATTCGCGAGATCCTAACTCCTGACCGAACTACCAGAACTACTACCCGAATTACCAGAACTTTATAGCTCAGTCGCTGGTGGCCTGATATACATACCGAAAGTTACATAATTAAAAACCTGTGCAAACCCTCCTAATGGTAGTTGCTTCTCCGGTGTATTGAAATAATCAAATTTACATTTTCGCTGAATTAGGCATTTTTTCAATATTTGCAACAATACTTAATCATACTAATAAATAATACTAATAGAAAACGATTCAATACTAAATACTAAAATAATTCAGCATTGTACAAAAATGGGAATCACACATTACTAAATAATAAAGAAAATTCATTTAAATAAATATAAGCAAATTACGAATTACTAATGCAGTGGATCGAATAGTTTTATACCAATTTCTCGATACTAATAGTAACTTTAACCTAGCACCTTAAAATTCAATTCACAATAACAACTTCATGTAGCTTACTCAAAAACTCTACTAGCGTCCTCACACAGCACGATAACATAATAAATATTTACGTATTCACACAAAAGACTATTTTTGTACTGTAATAATCAAATTTACATTTTCTCTGAAATACGCAATTTTTCCATGTTTGCAACAATAACTAGCCAGACCAATGGAAAATGATTCAGTACTAAATACTAAAGCAGTTCAGCGCAGTACAAAAAATAGAAATGATACATTAATAATTAATATCTTAAACAAATATATATAAGTTACAAGTCACAAATGAAATGGATTGAATAATTAACACACCAATTTCTGTAAATTAACAGCAACTTTAACCTGGCACTTTAAAATTTCATTTTACTATAACACCTTTATGTAGGCTACTCAAGAACTCTACTATCGTCTTCACACAGCATGATAACGTAATAAATATTTACATAATCACACAAAAGACTATTTTTGCACTGTAATAATCAAATTTACGTTTCCTCTGAAATATGCAGTTTTGCAATATTTGCAACAATAACTGGCTATACTAATGGAAAATAATTCAGTACTGAATACTAAAGCAGTTCATCATAGTACGAAAAATAGAAGTGGCACATTACTAATAATAGCTTAAACGAATATATACAAGTTACAAATTACTAATGCAATAAACAATTAAATTCTTTTTTTCTCGATAACATATTTAAATAAGTAAGTCCTAACTTTCAATCAAACATGCATTCAAAATAAAAATAATCTTTAGTTACAAACAGCAGATAATACAAAGTGTAACAATAGATGAGCTGATTAATTACTTAACTAACGTTCATTAGCTGTACATAACAATACGGGCTACTGCTGAAAGGAAAAGGTTAGTATTCCTACTTCTTTTCATAACTCTTATTTCATTAATAATTTTAAGTTCTTAACTAGCGCTCTTACGGGATTAAAACTCTGCGAACCTTTCGTTCTACAAATAAATCTATGGCATCGTCATAATTAATTTTATGTACTGTTTGATTTTCGATTGCCAGAATTGCGAGACTTGATAAACGCTCCTGGCTCATCGATGATTGAAGATAGTTTTTAATTAGTTTTAATTTGTTAAAACAGCTTGCGGATGTAGTTGGAAGCGTAGAGTTAATCCGCAGGGCAATACAAATATTTTAAAAGACATGCTGCAAATCGTAGGTGTAGATCTGTTGCAGGAGATAGAAAAAGGCGCTATCCTTTTTTATGTCGACGAATAAACATTGGGGCTTGTGTTTCAAAACCGGCAAGTTCCTGGCAGAGCTCAAATTCGCTTAGATATCGCTCATATTTTCGTGCAAGATCTGCTCCATTCTTCAGTTGACATATTCAATATTTCACGACCATTCAGAAATGCAAAATTGGAATTTAGTGTAGTAGCGCTGTTTACTCTCGTTTTAATTTCTGATAAGATTCGATCAAATACAATTTGCATTGAATTAGAAAATAGCTGAATCAGGATGGAAGTGTTCGTGATTCGTCCTCGCACAATGCATCAAATTGCGTTTTGCGCTTTAGAATTCGTTTATTTGTCAGAATAGGTTTATAAGGTATATCTCCCACATTCTTAGCGTGCCTTCGTGGTGTAATGGTCAGCACACTGAGCCGGTATTTCAGAGGTCCGTGGTTCGATCCCCGGCGAAGGCAATGCCTATTTTTCATCTCTCCTGCTCGCATTTAACCTAATGTCTCTACAGTGACAGGATGGAAGTGTTCGTGATTCGTCCTCGCACAATGCATCAAATCTAGTTTTGCGCTTTAGCTATTCTTCCTTTAAAAAGAGGAGTATATAAGGTATATCTCCCACATTCTTAGCGTGCCTTCGTGGTGTAATGGTCAGCACACTGAGCCGGTATTTCAGAGGTCCGTGGTTCGATCCCCGGCGAAGGCAATGCCTATTTTTCATCTCTCCTGCTCGCAATTAACCTAATGTCTCTACAGGTTCAAACTCAATTTTTTTCGGCTGCTGCTATAGATTTTTTCTATCCAATATTCCATAGGAATTTCTTTCATTTTTTGCGAAGTTTTGGTTAGTCCTTCCATTAATGCGACGGAGCGCGTAAGAATAATATCTTCCTTTTGAATATCAATATTCATTCGATTGATTTCTCGAAGAATATTAGCCCAAATTGTCAGGCTGATAATAAATTCAAAATGTTTTACAACATGTAGCAGATGTCCAGCTTCGTACTTTGATTTCGCACTAAGAGAAAGATCCTTAATTTCTTTCAAGGATTTTACTACATATTTTGCCGACCGTCTCGTCTGGCTGCTTCCTTTTAAGTTGGTTTTTGTACATTTTTTCATAATATCCCATCGAATAGTGGATCCCACGAAAAAGCTAAATATCTTCTGGATAATTCCAAATAGGTTAACTGCTTCGGAGCAAGATGAGGCAGAATGCACACCGACAAGATTCAAAGAGTGAGCCAAACATGGCACAAATTCGGCTAGCTTATTAATTTCTGTAATCCTGGCTTATGCTCCTTTATAAGTACCGGCCATATTAGATCCGTTATCGTCAGACTGATCACGACGTTGTCCAATATCCAAACTATCAAGCCTCAGTTTATCCACAATTCTTTGAGAAATACATTCTCCTGTCCTTCCACCAACTCCTATGAAATCAATAAAGTTTTCCTTTATTTCACACACATCAACACAACAGTACTGTATAATATTTGGCCTTCTTTGCTATAATTTAACATGCTATTGCGAACCGTTTTCGCCGTCATATATCAATAATTTCTTTTTGAATTACCATTGTTCAATATGATACTTGTCCCGTTTTAGATGTTCTAACTGGTACTTAAGAGTTGAGCTATGTTTGGCTAGCAGAGACATTAAATTAAAACAATTGCCTTCACTAAGTGTAGGGCACTTAGCAGACTGCTAGGGGTTTCGTCAGGCCCACGGATAGAAAGACAGTTTTTTGAAAGATACGATACAGCATCCATAACTATCTGTAGGATCTTTCTCCATTTTTCTGTGTGGTTTAGTTGCTCAATGTCCTGATCGATGCTTTGACAGGATTTCATTTGTTGTAGTTGAATTTTCCACTTAATCATGCACTCGCTGTGGATTTCAGGTGCTTCGTGCTCAGTTAAACTTTCTGAAGCTTTTTTCCAATTCTTGAATCCTGTAGTACATAGTGCTAATGTAGAGGCAGTGGCATGTTTCTGGTAAATCTTACAGGTTGTACATAAATTACATTTTTAATTTTAGAATATATAAGCTAACATGTTTTAACGTTTTATTATTTGCTAATGTTCTGTGCCACAATGAAGATGTCAAATGTCTTTCATCACGTTGGTCCTTAACCCAAGGCCTACGTTTTCTGGACCCCAGTCACCCCTCCCAGATCCGGGACTGACAAAGCCTGCATGCTTTCGTACATAGGAAAGTATTTAATTAAGCTGATTGGAATACACGATTAAGGCGCAGTGATAGTTTCATTTGACAGTGTATGTTGATAACTAAGTTTGAAGCTTTTTTCCAAAGTATTAAACATTGGAATTCTAGAAACTGAAGTAACATAAACAGGGATGAATAAAAATTAGAATTCAGACTAACGTGCTAAGATTAAATATTTTGAACGCATTGTAACTTAAGTAATTTTGAAAATATTTTATTAGTCCAAAGGGGCAATTTACCCAGAAAGGTTATTAATTTCCTTTTGGTATTTTGCGTCTTCCACTATAAAACAGCGTTTCATTTTTCAAATTGTTGCCACCAAACATTAGAACCCTGCATTATACTTAAAGAATTTAAATAATGAATAATCTGCATGAATGTGTGTATGTTTCTCGCACTGAGAAAAAACAACGGTACTTAGAGACATCCAAGTTTGAATAGCACAATCCTCCACTCGAATATGGGCATGTAGAAGCCCGAATTTGGAATTTGTTTTATTATCTATTTCAAATTTTGTAAAACTTTAACCGAATTTTTGAATAACAAACTCGACGATTTCAAAGCGAGCAACGGCAACACTGAACGGAAAAAAGCCTTTTCGTCTCCAGCGTGCGAGACTGTGTATCGGAAATTCTAAAGGTATGCTGTTTTTAAATATTTTGTGATATTGCTGTTGAGTTGAATCTTACGGTTTAATGAATCTTATGGTTAGAACATGATATTTAATAAATAAATATAACACACAAAACGTTAAAAAAACGCCCCCTTTGGGTGTAATATAAGATCTTAAAGCTTTCAGACTTTTTTTGTTGTTGTTGTTATTGTTGAATTTATATGCATATTTTATTCCCAGATCTTTAAATA
Source organism: Stegodyphus mimosarum (assembly GCA_000611955.2). Taxonomy (NCBI): domain Eukaryota; kingdom Metazoa; phylum Arthropoda; class Arachnida; order Araneae; family Eresidae; genus Stegodyphus; species Stegodyphus mimosarum. The sequence goes on from KK116900.1 coordinate 61,526, forward strand.
AAACTGAAGTTGTATAAAATGAGATCTTAGGTTCTACGAGGGAGCCATTTATCTTATATATAAAAGTTATATTTTTGCAAAACTTTTTTCTCGTGTACAGTGTATGATTACTGTTAATTTCAAAATTGATTTGCAGGAATCGATTGTTTTAACAATTTATTTTGATGTAGCTAAAAATTCTTTTATGAGAATTTCAGAAAACACTTATTTGGTTAAGTCAAGATATTTTGAAAGTTATCTCTCGATGTTTTAACACTCAAACGTTTTTCGAAATTATAATTTAGCAAGTTATATAGAAACGGTAAAATAATATCCTTTTACTGGAGATAAAAACTTTAGCTTTAAACGACGTCAATCGTGTAATGTAGAGGGGTCATGCTGGTACCACATGGACCTACACGGGACCTATCGTGCATGGACTTCTTCTTCTGACGTCACATGAAGAGTTTGGTATAGAGACACCCTTCAGGCCTTTATTCTGATTTTAAATTTTTATATGGGCCCGCGGAAAAAAATATCAATTGCAGTAATGTTATCACGTGATCAAAGTTGTCGTAGTCCGTAAGACATTTGACTCATTTCTCAAACTGATCTATCGATATACGATGAGTTCAAGAGGTATTTAGTCATATACTGCTTTTAAACCAAACTGTATTAAAATACTTTAGTACCGTCCAACCGAGATTGTAGTTAGCGAAGCTGACTGCTGTACCGAAGGACCTAGGTTCGAATCCCGGAGAAGGCGTGGATGTTTGTAAACGTATAGTGTCTGTAAGGCATGGGAGAACCCTAAATATGAGGTAAGCCGAAAGTCGTTTTGATAGGCTAGTGGTAGGGGAGACTTTCGGAGTCGTCCCTCTAGGGTGCTGTCCATCAAAATTTGGGGTCGCAACTGAGCAAAGTCATACTGTTACGTGTATACTGTCGTACTGTCACCTAAGGCTCTTGGCAACGACAGGCGCAATCTTGCACTGCCAGACAAGTGAGATAAGTCACTCCAACAGCAAATACTTTTGTAGATATTAGTGCGAAAACCGAATTAAGAACAATTTTATTTACATTTCTAAAAATTTTCTAATGCCGCTTGCGTTTTGATTCGGAATATTGCTAAATATACAGATGTTATTAGTTAGAAGATTCTGAAAAATTAAATTTTATTTGGAAGATTACTAAATAATGAGAGTAAGCAAGCAGCAATTAAATTATTTATTATTATTATTTTTATTTTTATTATAACTTAGGACTTTTTTTTAGTTATCTCAAGCATGCCATAGCATCAATCAAGATAATTTTTGTAACTTATCCTCAATAAATAACAAAGAATTTCTCTGCATTCTTAGATATCCATCTGCTTATTGTATGAATAGAACATCAGTCTTTTTCAAGGTAAATGTGTCAGAAGTCAGCGAGAAGAAAATTCCTAATTCTATCTTTTCCGATTTTCAATTTTTTTTAAAAACAGAGCATTAGCTAAGATGCGGAAGTGTTCTTTATCGAAACTAAATAAGACTGTAACCAGGAAGCAAAGGTGACGCAACGTTTATATATAATATGCTAAAGAATTCAAAACGCGTATTAAGAACAAAATTGGTCGTGAAATAGTAATCGATTTAAAATATGGATAACTGGAATAAGATATGCAAAGGAATTCAAAAAAGAAGAGGGTTTGCAGTCAGTCACGTTCAAGGTACTTTCAGGTTGAAATTTTGTATATAGGGCTGCTACAGCATGTAGTTGTGCACCTCCCCTTTTGGTGGCAATCTGCAGCACCAAAAGTATATGAATATATAATATATATATCTTAGATATTTAATATATATATATCTATATATGTAAAGAAAGTAAAGAATATGTAAAAGATTAAATTAGCAACATAAATTTCCCTTGTCAGTTCTAAAAATAGTAACCTCTTTCTGCACTGCGTCATTTCTAGATTAATCCATTTCATATGACTCTTACATAATTCTAATGATGCAAATGGAGCAAAACCCGAACAGCCAATAGTAATTGTACAGTAGTATTAACTGTCCAATCAAAATGCATTGTAAACCAAAGCTAATTCAGTCTTTATTAAGATTTCACCCTGAACACAATGCACTTGCTAGCTACTTTTCGGCCTAGCTGGATTGCTGTCTGCTGCTTTCTTCTTCCTGCAGTTATCAAAAATGTAAATCTCTGAAATAGGCACAAATAATGTGCAAGTTGTTTGTGGCCGCAATATGTTTACTGAATATAAAATGAAGATTTTCTCTGCCTCGACTTCCAAATTTCTTACTCAGTGTGTGGATCCGCATCTCCGCATTCTACGACATCAAAATTCCTGCTCGTCATTTACTTCTCAATTTGTTTTTATTATTTCATATATATATATATATACACTCACTCTGTTACTTGGCTTCGTGAGCTCAGTTTTTTGTGCATTTTTTGCTTTTAAAATGATTAAATTATGTTAGTCTTAACTTCCGGTTAAGGTTTCCATCCTTTAGTTAATTCGAATGCAATAGTTGTAGAATTGTCAACAATTTAAAAGTTGTTTAAATGCGGCTACGCCTAATTTTTTTTTACCACAGCAGCCATATTTGTTTACATTTGAAACTTAGCAGAACAGTGGATTTGTTGCCAATCTAGAGAAACTAAATTTCGCAACAAAAAAGATAACGTCTTCTTTTATTACTGCGAATTAAATCCTGCTTAATCCATTCTGGAATTATCATTTAAGTTGTTAAATTATACCATATATTGACTCAGCATAACTCCCACAATAAATTAAGCCAGTTTCTTCTTAAAAAATGTCTTACTGCCGAGTGAGACCAAAGGTAAACTTTTAGTTTTGGGCACCAAAAAATATGCCTTCTTGCTCGCTGGCCGATTGCTTGTTTTTGTGTAGGAACTGTAATTGTAAAAAAATGTTCTTTAAATTGTTATAACTGTATTTATGTTTTATATTTTTCTGTATTTTTCAATTTTTAATAAAGATACTTGAAGTTTTATGTATTTTTGCCTTGTCGCAACTGAATTAATTGAATGACAAATATATATCTAATGAAATTCGAGGAAATAAGGTTAAATGTAATGCACCAAAAAATGCGTATAATTAAACATTCCGTACAAGAAAGTCATGTGGTGTACACATCAGGCATTTTTGTTCCGTTTTCCAGAAAATACAACGTTTAATGATATAAAATTTTTATGGAAATTAGAGTGATATGTATTACATAATTTAACACTTTATTATATTTTAGTTAAAAATTGATATTTGAATTTTTTTTGGTAACTATGAAACTATTTTATGCCCCATTTTTGGCAACAGCGAATATTTTTTAACTTACATAATATTCGAAAGCGCATATTTTGCAATCCTGTTGAATTTCTAGTACTACAGAAAAATATACATGATGAAAATTTGAAACCATTACCTGTGGGAGATAATGAGAAAAATTACATTAGTCGTTTAAAAATTGTCCAAAGAAACACATTTAAGGCTTATGATTATTTATTTCTACCTCATCTTTTCCTTAGTATAATTTTATTCTTTGCTGGGGGGGTAGTTTTAAAATATTCTTTATCGGTTTAATTTTCCATTATTAGCCCAAAGGAGGGTTAGCTCAGAAGGGCTATTAATTTCGTTTTGGCATTTTGCGTCGATTCACTAGAAACGGAAAATAACTTTTGATGCCACCAAGTATTATCATCCTGTATTATATTTAAAGAAATTAAATAATGAAGAATCTGCATAAATGTATGTATGTGTCTCACATTGTGATAAAACAACTGTACCTAGAGCCATCCACTTTGAATAAAATAATCCTCCACCCGAATATGAGCATCTGGAAGCTCAAATTTTGAATTTTGAATTTCTTTCATTATCTATTTCATATTTTGTAAAGCATTTATGATTTTTTGATTAAGAAACTCGACAATTTCAAAGCGAGCAATGGTAACACTGTACGGAAACAAAAGACATTTTTTATCTTCAGCACGCGGAACTGCGTATCGGAAATCCTAAAGATATGCTCTTTTAAATATTTTGCGATATTGCTGATGGATTGAATGTTATGGTTTAAGTGCGAAGAACATGGTATTTAATAAATAAATATAACGCACAAAACGTTAAACAAACGTCCCCTTGGTTGCAATATAAAATCTGAAAGCTTTCGTATCTCTTTTTAAATTTGTTTATTGTTTATGCGTTTCTTGCTTTTTCGCTCAGCTATTTTCATTAAGGTGAAAGCTTAGACTGATTACAGGTGTGTACGGATCCATGTTATTCTAAATTCTCTTGATATCGTAAAGTTAGTCAGATTACTTAGCGACTCATGTTTAAGCAGGATACACGAACTCAGAAAACGTTTTAAATTAAAATTTTTTAGTTTACTTCTCAGTCTGTTGGTTACACAACCTATTAAAGTAATACAAAATCAAGACATTGCAGCTTGCGGTGAACTAAGAAGAAATGTTCAAGTAAAATTAAAATATTTAATAGAAATTAAATCACGCCAACAAGCTTTCGAACAGGTCCCAAATCTAGCCCGAAGGAATTACGTCTGACAAAGCAGATTTAAATAATTCATTTGCAGAGAGTAATAATAGAGTGACGATTACCGATAAGATTGTTGCCAAAAGTTCTCTCTTTCTTGAATTCAAGAAGTCCTCATTTAAAAATATTAACTAATTTGTATCCTGGTGGGAGCTACGAAAGTAGAAGTACGGACAAAATAATAAGTTGACTAGTTAATTAACATTAAAACTTACAATTCCAGCTAAAATATGACATTTTATTAAATTACCTGCATCCAAAACGGAAACAATTCCAAAGACTCTCTGATTTAAGCAGTTTAAAATCTGATAGTCTTATAGAGTCTTCGGCTTTTCTTAGGCATCATATGCCGTGGACTCTTTGTTGAAGACGAAGTAGCGATTCTCTTTATATCTGTAAGAATAAATACTGCAGAAAAAAGGTTTTAAATAACTTTTTTAATTAAACTAAATTAAAACAGATGCACGCACTTAGTGCTCACAAATCACCACCAATAGTGGCTAACTTAAGTTAACAGAAAATACGAATGCAACAAATCACTAATAAGTTAAGATATCCAATGACTGGCTCCTTAGCTTAGCTAAACGCTAAGCCGAGCCTAGAATATGAGTATAAACTGAGAGGTATCTAACAGCAACTAGAGAGGTAATTTCAAACGCGGGAGGAACTAAGTCCGCTACTACTCTTTTCGAACTCTTGAAACGCAGCTTAAATACTGCTTCTTAAACACGTTCTACATCGTAACAAATTTACATTCCGACAGGAAACTGAAATCAGGAGGGAAAGGAAAGGGAAACTAAAAATAATTGGTTAGAATAAAATAAGTCCTTACAGTCTTTGATACTGTTTTGAAAAAGTTTCAGTAATATAAAGCAGCATTCAGTATATGATTCCAGACTATATACAATCACAGGTTTGTTGAGGTTTTCGTTTAACAATATACTTTTTTCAAGAAGTGTATTGTTTTCACTTAGCGTATAAAATCTTATCTTAGAAAAATAAAATACTTAGATATAATCATACCTCTGAAATTGGAAGGCGAGAATAACGGAAAGAATCTACAAGTAGCGCTTGGCAAGTGTTACCAATGCGACAAAAAAATTTTCTGCCTCTTACCTCTTACACAGTTCTGTTTACCTGTTCAAAAGTTATTGGGAGGCTCGATAACGCATGAGACTCTCTTCATAGTATTTTAACCTTTTATTCTAAAGTGTTTAAGTTCTGGTGTTCTATTAGAGAATTTGATCTGTTTTTTCCTTTTTTTTTTACCTTCTCAGAACAAGTTTCTAAAGGCTTGTTGTGCATTGGAAATTATCATACTAATAAAAGCTCTCAAAATTCTATTGATGTTAGAATGTTAGTGAATATGAAAACAATATAATAAGCATTTTACAAATAAAATGGTCATCATAAATCTATAAACCTTACTGTTTCAGATCGCAGAAGTTATTGTTAAAACGAAGGTACTGCATTAATTTAGCATAACAAATACTATTGCGGTAGGTATGATATTGTTGAATTATAAAACAGGTAAAAATGAGGAAAAAACCATTTTCGTTAGTTTATAAAAAGCTTTTTAAATGCCATGCTGTTGTAAAGAACTTCGAGGGGAAAAACCAAAATTTTGAAATTTTCAGTTTTCAATTAACGAGTGCGATTTTTATTCCGAAGCAATCATTTTACAATAATTTACATTTTGAAAATCGATTTTAACTTTCTTGATCCCTTCAAATTTAACACCTTTTCTTATTACTCTAGAGAAAAATGTATTACTCTTGAGAGTAAATATTTTGTTTCGACACTTTAATACCTGTCTTCTTAAATTTACATATGCAGGAAATGCATTCCTGATATACTAACAATGCGTAGTATATTATCTTTCTCCTCTTCAGAAAATGCCAATGCCTAAATTTGTGCTTCCAAACCTTATTAAACTTTGTTATCTCTTAGTAACTAAATATTTGTTTTCTGAATAAATCAGTTTCTCTTGTACTAGAGGAACGCTGCTTGGCTATCCTATTCGATCGGATCGACTGTTATTGATTGGCCAACATTTTTAATGCATTTCCATACTGTTGTAAATTTGCTTAAATTATATAGATTAATTACAGCGGCTTTTATTAGCTTGTATATTATTACGTAAAGTTTTTAGTTCAAAGGGATTTAGTCCCGAAGGACTCTTACTTTCGTTTTGCGATTTTGCGTCGATTCACTCTGCATGCCCGTTTCACTTTTCAAATTGTTGCCACTAAATGTTATCGCTCTGCATTAAATTTTAAAAAATGAAAAATCTGCATAAATGTATGCATGTTTCTCGCATTGTGATAAAACCTAGAGCCATCGAATTTTGAATGACGTAATCCTACTCCGAATATGGGCATCTGGAAGCCCTAATTTTGAATTTGAAATTTGCTTTATTATCGATTTTATGTTTTGTAACAT
>KK116900.1:70183-168493 GCA_000611955.2 Stegodyphus mimosarum
AATGCGATCTATCAGAAGCTACCATTTAGATTGCTTAGTCTTCCTGAACTTCAGGTGATAAGGAAGTAACCTCGAACATTTATCGGAAGTAGTTTTAAAATACCGGGAAATCGGAAACAAAAATTAGAATATGATTTTCATTAACAAGCAAGTCACTCATTCCAGTCCATAAAATTTGATAGACATTTTATTTTTTTATCTTAAATACTTGGAATCACAAAGTTTAAAACGATTATAAAAGATTATAATCGTTAACAACTTAACCTACAACCAGTGTTATTTACAATCAGGGCAGACCATTTAAATTTCCTGCTAAAGCAAGTATGAGGAAATTTAGTAAGTAAAACCATTTAGCATTTATGCAATCAAATTAGAAAAAAAACTATAATTATGTTTTGTGATTGTCTTTTTAAAATGATGTTTTGTGTGTTTGCATGCAACGCATCCATACTGTTTCAGGCCTTTATATATAATTTTAGTAACAATTTATAGATTAAGAAATTTCTTATATTTCTATTAATAAATCATTTTATGTAATTTTATGAAGTTTGCTATATTAAAATGCCTTGTTAAAATAACTCAGGTTTAATTCTTTCGTTATTGTCATACTTTCTGTTTTTAAACAACTCGAGAGAAACATTTCACGGTGTTTGGTCCTTGAAAATATTGCCTCTTGAGGGAAATATTTATTGCAAACTATGTGGGCAGGGAACTCAAAGAAACAAATGGGTAGCCATATCTTATCAAGCCTTTTAAATAAGTTCACAAGTCTCAACGTGATTTTAATTGTGATTAATAGTATTACTACAGTTTTGTTACTATCAGTTGGTATTGCCCCTTTGAAAAATCTCATTTTAAATACATGATATTATATTTAATTTCTGTATGACTATTTCTGAAAATAGTAGGTCTATCGTAAAATTGGTTCAGTTAATAAATTGAAATGTGCTTATCTGCATACCAACATCAGCAGTTTCCTTCCAAGCTTTGTATGTATGTATGCATATATGCATGTATGTATGTTTGTGTGTATGAATGTGCGTGCGTGATGCTGCAGTTTTTCTGGAGGATGAAGGATGAAAACAGTTCACCTTCTAGTCATGCCAAAATACTCTAAAGAGATGCAATTCCGCACGCAAATAACGTTATACATGATAATTTGAAGATGTTGCGTAGATAAAAAGAGGGAATGTCAGACAAACGAGTCGAGTTCAACACATAATTTATTAATTTCTCAGAATATATCCTTGATTGATGGAACACTGGGGATGCTATAAGCGCCCCGCAATTTCTACATAGGCAGCTTACATTTCCAATAGAAGCAAAATATAGAGAAGAGACATGATATAGCAGACGAGTATAAGCTGCAAAAAAGAATGCGTAGTAAGTTGCTCGAGTATTTAATGGCTTGGACCCTTTCTTTCAATCTTGAGTAGTTTTCGCATTGTAGAGAAAAAGATGACTCAAAAGGTTGTAATACGGATCCTTGAAAAGGGGATGTATTTAAATTGAAAGTAGAAATTTAAAGGGCCATTTAAGTTAGAAACTTGTTTATTGATTTTTTATTACTGCTTATATATTTTCATTTGCTTATCAATGTTCATTATGATATTTACTTTATTGTAATTTTGTTTACATATTTTTCATATACTGTATAATTATATTTTTGCGTGCATAATTTATTTAGAATTTTATAGTGTATGCTGCTATGAATAAATATGCGTAAATTTTATAACTATCACGGGCAAAAGGAAAAATATAACCTACTAAGCTATTCCAGGCCATTGTTTCTCTTTTTTCTGACTGTCTCTTTATGTGCGTTTTCCTTTGCTTAATGCTTCTTTGAATTTATTATGACTTTTAAAAGTATTTACAGTAATGAATTTAACGAAATATATACTCATAATTGCCATGGCCCAAGCAGTATTAAGCATTGAGAAACGAATTGCTTACATGTGCTGAATACCATAGAAAATAAAAATTATAAAAATGTGTGTCATGTTTTTTAGAATTTTCGAATGATAACTTGTTTAAACAAACAAACAAACAAACAAAAAACATGAGCCTATATACAATTTGGACCAACATTCGGGAAAGGGAGGGTGACGTGATTTGGTGTGGTTCTTGTAAAGTTGCATGAGTATAATATTTGTAAAATTATAAGGTATTTCTCTCGCCTTCTTAGCATGCTTTCGTGGTCTAATGGACAGCACACTCGGCGCGTATTCGAGAGGTCCGAGGTTCGAATCCCGATGAGGGCACTGCTTATTTTTCATGTCTCCTGCTTCGAAATAACCTAATTGCTCTACATTATAAAGTGAATGTTTAAGTGTTTGTTTAAAAAGTGTTTATGCAATCGAATTTTCAAGCTTGTTCTTATTGCCCAACTAATTCTTAGCGACTCCTTAATGATTCTGGCATCAGTAACACGCTTAGATGATAATAGGTCTATAAGCTTACAAACCAGTAAGATTAAAAAAATATATAAAGTTGCTATTATTTTGAATTAACCAGGTATTTATAATTTCAGCCTTTACTACAATATTTTCTTTCCTTTTCCTCACCAAAAATCAAATGAGTATTTAAGCTGAATTTTTTTGACTGTAAGGTAGAGCTTGCTGCTGCCTCTCGAGGCCACGTGATTTAGTTTTGCCAGCTCTGATAAGATTGTAACTATTTGGATTTGCACTGTAGCTGCTATCATTTAAATTGTTACTCCGGTTGAAGTTCTGAGCCAACTCTGTGTTAGAGTTGTGTAGTTGCAAACTGTGTAGTCTTGACTACTAGCTTCCATTTTAAATTTTGAATCTGACTGTTACTTTAAATTGCATCACCACAAGTGGTGGCGGATTAGGTGAGCGCGAGATGAGTATTTTATGTTTGAGTTCTGATTTAAATAAAAAGGTTTGTTTAAAACCTTTTCAAGATTCTGTAGTTCATTTCATACACAGAGATCATTCGCTTACGTCTGTCAGCAGTCTGATGCTAGTATACGCTTCCAAAGAAAGTCAAACTCTATAAGTAATTTAAGTAACAAAATATATTGTCATATTTGAAGGCCGTTCATATCAGCCACAGCAGATGACAAACCTCGATTTTCAAGATTCATATAAGTAAACTTAGAAGTTGTAGAGGTTAATAATATGCTTATTCTCATAGATTCAAACTGTGGTAACGTGTTAATTAATGATGCTCCTCCCTTCTTTTGATTCCAGTCACTTTTTTATCTCATTTTCACAGTCTCACGCTAACAATCACTAGCCATTGCCTTTATAGTTTCTACCGGGACTGTTTGCTTCACAATTATAAAACCTGAAACTATGCATGAAATAATTTCTAATTTATATTCTGTCTATTTTTTATGCCTATAATGTACTAGAAGTGGGCGTAGCCCGACTCACCTAAACAAAGAAGTTGGTCTTATTGCTCCTTTTTTCCAGCATACTTTAGTGGTATAACGGTAGCACGCTCAGGTTCAGTCCCGGCGAGGACATTGCTCATTTTTCGCGTCTCCTGCTTTAAGAATGCAAGCTAAAATGCATCATGAAGATTTCTGAGATGCGAAACTAACGGAACGAGTAGTTGTTGCTGTTCATTAGCGGGGAGGTCTTTTATGGCTTATCCATCACTCCAGAATTTCTTAAACTGTGGGTTGCGACCCCCAACAGAGGGTCGCCAAAAATTTTAACAGTTTTCATATTTCCTTAATTTATTATAATAATTTTACAATTACCAAATATTTTTACACAATGTATCTGAAAGTGGATAAAGATAAAACAATGCAGACAAAAAAAAAAGACGAAAACGTTTCGACGCATTCTTTTTATAACATTAACGTTCATTTTACTTGCTTTGAACGTGACGCTGTCATTTCGTCTGTTACTTATTTAAAATTTTTACCTTGTTCTATGTCTAAAAATTAGGAATTAATGACCTAAAACTGCAATAGTATATTACAGTACAAGTGAAAAAATTGTCTCACGTATGGGTCGGATTTGCGCAATGCTTATGGGGTAAAATTTTCGTAAATATTATGGGGTCCTGGAGTAGCGAAAAAATCTCAGTGATAAAAAGGGGTCGTGTAAAAAACGCGTAAGAAGCCCAGCATGACACTAAGAGCAAGCAAACTTATCGCTCTAGGGAATGGCCCATCTTAAAACCGTTTTCTGAAAGCGAAACAGACATTTTTGGAGGGCGTTGTTAAACAAAAATACAACCGTTTTCAAAGCATTTCGTTCTGAAGGATCAATCCAGGCTTTCCTAACCACTATACCGCCTGGGCGGCTTAAGTAAGAGTGTTTGTCAGTACATCAAAAGATTCACGAATAAATATTGTTCAGAAGGCATTGCTCACCCATTCTCAGTTGAAATCACACATGCTTGAAAACTTGCATATGAAACGTTATAGAGTTGTAATCAATTACACAAAGCATAGAATATTTATTTAAATTAACTTGAATAAGAGTTACCTTACAAAAAACCTAGTGACTCTACAGTGGCGCCCGAACTAAAAGCTAGTGGACAATAATTGTCACCCCCAGGATTTGGCGATTGGGTTCCTTAATCCGGAGTCGCTCTTTAAAGGAGGAGTATATAAGGTATCTTCTCCCTCCTTCCAGCATGCTTTTTGGTCTAACGGTGGCACACTCGGAGCGTATTCGAGGGCACGGGTTCGAATCCAGGCTAGGGCATTGCGTTTTTGCATGTCTCCTGCTCCAAAAGAAAACTAATGACTCTAGAGTGGCTCCCGAACTAAAAAAAAGGTGCTTTCGTCACCACCAGGATCTAGCGATTGCGTCCTCTAATCGTCAATCGCCCTTTAAAAAGGGAAGTATATATGGTTATTTTCTCCCTGCTTCCAGGACGCCGTCGTGGTGTAACAGTAGCTCACTCGGCGCGCATTCGAGAGGTCCAGGTTCGAGTTCCGGCGAAGGCATTGCTCATTTTTCATGTCTCTTCCTCCCCCAAAAAAATCAGTCACTCTACAATGCTTATCATGTTATTAGTCCTATGCTGTACTTTAGAAGGATTTTTTAAGTTTTATATTTTTTTTGTATAAATTAGAAGGCTACATTTTTGTCCTTAGGAAGCCTCTAGAAAGAAACCAAGAAACCAATTAGATTTGAATGTATGACGTCTAATTCAGGGGGAAAATTACATTTCATATTTTCGGACAATCCGAGAAATCTGTACAAATATGTATGTTCCTATATACATGAAGGAATGTATGAATATATGTATCTCCGAGAAATAGAGATTAATTTTGAATTAAAAACTGTTGTATTAAATATTTGGATTAAAATGCTATCCTGAACTGCATTATAAACTGAACGTTTATTTTAAAGGGAAAATACTTACTATTAAAATAAACACTTAGATTTCCAAATAATAGATCCACTTAGATTTCCAAATTGAGTTTCCAATTGCTGTTCTAATAATTCCTCCTAATTGTCTCAGTAATATCATTTATTTATTTATACGCATGCACAGCATTTATGTAACAACTCTATGAAAACTGCTATTAACGACAGACTCTTATTACCTGAATCATCGGATTGTTTGCTATACAAAACTCGTTAATCTGAGCAAATATATAACTGTAATTTTAGCGTTTATTGTGCATTTGGTTTCGAACAATACGGAAATTCTTATTCAAACGGATTGCTGTTGAATCTTTATTTCCAGAAATGTAGTTTCATCAAATTAAAAGATTTACGGAAAAGAATTTTCTCACGTGGCGTTTTACGTGCGAGGAAATGAGATTCTGATTAATGGAAATAGACTTCTGATTAATTGAAACAGAATACATGCCTGTTAGAGAATAAGAAGATTTTCGTCATACATTTTCCGTATGTTTCCGAATTCAATTAGTGTTATTTACTTTGTAGGGTTTATATTTATTTTAACTAACATTTATTTGAAGTTCATATTCATTTCCTTTTTAGCCTTCATTTTTCCCCTAGAAATGCCCGTGCCAGAGTATGTAAATTACAGTAGCACGCGCAGTTTATTCAAATTTAGCGGAAGCTAGTTGAGTTAAATAGTAGACGAAACGAGCCTGAAAAAGGTCTTGCTTTGAAGCTACGCTGGAGAGATTGCTCGGTAGAATTTAGATCAGCGCGTGTCGGCCTTTGTGCCTAACTTTGCAGAAATACTAGACCTTCAACTGTTAAATCAGTAATCTTGCTGAATCTCAGCGATAATTAAAAACGCGGTTAGTTAAGATCTCAGAGCCTCGTCGGTAGTGTTTGACATTTGTTCATCTAGTTTCTTATTTTCAGTTTTACCTTGCTTTTAGTTCAACCGCCGAGTTGGCGCAGTTTGTGAGCGTCGAGGAGACGCAGTTGTAATTTTAAAAGTACAATAAAAGGGTTTCAACCCCTTCGCACGTTTTTGTGACTCACTATCCCAGTGACTGACAAGTTGGGCCAGAGAGATCTTACAATTGGCGCCCGACAATCTCACGAACTCGAATGGCCGATAATTTGGTGGAAACTCCTGTAGAATTTCAAGAGCAAGTTATGGCTAACCAGTTGGAAGGGTTCGGATATTTAATCCAAACTATGAGGGCAGCTATCAAGCCAACCGTCAATTTTGACGGAAAAAATTCTGTAGCAATATTTCTAGAAGGCCTGGAAAGCCATTTCCAGCTGTATCCTGTGCCCGAAAGGCAAAAAGTTGCCATCGCCACGTCTGCATTAAAAGGACAGGCCGCACTATGGTGGAAAAATATTGGAAAATTTTTATTAGGAGAATTTGGAGGTCAAGAATACACATTTGAAAATTTTAAAGAATCGTTGTTAAAAGCCTTTCCCATAGTGAAAGACCGAGCAAAGTTGGAAGCTGAACTTTACAGTTTTTATCAGCGAAACATCGAAGAGTTAACAGAGTTCATTTTACGAAAAATCAAGCTGGTAAATATGCTGTATGGAAAGAAAGCCGATAATGAGGTAATTGAAATAATCTTACCCAGATTACTACCTGCTGTCCAAGACTTTATGGAAATCCGAAATCCAAGCTCCTTGCAGGAACTCTTCGAGTTGGCGGTCAAGTTCCAAAACCGACGAATAGCGGAAAAATCTAGAATGGCAGCATATCCTCAAGGTTCCAGAAGACAGTTCTCAAACTTGGCGGCCGATAGGACGAAATACTCTTATGGAGGAAAGAGCTATCAAGCTAAGTCACCGAAGAACGAAGGTCAAAGCGCGAAGAAGAAATTCGAAAAAAACCGTCCGCGTACCCAGAAGACTGAAGGTCAGAAGAAAGCTTTAAACGATTAGAGGGGCCTGTAAAAGCGAGGGTCCAGACCCCTGAAATTTCGCAAAATCCCTCAAGAAGATACCTAAACACGGTTGTGATAAAAAATTCCCAGTTACCAGTCATCCAAGTCCTGGTCGGCGAAGTCCCGGTAGAAGCGCTCGTGGATACAGGAGCTCAAGGAAACTTCCTCAGCTACAAATTCTACAATGACAACTTTCATAGACTACGTTTATTTAAAAATAGAAACACAGAAATTATAGTCGCCCAAGAAAAAACATGTCAGTGTGTCGGAAAATTATCATTAAAACTGCAGATAAAAGAAGAAAACCTTAGAATATTATTTTTCGTGGTGAAAAATTTACAGAACCCAGTGATTTTGGGAATGGATTTCTTGAAGTCCGCAAAAGCCAGATTGGATTTTCAGGAAAATGCAATTACGCTGGAGATGCAACGACGGGTGGTGGAGCCGGTAAAGGAACCTGAATTGGATTTAAGTCATTTGACCCTTGAAGAAAGCCAAGCTATTCAACAGGTGGTGAGTACTTTTTCAAATTTGTTTTCAGAACGTCCGGGTAATTGTCAAATTGTAACCCATGACATACAACTAACATGCAATAAACCTTGTAAGGCCAAACCCTACAGGTATGATAAACAGAAAGAGCTCATTATTGAAGAGCATATAAACGAAATGCTGCAAAATCAGATTATTTCGCCAATAAACAGTGATTACGCGAGTCCAGTGGTGCTATGTAGGAAAAAGAATGATTTCCCGCCTTCTGATAAAAAAGCTTGGAGGTTTGCTATTGATTATAGAAAATTAAATAGCATTACAAAGTTCCCGGTTTACCCTCTGCCGGTGATTGAGGAAATAATTAGAAAGATTAAATCTACGAGATATATGACTACTTTGGATTTAACATCGGGCTACTATCAGATAGCT
The DNA here is from genome assembly GCA_000611955.2 of Stegodyphus mimosarum. Taxonomy (NCBI): domain Eukaryota; kingdom Metazoa; phylum Arthropoda; class Arachnida; order Araneae; family Eresidae; genus Stegodyphus; species Stegodyphus mimosarum. Next base: position 78,384 of record KK116900.1, read on the forward strand.
ATGAAACCAGAAGATATACATAAAACCGCGTTTATCACAAAATCAGGAACTTATGCATTTTTACGCATGCCATTTGGGCTGTGTGGGGCCCCGTCGACATTTCAGAGAGCTATGGACATTGTTCTAAAACCTGTCCTAGGAAAATCGACTTTAATTTATTTAGATGATATAATTATAACAAGTAGTTCGTTGGAGCAGCATATTAAGGACTTGCAGGAAGTTTTTTCGTTATTAAAAGAGGCCGGTTTAACAATTAACGCATCAAAATGCAAGTTCGCGACAAAAGAACTTAAATACTTAGGATATAAAATTTCGCAAAAGGGCATAGAAACTCAAGATTCAAAGATAAAGGCTATCAAAAGTTTCCCCCCTCCTAAAACCGCAAAGAAACTGTCTTCTTTCCTCGGGTTATGCTCTTATTATCGATCATTCATAAAGGATTTTGCTAATATTGTAGAGCCGTTGTTAGTACTTAAAAGAAAGAAAAGTAAGTTTACATGGACAGCAGAGGCAAATACAGCTTTTGAGAAGTTAAAAGAAGCGCTCATCAATGCCCCTGTCTTGAAATTCCCGGAAGGTGACGAAAATTTAGAAATTGCAGCCGACGCTTCGGACTATGCCATAGGTGCAGTGCTCATGCAGAAAGGGCATCCTTTAGCATTTTTTAGTAAAACATTAAACGCTACCCAAAGGAATTATACAGCGACGGAGCGAGAAACATTAGCAGTATTAATGGCTGTACAGAAGTTTAGAGTTCATTTTGGCAAAGCCCCAGTAACGGTCTTTTCGGATCATGCGGCCGTTGGTAGACTTTACTCGGGAAAAAATCTAACGCCCAGGTTAATAAGATGGGCTCTAAAACTTCAAGAATATAACCTAATAATTAAGTATAAACCGGGAAAGGAAAATAATGTCGCGGACGCACTATCCCGAATAAAACTGGACGATGAAGGAAATGAACTCAAATGCACTGTGTTAACTTCTAAAATCATAGATTCTAGAGAGACAATTATTGCTGAATTGAAAGCTGATCCTGAATTCGGAAATATTTACGCTTATTTAAAAGACCCTGATAATTTCGAAAACCCAGATGTGGCCGCAATAAGAAGTAGAGCACAGAACTATGAGATAATAGATAATTTATTGTTTTATACTAAATCAACAAATGAAAACTTCGAGTATAGGCCAGTCATCCCAGCCTCGCTTCGATTGAGCATTTTGAAGGAATTACACGACGTGCCAACATCGGGTCATTTGGGGATCAGAAAAACAATAAAAAGGGTACGCGAGGCGGTATATTTCCCGCAATTATACAAAATAGTAACTGCGTATGTCAGGTCCTGCAAGCAATGTCAGTTAATTAATGATATTAATTATAGCCCGGCCGGGTACTTAAATAGCATTCGCGCTACATTTCCGAATGAAATATTAGGCATAGATCTTCTTGGCCCTTTCCCCCAGAGTGAGTTAAATAAAAATCGTTATCTTTTAGTAATTGTAGATCATTTTTCAAAGTGGACAGAAATTGTTGCACTTAAACGTGCATCAGCCAAAACAGTTGCAGATGCATTCTTACACAGGTACATTTTCAAATACGGTGCACCGATAAAAGTCATTAGCGATAACGGCAAACAATTCGTTAGCCAAATTTTCGAGAACATTTGCTCTGGACTTGGCATACGCCATATCAAGATGGTTCCGTACAGACCACAGGCAAACATCGCGGAAAGAGTTAATAAAAATATTGTAAAAATAATTCGAAGTTATGTTAGCACACATCACAAGCGCTGGGATGGCTACATAGATGAGTTAGCTTATGCTTTAAGAACAGCAATTCATGACTCCACTGGAAAAACACCAGCGGAATTATTTTTAGGGCGTAAGTTAATAACACCTCTAGATAAATTATTCTTTGTTCAACAAAGGGAACAAGAATTTAGGCAAAAAGATGTGCAGAAATTGATTCATGAGGCGGTTAAAAATTCAGATATGGCAAGAAACAGACAGCAAATTTATTATAATCGAAAACGCCGTGAAGCAGATTTTAAAGTGGGGGACAAAGTTTTAAAAAGAAAATTTTGTTTATCAAATGCACCAGAGTACTTTTCCGCAAAATTGGCTCCGAGATTTGAAGGTCCCTATATTATTCAGGAAATCAAGGGAGCCATATTATACCTTAAGAACGAGAGAGGAGAAACCTGTAAAGCAAGTCCCGACCAGGTGAAGAAGTTTTACGAGAAAAATGATTTTGAAGTGCTCAAAAGTTTCTTGCAGGATTCAAGTTCCCAACAATTCGAAGGTCCAGAAGCAAGGCCGTCTGCTCCGCCACCCAAGAAGCAGAGAACCGCCGAAGAACCCAAGAAGCAGAGAACCGCCGAAGAACCCAAGAAGCAGAGAACCGCCGAAGAACCCAAGAAGCAGAGAACCGTCGAAGAACCCAAGAAGCAGAGAATCACCGAAGAACAAAGCCCTTCTACATGTTATGCAAGGATCCCGAAAAGAAGGACTCAAAACCTCCAGACTCCAGCAGAGAAAAAGGTTAAGCGAACAACTACGTCCCGGAAAAAATCCTTGCAAGGTAGCAAGAGAAAAAAACCAGTAACAAGATCCCACAACAGAAAAGCAGAGTCAACGCAGCCGCGTCCAGTTCCGGATATCCAAAGAGAAACAAGGCCGCCGATCCTGCGAAAAAAGAGACAACAAGAGCGAAAAGATTTTAACCAGCAGAAAAAATTCAAGCAAGAACGCAAACCGGAGGCCCCCAGAAACAACCATCCAGGTGCTAAGAGGAAAAGGCAGGAACCGGAATACCAACACCCCAAAAGACCAGCACGTAGAGGCCAGAAAAGAAAGCCTATGAAGGAGAGCCAAAGAAGTCAAAGGCGCAGGCTGACTGCTATGAATTCCCTGACATGGACAGAGTTCTGTGAAAAGAGGATGACTGAGTTCCAAGCATCGAAAAGTCAAAGATAAGTTAAACCTTCTATAAATTTTTCTTTTGTTCTGAACTGTTATGTGTAAATACGAAGTTTCTAGGTGTTGAAGGAAGCCAATTTGTCTCGGTTGAGACTCAGTTTTGTTTACTGTATTTAGCGAAAGCAAAGCAAGATTTTATTTTAAGTTTAATGTCTAAGAACAAGCAGTTTATGTTGGTCGAAAGACTGGTTTTGTTATGTTAAAGCCAAAATTTGGCCAGATATAAAATATTTTCGTATTTTATGTATTAATGGAAAATTTAGTTTCAGGGCCGCCAGCTTGGCGAAGAAACGTGAAGTAAAATATCTTTTTCTTGTTCATATTATTGTATATTGTAAAAATCGTATGTATTAGAATTTTGTAAAGATATGTAAATACTTTAAAGCTATGTAAAAGTAGAATTTAGTGGAAAAGCATAAAATTTTACATACTAAAAGTAAATGGCAAAAGAAACCAGTTAAAATCTAAATGTTAACTAGAAGTTAAAAATCATGCGTTGGAGCGAAAACCTGTATGTGAAAAGTTGAATGAGGGGGAATTTAGAATGAATGCGACTTTTTTTAGGGTTCTCCACTAACACTTGAGTTTAAGAAGATTAAATATAGCTCATCGAGATTTAGTATGACGGACTAGGGTGTGTCATAGTTGGTTGATCGAATTCTAACAAATCATTGTGGTTAGGGGAAGTGTTGATATACAAAAAACATGAAATACTTCCGTTGGACACCACAAATAAAGTGGAGAACCGGGGCAAAGCAACTTAAATTAAAGTTTGCATGAAGAATGAATGTGAAATAAATAGTTAAATAAGAAAAAGAAAATCATCGAAAAGTAAAATGCTACCGAGTATTAAAGTGTAAATCATAGTGTATTTTCAGTATACTCATACTTGTTCCTTCCAGATCCTGGAAGGAAGAAAAGACTGAATGATAAACGACAGCAGAGAGGATTCAGCACGAAGAAATTGTATTAGCGACGCCAAACATTGTAAAATTTCATAGCCAAAAGTTGTTTTATGTAAACGGGGCTCTTGAGTTTTAGGTTAGAATGTTGAAACTTTTCAACAGGTCGTTTCTAGGACCTGCTTCCAAGTGTTCAAAATTCTGGCAAGGGCAAATGTAGGGTTTATATTTATTTTAACTAACATTTATTTTAAGTTCATAGTCCTTTCCTTTTTAGCCTTCATTTTTCCCCTAGAAATGCCCGTGCCAGAGTATGTAAATTACAGTAGCACGCGCAGTTTATTCAAATTTAGCGGAAGCTAGTTGAGTTAAATAGTAGACGAAACGAGCGTGAAAAAGGTCTTGCTTTGAAGCTACGCTGGAGAGATTGCTCGGTAGAATTTAGATCAGCGCGTGTCGGCCTTTGTGCCTAACTTTGCAGAAGTGCTAGACCTTCAACTGTTAAATCAGTAATCTTGCTGAATATCAGCGATAATTAAAAACGCGGTTAGTTAAGATCTCAGAGCCTCGTCGGTAGTGTTTGACATTTGTTCATCTAGTTTCTTATTTTCAGTTTTACCTTGCTTTTAGTTCAACCGCCGAGTTGGCGCAGTTTGTGAGCGTCGAGGAGACGCAGTTGTAATTTTAAAAGTACAATAAAAGGGTTTCAACCCCTTCGCACGTTTTTGTGACTCACTATCCCAGTGACTGACAAGTTGGGCCAGAGAGATATTACAACTTAATGAGCTATTTATATTGTATTCTAGAATTAGCATATGTATAAACTGCTTCCAGTAAAACCTGAATTCCTGTTGACTATCGTTTTAGTTTTCTAAATAAAAGAAAAACGTTGAAGCTATTTTAGTTCATAAAAATTTGTTTAATGTCCTTCCTAACAGCGCTCGGTATTTGTTTTTGTTTTCTATAACTAGAGTCCTGCGCTTGTAAAAGGGGCATTCTGTCAGATCATGATGGAATTATCTAGAGTTATTATCTTCAAGTAAAAATTATGAAGACTCTAGTTTTCCATTCCGGCAGCGCAGCGAAAGACGATGATTGAGTTTCACGAATGTGTAAAATGTAAATATAAACTTTTGAATACTACGAAAAGTTGAAATTTTTTATTTGGATTTCATATTTCTTGCAATTTAATTGCTTTTGATATATTTCTCATAATTTAATACGTTTCATAATTAAAACTTTACTTGGATTCAAGATTCAAACTAAACATTGCATGAGTGAAATTATTCAGCCCATTTCGGAACCGTCGGCAAGGACAGCTTGCTCAGAATTAGATTATACTGATCAATATTGTCAGTGTTAGATTACACTTATCAATATTATACATCATAAAAATCTTATGTGTACACCACATGACTTCCTTGTACGAAAATTAAATTATACGCATTTTGCATTTCATTTAAACTTATTGGATTGAATTAAATCTACTTCATCCATAGCGCATAAACCACAACAGAATAAATGCACTCTTTAAAATTCACTGTATTTGTTTACCATAGCGACACTCTGGCGCTAGGTTCACTTAACAACGTTAGATCTCATTCCTTTTATAACTCAGAATGCACAAAAATTATGTATATCATCTGAAGAATTATCTAATCGTTGCCACATGTTCTATTCAAATAGCATACTAAATCTAAAACGATGTATAAAATAAATTAAACAAACAAGAAAAAAAGAAACAGTTTTTCACAGAAGATCTAGCATTTCTTATTCAATGAATTCAGTTCTCTCTTCGCGACAAGGCAAAAATACATAGAAACTCAAAATATCTATATTAAAAATTACGAAGTAAATCCTAAACACGATATTTCCTAGAATAAATTCTAGAATAGGTTAAACATAATTTAATTCGCAATAATGAAAGAAGGCATTATCTCTGTAGTTGCGAACCTTAGTTTCTGTAGATTAGCAACAAATCCACTATTCTCCTAAGCTTCAAATGTAAACAAATATCGCCATCATGAGAAAAATGATTAGGCTTAACCGCACTTAAAGAACTTTTAAATTGTTGAGAATTCTACAAATATTGCATGCGGATTTACAAAGGGCTTAAAAATCTTAACCGGAAGATAAGAACAATATAATTCAATCATTTTTAAAGCAAAAAGTATACAATTTACCAACATATAACAATAAAAAACTTAGTTCACTGAGCCGAGTAACAGAGTGGATATATATACATATATACTGTTGCGGCAGATTGAAACCAAAATAGGAGGTGCACGTCTACATGTTATAGCAGTCCTATATGCAAAATTGCAACGTTTTGAGGCTACTCGTCTTAAGTTAGGCGAGATGCATATATACATACGCACGTCCGTACACATAGATGCCACAAAAAACTCTCTTCAGAATCCATTTTAAATCAGTTTTAAAATTTTTTTAGGAGAAAAAGAGTCCTTTATTTTGTCCTTACGTTCAGATATCACGCAAAAACATCGTTAAATTGCACTCGATAGCGGTGAAAATGGATATTTTCGTTGAAACATGATATCCGAAATTTTCGCGATTACAATACTTCCTTTTTACTTCGTACAAGGAAGTAACATGAAAATCATATGGTGTATTTCTGAAAATGCTTTCGAACCTTTTATTTGAAATCAGTACCAAAAGTTGAATTTTATTAATTCGCAAAGGAAATTTGGATATCACTTCTTGCTTTTGTTTTTGTTAATATAGTCGTATTTAATAGTTTTGTAGTTCAATAGGACTGTTTTGAATACGAGACGAATAACTGTGTTGAGACCTATTTTGTCTTTATGTATAGTTGATTCAAAATGGATTTAGCAAATTTTAATGATAAGTGAAATTTCTTTTGTCATCTGACTGTCTATTTCAGGGATTAACAACCGAGAGGGAATTAGTAGCTTCAGGAAAGGGGAGAATGCGGTCAGCTTTTCATTTACTTATTAAGTATATAAATTTAATTTATGAATACAAAAACTACTCTTATTCAAGTTTTTGTATACTTCAACATTTTTTACATTTTTTCTTGCTTAATTTATAAAACACTTTAAAAACAGTCTAAATTTAAATACATGTATACGCATTTTTCGAATTTTGGAAAAGTGGGTGGGAATGATCGTTTAGAAGTGGTGAAAGGGATGCATGTTGCAAAAATGTTTGAGAACCACTGGTATAGACTATATAGTCTAATAAGGAAAAATTACAGAAATATTCAAGTAGTATATTCATTTTATAAGGAATCGAGCTCAGCGCCTGAATAATTACAATTTTTCATTCATTTGAAAATATCACTTCATTTTCAAAGAATTTCATCTTTACTTTTTATTCTCAAGATAATTTTCACAATGACAGTACATGGCAGTTTTAAACAATTTTAAAATTCATTCTGAGTCGAATATCTGATAGTTATCAGAAGCTTTATATAATTTGCATTTTGAAAGAGATTTTCAAAATGCCCGAAAAAATGATTTCCAGCTCTACTCTTCTCAGTAATTTAGTAAACATATTCAGAAAACGTCGTGCAAATTAAACAGTGGTGAAGTTCTGATTAGCCAACCACTTACCCGTTAGTTGCAAGACATTTTCACAAGATTATATTTCATGAAAAGATGCATTGTAGCTTAATATTGGACATTCGATTAATTTCAACAGCAAAGAAAAAAATAATTTTAAATTAGTTTAAAGGGATTAATATAAAAAGTGATTAATTCAAAGGGATTAATATGTAAAAAGAGAACAAAAATAAAGAAAAGAACCAAATAAATATTACTTTAATATACGATTGATGAAGATGCGCAATAAAGTAGTGCAATAAAACTTCATTGCAGTAGCAATAAAGTTTAAGTAGTTTTACAATTTAAAAAATATTAATTTAATCTATGATTTAAGACTTTATATAATAATTTTTACAGTGATGTAATAAGAAAATAGGGCATATTAGAAGTGCATCATATAAAAAAGTTATTCTCTTTAAGGCTTCAATAATGTCTTTCTTATTCCTTTACTATATATCTGTTTTAAATAGGGCCAGTGAAAAAATACCATGTTTGCTTTCTGCTCGCGTATCTATTAAACTCAAAGCGCTAAATGAATTTCTTTGAAATGTTTACTTTTTGCTTAATGAAACTCATTAACACCGAAAACCTGATTTTAGCCAAAAAATTGAAAAGACCGAAAGCGTGGTTTTATTTTTAGCCCAAAGCCCGTTAAACCCAAAGGGCTATTAGTCTTAAAACGGCGTTTTGCGTCGTTTCATTTTCTACGCTGATTCACTTTTCAAACTGCTTGTTACCAGCAAACATTATGACCGTGTACTAAAGAAATTAAATAATGAAGAATCTGCATGAATACGTTTCTCGCATTGTGAAAAAATAACGGTACCTAGAGCCGTTAAATTTTGAATAACGAAAGTCTTCCAACCAAACTTGAGCACCTGGAAGCCCAAATTTTGAATTTGTTTTACTACCTATTTCAAATTTGGTAAAACTTTAACAAATTTTTGATTAACAAACTGAACGATTTCAAAGCGAAAGATGGCAACAGTGTGCCGAAAAATAATTTTTATTTTCAGCCGCTGAAATAATATCGGAAATTTTAAAGCTATGCTGTTTTTAAATATTTTGTAATGCTGCTGTTGAATTGAATTTTATGTGGTTTAAGTGCGAAGAACATGATATTTAATAAATAAAGGTAGCACACAAAATGTTTAAAAATGCCCTTTTGAGCGTAATATAAAATCTGAAAACCTTCAGATATTTTTTTAAAGCCCAAAGGGCCAATTTGCCTAGAAGGACTTTTAATTTCCTTTTGGAATTTTAGGCTGGTTCACTATAAAGAAGGGCCATTAATTTCGCTTTGACATTTTGCGTCTTCCAGAATAAAATAGTGTTTCACTTTTCAAATTGTTGCCACCAAATATCATCGTACTGTATTATATTTAAAGAAATTGAATGATGAAGAATCTGCATAAATGTATGTATGTTTCTCGCATTGTAATAAAACAACCGTACCTAGAGCCATTCAATTTTGAATAACGTACGTCTCCACTCGAATATGGGCATCTGGAAGCCCAAATTTGAAATTTTGAATTTGTTTTATTACCTATTTCATATTTTGTAAAGCATTTATGAGTTTTTGATTAAGAAACTCAGCGATTCCAAAGCGAGGAATGGCGACATTATACAGGGAAAAGAACAATTATCTGTGTTTTGGAAATTCTAAGAATGTGCTCTTTTTAAATTATTTTGCGATATTGCCGTTAAATTGAAGTTTATGGTTTAAGTGCGAAGAACATGATATTTACTAAACAAAGGCACTCACGTTAAAAACACCACTTTGGGCGTATTATAAAATCTGAAAGCTTTCAGAATTTTTTTTTATTTCTCATATTATTTTAAATTTTTTTTAACTTTATTTTTACCATTGAAAGTAACAATTTGAATTATTTTACCATTTTTTGTATTTCGTAAATGCATTTAAAACAAACTTGAGTATTTGTTATGAAAGCTTTAAAGTAATTCTCCTTCATTCATAACACATTGTTATTTGCATTTACCAAGTTGCAGCCGGTTTGTTTATGGAGCGTGAATTTGTTTGATCCAATCTTATGTCTTCATACGGTTTTTTAATCACAACGATCTGACTTATTCTTTTCTCGATTAATTTGTTGATAAATATTTGCTCTGAGAGTTTTTATTTTGTTTGCTTTGCAAGGTGTATTCGGTAGATTAGTTTGAAATGGAAAAACGAAATTTCACCATATCTAATGAAATACAAAAAATGTGTTTTTAAGCAAGTTGTTTCTTAGTTTACCTACATCAAACTCATTATGTTTTCTCAGGCAAAATTTATACAGCTAGCTTAAATTTTTGAACAAGCCAAGCATTTTTTATTACATTGTTTTAAATGTAAATAATCCATTTCAGTAGATGTTAATGTTGGAATGTGGAAGAATAACAGAAAGATTAAAATTTTGTTTACAAATTGTTTGAAAAGACGGAAAATATGAGATTTAATCCTATTGTAAATTGAGCATTGTTACTTTTTTTTGTTTTTTGACTGGATAGGAATGGAGATAAACTAAATGTATTTGTTAATGTGTTTAATGTTGAGACCGGCTTTAAAAGTCCAGCTCTTATTACCCGATATATTCCACAACTGGCTGTGATAAAAGAGAACCATTACATTAGCTCTGAATTCATCGACTCTGATGGTTACCACGAGCAGAATTGTTGGTGTTGACTAATGCTCACTTTTCTAATCTATAGTCACCCCACGCCCACGTAATTCCTAGTGGCAAGAAGCGCAAGATACGCCTGCCGTTGACAACAGCCTTGAGCACCTCATAGGCGACAATGCAGTTTAACTCAGTTCCGCCCCCAATTTTGATGGAGATAATTTCGAGGGGACGGGTCCGAGGATCTCCCATCTCCTCTTCCCCTACCACCAACTTCTCAAGAGGACGTTCGGATAGCCGCATATTTAGCGCCCTCATCCCGCGCGGACACTATATATTTACAGGCATCCATGCCTTGAGCCCAGACGCTTTGGCATGCCAGTCAGCGACTAATCACTGTACCGGTTGGGCGGCACGAGCCGAATGGCACTGACTTAGCCTTAGAGAGAGTAACACCTTGTTTACGAAATTCTTAAAGATTATTTTATTTACAATACCGATATGTGTAATAATTGAGGATTTCTTTGTTTTTGGAACTGCCAATAAAATGAATGAATTATTCCAACTGCTCGGATATTCAGAAAACAGGATAAATGACAAAGCCTTAGTTGTGAGAGATAAACCATAGCGTCAGTTCTGGTTATTTAAGGAAAAGATGACATTTCTTAGGACGTAATAAGATTATCTTTTGTTATGTTTGCTTCAAGGAAATATTCGGATTACTTTACTGAATAAAGATTGTTTTTTCGTATTGCTCAGCAAATGTCATGCGGTATTAGTTTATTTGTGATCAGAGATAACCTTTCAAGTTTGAGAGATGTTCTTGTTGGAGTTATTTGTATTTCTCTAGTTTTAATGAAGGAACGTGTATTTGTTTAATTACTCTAAATGCAGTTCTGTTATCATTATGATAGAGTTTCTATAAATCTTACTTTTCAATTGAAATGGTAGCCGTACTTGGTATTCCCTCTAAATGGTTTTTAATTAATCCCAGGTTTTAACTAACGTTTTTGAAGTTTAATTAGCTGTCGAAGCTAAGGTTAGCTGCAAAATTAGCTCACATTATTTTAATAATAAACGCGTAGAAAAATAATTTATTGATTGATGTGAAAACAGTTTTATTACCTGCATCCAAATCTGATATTTACTTAGAAATTTTTAAAACTAATTTAATAAAATAGAATTAATTAATTATTTTAATGAATTTTTTTTAATTATTATATTAATTTAAAAATTATTTTAAAATTTAATAAATTCATGTTATTAAATAACTTTATAAATTTAATTATAGGAATTTAAAATAAGCTCGTAATATGATCACCTATGACATAAGGAAAATATAAATGGATTTTCGCCTAAGTGAATTTGCTAGAATATAAAAAAATATCATCGATTAAGACTTTCAAACGGATCAGCCGAGGGTCTTTGAAAAATATATTCGGAAAATCATACAGAGAATGAAAAGAATGGAGATAGATTTCCGATAATCCTTACAACCCTCAAGTGTTTTCAGTTCAAGCGATAGTTTCTTTTTTTATTCTTAACATTAACATTAATCTTTCTTGAAAAAAAAAACGAATAATTGTACAAAAAAGGCAGTTCTTTCAAAAAAAAATTTAACACTTTGTAGGAATTTATCCATTTCGAGCTATTCACGTGCTATAAAGTGGTATTTTGCTCTTTTTTGGCTTTATTTTTGGAAAATTCCTTTTCCAAAATTAGAATAAAATAATTTTGTCAAACGAGAAGAACCTCTAGCAGCAGTCATAATTCTTTCATTAGAAGGTCAGTCAACCACTACAAAGGTAGAGGTCCATACTATTAGTGGTAATATATTTTAATACTTAAAAGCAATTAACGCTTTTGCCAACTTCTACAATCTTATTTTTATTACATCGCGCGTTAATTTACTTGTTTACTGTGGTTTTGGGTGATATTTTCACCTGAATTCGTGAAGATCTTTACCGTAAAATCATTTCTAATATTCACTTTCTTAAAGGTAAAACTTCTTTATTTCCATTCTTTTAGTTATTATTCTCCATTTCTCTAAGCTATATGATTATATGCAGATTATCATTATCCGTACCTTGAAGCGAAGCATGATTATCCGTAGAGTAAATCCTTATTCCTTGTATAGCTGGAAATACATTCTATAAGACAGGAAACAATTTTACACTTTTAATCATGTGCACATTTCTAAAAATGAAAACACTTTGAGAGTTAACTATAAGAGAAGTATAAACTTTGTTTTACATTGTAACTAGCAGACATACCCGATGCCAGTTAAGTTAGATTGAGAGTAATGTATCTAACAACAGAGAGAACGATACCTCTGTAATCTTTCTTTAATAACGATGCAATAAACACGGTTCACAGTCATACATTTTTCAGTCTGATGCGATATGGAACACACATAGTCAGTACGCATAGTATTATGAGAATTCCTATCATCACGCGCATTATCGGTTGGAAAATTCTTTATCATAATAGCAACAATTGTATCACTAAAACTCGAAGTAACACTGCCATCCGGCAGTTTGATTTCCGAAATCTCAAGCCTTTTCGCAAAATTCTTCTTGACCCCATACTTAATATATGTGATAATTTAGAAAATGGGCGCAATAATGACGAAGCTTGACAATCAGGTCACATCAGAGTCCGGACGTTGTTTGGTCGCGTGGAATGCAGCAAAAAGAACGACAATTTAACTTTGAAGCTCAATATCTTTATTCATTTAAAACGGCAGATCACTTTTCGTTTAGACCAAATTCTTCAAATTAAGTATCCAATAATGATTTAAATAGGAATAACATTCAATTTAAGTTCTTGACGTCATAAATATTATATCAGAGGGAAGTAGGATGCGAAAGGCAGCAGCAGATCTTGTTGCAGCGATAAAAGAAAGCAGTCTGACTAAAAAATGGCGCGACTGGGTATTTATAGTAGCGGTTATATAACATGAAAGAATGTTCTCGAAAGTACTGGTTTAGGGGAAAGATCCTGAAATTGCGGAAAGTTAATTAGAGGTTGCCTGTTCGCGTAGAGCAAAGCCATTGCATTTTTTATATTTTACATACATATATATTTCCAGACATTGTGAACATTAATAGTTGAGAAAACATTTTTGAAAGCGTCAAGCTTGGCAGTAGATAATTTTAGCCTATATGTTGCAACTAAAATACTTAAATATATCTTTCAGAATACTGTTGCTTTCTCTCTGGAATCTATGCCTATCACCATTTACATGCTTCCTATAATAATCAGTTTCCTTAGACTACCAAGTAACACCATCACTTTTCTTCATCGGAATTGATAATAAAGCACAGTCAAAAATAATTTTAGAAAGTCTATTTACAACATTTTCTAATGCAATACAATCAGAAAAAATACCAAGAAAAACATACAAGTCCCACAGTTCTTCCTTACAAAGTTTTGTTAATAAAAGCAGTGAGCTCTTTTTAAATTAAAAGCGCTCAAATTAGTATATAAAATCGGAAGACATAAGGTAAGTTAAAAAACAATCATTCTAGGGTCGGAAAGAGCATCTTCCTCAAAGATATCCCAACCTTGAATGTATGGCAGCAATTTCAAGTTTCAAAGCTTAAGGTCAATATAACTCGAACCATGCGTGGAACTGAAAGTAGGTCTACCATTTTCATTAATTACAAACAAATGATCCGCACTAATAAAATTTCCAAGCGTCCCTCTAGCATCAGTAACAGGACTATGCTAAATCGCCGATTTACTTTTCAAATTCATACCACATAAAAAATTGCATGATTTCTTAATTGTTAAAATACGTGAAATTTTTAATAATTCTATATTAATGATAGTTGGAAGTTCAAAATATGCGGAACAAATATTCAAGTCAGATGCATTAATTTTTATATCCAAAACAACAGTATTATAAACTATAATTTATGTCCAGAAAAGGAAAATGATTCTGATTACGAATAATGACTGAAGTCTTGACAATTTCTGCTTCAAAATCACAGTAAACTGTATATTTTATTGGAAATTCAGGAAGAATACATTTATAAAAGAGCGGCTCTTGAATCAGTGCGACATCAGTGTCATTTGCCTCCATATATAAAATAACTTGCTGAGTTGTGCATTTTGATTTGTGCAAATTTATTTGTACAAACGAAATAGATGAATTGATGGTCTTACCCATAATAAATTTTGGAAGCTTCAAGATGTATCATAAATGTATGGCTGGGACAAGTTCCAGAAAATAGCGTATGATTTGCATCAATTTTCTTAGCTGCATTTTTCGTTTTTTTTTTATTAGCCTCTTAATTCCTGATTTTTAATTGGGTATTTCCTCTCTGTATTCTAAAAATAGTAATAAAGTTTCTGGACTGCGTCATTTCTAGATAAATCTACATCACGCGGCTTGCGTTAAGCCGATGACTAGCTAATTTGGAACCTGAACTCAATTTAGGGAACTGAAACCTTTCTCCTAATAAACAACCTAAACCAAAACCTTCTGCGGGTTAGCTTCCATACTGGATAACTGCGCACATTTACTTCTACTGCTCTTCCTGTTAAGACGCAGTTTTGCTCTGCTCTCTTCCTATCGCAACATTTCAAAAATGTAAATGTTCTTCAATAGGCACACTAAGAGTGCCAAGTAAATTGTGGCTGCAACTGTCAATTGAAATAAAGTTGAATATTTAATCTTACTCGACTGCCAAGTTTCCTCTTCAGTATGGATCCTACGTTCTACGCCATCAACATCGTTGCGTTTTTTGTCTTTTACATCACACACATACGCATACACACATATTGCAAATACATTTTCTTAATATAAATAGTTTAAATTTAGTAAGCTTAAAATTTCAGAATTAAAATGAAGAGTCTTCTGTTCTCAATCAAATTTATTAAGAGGTAAACGAAAATAGAAATCACCAGGGACGTAAATCAAGGTATTTGATATTAATTTATGCGAATAATGAGGACAGAAAATGAGATTCTTTAAAAATATCTCGCTAAATTATGAAGTGTGTAAATATTTTAAAATACTTCTGGAACTATATTCTATGGAGCTTTTGTACAAAGCAATGAAATAGTTTTACAAGAACTGGACGCTATCACAAACTCTTGAAATACCC
Source organism: Stegodyphus mimosarum (assembly GCA_000611955.2). NCBI lineage: Eukaryota > Metazoa > Arthropoda > Arachnida > Araneae > Eresidae > Stegodyphus > Stegodyphus mimosarum. The sequence goes on from KK116900.1 coordinate 93,581, forward strand.
CGAACTACCACGTTGTGCTACGCAAGTCTGAATACCCTTTTACAAATATGACTATATTAAAAAAAATTCCTTAAGAATGTAATGGATTTTGAAGGCTCAAATTTTGATAATTCAAAAGTTTTAATAAATTAGAATAAATACTCTCCCCAGATGAAACATCTTAAAAATTAATTTTACGCTTTGAGTGAAATGAGTTAAATTTAATTTCGAAATATCTTATTAAATGAAATTTCCGAATGAATCTGAAATCATTTTCTTGAAATTTTATTCATGGTAAACCATTTACTCAAACTCATTCTTGCTCTTATAAATACAAAAAATGCACTCGAGAAAAAAAAATTTAATTAGTTTTTAGAAATGCAACCGATATTTTTGTTCTGTATAAAATGAAATTGAACTGTTTCAAATATACATTTTTAATCTATAATTTAGAATATTTCGTACATATTCTTTAAGAAACCAATATATAAAGTCTTTAAATTTTTTATTTATGTGTATATTAACGTTTTCTCTCGCGCACTGGAAGTAAAAATGTTTTTTTTTTCTCCTCCGTACAGTGTTGCCATTGCTCGTTTTAAAATCCTTGAACTTGTTAATCAAAAATTTGTTAAAGGTTTACCAAATATGAAACAGATAATAAAACAAATTCAAAATTCAAAATTTGGGCTTCCAGATGTCCATATTCGAGTACAGGACAATGTTATTCCAAATTTGATATCTCTACGTGCCGTTGATTTTCCACAGTGCCTGAAACATACATACATTCATGCACATTCTTCGTTATTTAAGTCCTATAAATATAATGCAAGTCTCTAATATTTTGGGGGTAACAATTTGAAAACTGAAACCCCCTTTTATAGCGGACGACGCAAAATGCCAAAACAAAATTAACAGCCCCAATGGGCAAATTGCCCCTTTGGAGTAAAAATAAAAGAATCCTCATTTAATATTCATTAAATATCTATGCAAAGAAAAAGGTAATTTTAATTAAATGCATATCAAAACTGAAATTCTATAGAAAAAATAATATTTTGCTTGTAAAATAAAAGAATTTATTCAATTTCTAATGATTTAAGTATTTCCAATAACTCTAGTAATTTATTTTTTAACATTTTTCAAATTTGCTTGCAAAAAAGAAACCCCAGGTCAAATTACATTTGTAACTATACTCATACCAATTTCACTAAGGATAGTTAACTAAAATGAAAGTAAATTGTAAAAAGTACTTATACGCTGCGCAAAAAAAAAGACAGAAGAAGACAGTTCTATTCTCCCGTTCTACTGGATCGATTGACGTAATTCAAATTGCTTTTTTTTTTTTTGTCTCGAAAGCGCGACTTAGGATATAAATTAGATTTATACATAGCATTGTTTTAATATAAGTATTTTGACACAAAATTGTACTTTTTCTGAAATGACATGCCAATTGTTTTCCATATTCCGATTCTACGACTCAAATTATGCTTAAATATCAAATTTTGCAACATGTGGTGCTAAATTTATGGAGAAATTTAAAAGTTTATGTTGGCGCATTTTTTTCAGTTTGCAACAAGAATAATTCACTTGGCGAACTTCTTAATTTATAGCAACCTATTTTCCTTTCCTTTTTTTATTGTATACGCATAAAAAACGTCACGTTCATTACTTTCAAATAATTTTAACATAGTTAGTAGACCACATTTGGCGTTATTGTCGTTTGTAACTGAATATGCCAAATTTTAAAACAGGCCAATGTGTAAATTCACGTATATCTTAGGGAATTTTGAATAAAGAAACTATAATTTTTTTTCAAGTATGCCTAGAAATATGTGTACCTTAAGATGATGTTACAATTTGTATAGGTTATAATAAAAATGTTTTTGAAACATTTATACAAATTATTTAAAAATACAAATTTTAAAAATAAATCATAGAAAATGGGTCACTTACATTTGGATTAAGCCCAAATGTTGAATTCTGGAAGAAGGAATCAAGTACGTTTAATAAAAAAATCAATTATATATTATTATATAAGATATTAATTAATTAATATTAATATATAAGATGTTAATTAATTATATATTAATATATAAGATATTAATATATTAATTACATAAGATATTAATAAATATATATCAAATTCAATTAACACTGAGGAGCTAAAACTTTCAGAGCTAATTTTTTAAAAATTACTCTTGCGATTTTTACAAAACTTGGGAGTTCGATTCCAAAAATTCTTCGTGAGAAGTCATTTCGCCTATTCCCAACATCGTACAACTTTAAGAGCCAAGATATTAATTAAAAACTTTAAAAACACTAATTTTTGCAATCGTTTCTCCGAGAGGAAACAGTCTCGTGCTTTGCAAATAAAAATGCTTTATTTCGAAACGTGTTGCTACTGTTCGCTTCCAAATCGTAGAGTTTGCAATCAAAAAGTTTTAAGTTTTACAAAATTTATATGCATAAAGACGAATGCCTGTTTGTGTGTTTATTTGTTTGTTCACGCCATTGATTTCTGAACCATTATGATCGATTTTTTTGCCACATTTATTCGATTAAAATTGAATATAGGCGAAATATTGGATGGAACTTGAGCTTTTACGACCATTTGATTAGAAAGCCGAAAATCATTGTTGCTGATGTAAAGAAAGAGAATTATTTTTTTTCTATCGAAATTTTTATGTGGGTTCCATATCGCATCAGACTGAAAAATGTATGTCTATGAATTGTAATTTTTGCATCGTTATTAGAGAAGGATTACAGCAGTATCGTTTTTTTTGTTGTTAGATACATTACTCTCAATCTAACTTAACTGGCGTCGGGTACTTCCGCTTGTTTACAATATAATAAACAGAATTTTAATAGACAGAAAACTTATTAACAAACAACAAAACCGCATAAATATATGGAAACAGGAGAACATGGTGAGAAGGGTATCCTAATAATTTTCAATTAATCATACATCCCTTTCAAACATTTCAGAGGAATACACTTATCTATAGTTACTTTAGTACTGGACATATGGAAGTCTCTTGGTAATAATGCATTTCTGATTACGAAGAAAAGAGATAGTCAGCTGTTCACAAAATTGGCAAACGTGATATCAACGGTTTTCACTGAACAAGTGACTGTCAATCAATGAAAGGGAAGAGCAACTCAATAGAGTGCTACCTGTAATATACTGGTTAATTAAGAAGTGGTGCATCAATAACTCAAGGAATCTGTCCTAGCCGCAAACAGTTCCCCAATCCTCCCCCAGGGTAATTTTCTGGCCGTGGAGGCATCACATCTTTTCTCGAGAATGAACAAGAGTATCATATTTTTAAGAGAAGAGAGGAATTGATTAATAATTAAATTTGATGAATAAGAAATAAAACGTAAATCGGAGAAAGAGGAAGATATCAAACGTTAGTTTCGCTAAACAGAACAAAAAACGGATAGTATGACACCAAACAGAACAAAAGTAGAACTTTCTATTGGAGAAAGGGAAACCAATAAATAATAAAAGACATTAATTTAAAATAGAAATACTAAGATGGAAATGACTACCACAGGCAAAACGTGTCAGAAACCTAACAAGATCTCCTTCATGAACGATGTTTTAAGAGAAATTATATCTTATTTATGTTACATGTGAATATATGAGCATCTCCATGAAAACGCACTCGCAACTATTCTGATAAAAGAGAAGAGGACAAAGAGCTTACAACAGGTCAAGCACCAACTCGCGAAAGACGAGAAATACTCAGTATCTTAAACCTGTATTAAAAGAAGAATTATACACTTATTAGAGTGAGCTGTAAAATCATTACAAAATGCGTAGTTGTTTATATTCAAAAATATAATCTATGCTAGGTATATATAATATACAATAAAAATATAATCTATCAAAACGCTGACACAGTGTAAAGTTTAACCCTTTTGGGTGTCATTATCCAATATTATTCTCTAGGTAGAAGTCAAGAGACTTATCACTAAGTCCAAAACACGACAGAAATCAAGAGGGTTTAAAAGACCCTTTCTTTAAAACTAAACAATTGAGAAGAAGGCATTCTATTTGCTTACAGCTCCGCCATCATTTATGGGGAAAACGTAAAATGTAAGTTGAATATAAAGTTTAAATTTAAATAAATTAATAGCCAAGGGTTATACAGAGCAGTTGAACGCGAAGTTGGCTCAGAACTTTACCGGTGGAATTTCCAACTATCGGCAACTATAATACAACGCTGAAGACAGGAACTCTTATGTGATACAGTGAACCTAGTAACGTGACCTCAAGGAGCAGGATACGTCCTGCCTTAACAATCTCAAATTGTTAAGGCTCGATCAAATACACGCGAACTAATTTGCATCCTAGCGGGGAGAACGAGAGCGAGAAGTGACGATACAAATTCAAAATACTATAAAACAACTGGTTATTCAAATTAAAAGAAACTCACAACTGATATGAGTATTATATCTCGACGTTTGCACCTACAATATACTTTTTGTATGTGTTATTTTTAGCCCAAAAAGCGTTAGCCCAGAACGGCTATTAATTTCGTTTTGGCTTTTGCGTCAAAGCACTATAAACGGCGTATCACTTTTCAAAGCGTTGCCACCAACTGTCAGAACGCTGCATTATATTTAAAGATATTAAATAATGAAGAATCTTAATAAATGTATGTATGTTTCTCACATTGTGATAAAACGACGGTACTAGAGCCATCTAAGTTTGAATAACGTACGTCTAAACCCGAATACGGGCATTTGGATTCCGAATTTGGAATTTTTTATTATCTATTTCATATATAAAAAAAAGGGGGGACTGCAAGTTTTATAAGAATTTAAATAGACTGAAGCTTTCCAAAAGGTCTAGAGTTTGCCTATTATGGTACATCTTACAATCCCACAGTACGCCCCGCGTCCAGTATTTATTAAAAAAATATTGATCTAGGGCATAAGTAGATTACAAAATAGTCGGAATACAATTTGAGGTTCACAAAATAAATTGAACATATGATTTGGTGCAACAAAAATAGGAGATAAACATAATTAGTAAACAGATAAACATAATAAGCTAATTAATAATAGGCAAACTCTACTTTCGGAAAGCTCCAGTCTATTTAAATTCTTATAAAACTTGAAGTCCCCCCCTTTTTTTTTTTAAAGAGTTAGTATGGGAAGGCATTACCAGTTGACCTATGGTACATCGCTGGTGCCCCCCATACTTTTACCTTTACCTTTGTAAAACGTTAACGAAGGTTTGATTAACAAACTTAATGATTTCAAAGCGAGCAATGGCAACACCGTAAGGAAAAAATATTTTTATCTCCAGCACGCAAGACTGTGTATCGAAAATTCTAAAGATATGCTCTTTTAAAATTAATTTGTTATATAGCTGTTGAACTGAATTTTATGGTTTAAGTTTCAAGAACATGGTATTTAATAAATAAGGTTTAAACATTAAAAAACATTAAAAAAGAGCACCTTTGGGCGTAATATAAAATCTGAAAACATTCCGTTTCTTTTTTGTCTTTTTTCTAAGGAGAGGGGAATAAGTATTTCTTTTGTTGCTATATATCGTTCTTGATAGCATTAAAAATAAATCCCGGTTGTGAAACTTTGAACGTTGAAGTAATATGTTAGCGTTAATATAATAAAGTTACTAAACGATAAATGTTCATATGCCCCACAGAAGCCTCCGCAGAAGAATAAGGATAGCTTTCAAGTGTCAAAAATTCACTTAGAATTCCACGATTCAACGTTTGTCGACATCAGAAATGTTTCTTTCGTGTTCGATGGTGACGGATTTGCTAAAAACCAACTTAAGTTCGCCCATGCGCAGAGAGAGTTTCATCTCTCTTACCGACGTCGTTTCGTATTTCAGTACTTTCCCGATCTCAGAATTATTTCTAAGATATAATTTTGCGGTGCATCTCTGCTTAGCTTCAATCGTCAAACTGGAGACGTTTTTGGTTTCATAAAGGTGAAAACGTGTGGTCATTTAACTCGCCAAGTAAGAAACATTCTTTTAAGGTATCTCAAACATAAAGCAAATTTTTATTAGTAGCGTCAGATTCTGATTAATAAATTCTACTGTAGGGTTTCCCTTAATTCAAATAACCATTTATTCAAATTTTTGTTATCTTTCCTGAACACCTCAGCTTTCCCTTGCATTTCCTCGCCAAGATGCTAATTCAAAGTGAAGTGAGTATTTAAAGGGGTGAATCTTGGACTTTCTGATACGCCTTTCTGGCCATCTGAATAATTAACGCTGGGGTTAGGTTTATCTGGTCAACCTAGTTAGCCTTGACTTAGAGTGATAATCCAGCACTACTCTTTTTAGGCTTAAATTGATTTGTGTTTGTGTAACAACGCTTAAGTTCCACCGCAATTTGTCGGTGTTATTGTAAAGGAGGAAGTACGTGCCCTTCTGTTCATAGTTGAAAATAATAAAGGATTATTTTCACCCTTTTTCTGTGCTGGTATTACTTCACGCCTGTGCGAGAAGTCGCCACGTTCATTAGTAGGATCTAGATTATGTGGCCAATTGTTTCATATAGAACCTATACTACTACATGAAATTCCAAAGGAATTAGTAATCCTTTTATGTTCATTGCTATAGTTTATTTCAAAAGCATGTAAAAGCCATGGGTTGAATGAAACACATATATTAGTTTTAATACAAGATGACAAAATACTAGGAAATTATCTGAACAGAAAATGAAATTTCTTTCTAATCCCTTTTTATTTTGCTGATGCAGGAAAGCACGAATCTCACTCAAATCTCTCAGAACATACGGGTTCTGGTAATAAACAAATTCAGTAACAGATTTGCATTAGTTTCCAATATCCTTTCTTCTTCGCTGTTTTGCAAATACCTATCTCTAAATAAATCAGCTTAAATTAAAAAATGTTCTGCTTAGTTGAATTCATTTCACTATCTTTAAAATAACCACAAAAGAATAATTTTTTCATCCTCATAGACTGAAAACAAACATCCAATCGTTAAGAAATGTTTTATTCCATCTCGAGCGTGCAATAAGTAATTAGTTCTAAGCATAATACCCCCTAAAAACAAATGAAAAGTAATCTATCGCATTATTTCGCTCGAAATATCGAAAAGAGTAACTCAAACGTGCTCTGAATAGCTTTTGCCTAGTAAGTAAATAAACTAAAACTTTCCATTTGGGTGTTCTTTTTGTTCGCTTAAGCATATATTTCCATTTCTCTTTTCTTTCGCTCTTTGCTTCTTTCTTTTGTACATTTTTGTTTTTTATTTAATTGTTTTACTTAAAGCAGCATCCTGTTTTCATCACTTATTCACTCACATTCCTACTATTCCTGCTCCCTTTCGGAACTTAATTTTTCCTGTCTTTTTTATTGGGTTAAACCTCCAACCGAATACGATATTTTATTATTCCTTCCGAAGAATTGCAAGGGGAAAAAATTATAGATTTCTTGGAGAGTGCAATGGTCTGTTTTCTAGTAGTTAAATATTTTTTTTTAAGAATCGATAATCTTAGAAGAGACTTTAGTTGCAGTTCTAAAACAGTTGTTTCCAAGGAACTCAGATTTAGTTTTGTTTCTTTGTATTTCTGTACGGATTCCAAAACACGGTACTAATAGTTCAGACATTAAAGTTTCAAACTTCTAAAACTTTCAAAGTGCTAATCTCATTTTTTGTCATTTTAATAGGCTAAACCCGATCAAAGTAGTGCAGCTTCAGATTGCAAGTGTCAGCGTTAACTGCTGTACGTTTAATGATAGTATGGATGCCTTAAATTAACTCCTAGTTGGTATGGTAACTAGCAGAAGACAAGCTGAAAGAGCCGGTATTCGACTCCCAAGTTTAAGGTATTGTTGGCATTTCTGATTGCTCGACAAATTTAGAGTAGGAACGTTTAAAATATGTCAACCCAAAAGCAAATTAATCTTATCATTATACATACGTATATATATATATATATAATATATATATATATAAAGGTAACTATGCAAAAAATCAGCAACTGAAACCCACGTTCAGCTGTACCGTTTATTTTACAGAAATTTCACGAAATAAAGACGGAAGATGAATTGGAGATCTTCGTCTGGCTGCAGTCAAAGGTTCTGTTTTAATAAGTTCAGATGCGTCAAATGCGGATCAACGTATGTATCGTACATATGTGATCTACCCAAGAACTAACTGCCTGCATGTTATCGATGCCAGGGAAATCACCTAAATACCATCAAAAGTTGCCGAAATATGAAGTTTAAAAAGCAAAACAGAACTTGCCCCACCATTATGAATAAAACATTCTTTCTCTCAATACCAGGAAAATCTCCGAATTACCTTCAAAAATTGCCTAAAGTATGGAAAGGAAGTTTAAAAGACAAAACAGAACTCGCCCCAGTATTATGAACGAAAAATCCTTTCTTTCGCCAGACCATCATCGATCCCTTAGGATTTCAGATTTTACAACAGTGAGCACACAGCATGAAGATTATCTTACTACTAATAGAAAGAACAGTTAAGTCCCTAAAGAAATTCTACATATGGCAGAAATGTTTCAAAAGAATGAAAACCTTTGGAATAAATTTAAGATTGGACATTTGTCTTTGTTTACAGATAGTACTTCCTGTTAAAATTCCATTTTCCTTGCTGCAGATGGAAGTACCCAATCAGAGGGCAAAAGATCACCTCACAGCAAATGAATAAGCTGCTGCTTCGCCATCTTCTGATTGGCCCGCCAACTCACGTGACGGCTACTAACTTTGTAGACGTACCTTCTGCTTAGAAATTATATTATGATAGCTACCTGACATGATCAGGAATTACTTGATAATAATATCTTTATATTTTGCTAACTAGAGATGTTTAGATTGTTTCTACTTCTAAACTCCGGGAGAAAATGTGTCTTCTCCTTTCCAAACTGTGTTTTTCCCATTCGGAAATCTATGGCTGATGCTTTTCTCATGTGAAGGCCTTTATTTACTGAGCGGGGCTGTTAGTTTACTAAGTGATAGCTCAGCAATAAAGTATTCGATACGGGATGCGCATCTTTAAGTGCCCAATATAAGAAAAAAATCCTTGATTTTGCAGGATGCAGAAAAATGGAATGCTGATATACTATAGCACTTTATGACGTATAAAGGATACAGTATAGGAGCATTCGAAAGTCCTTTAGACAAATGTTATGGCTAAGCATGCAAAAATTAGTAACTTTTCCTGTAGAACATGGGTTTGCAAACACAATGGACAACTGCTAGAGAGAGCTTTTTGCAAATTTGGAACATTAGTGGGTTGGACGTTCTTTATAGGAGCATCATCTGAGGCACCAACGTTTCGATGTAGAATGGAGCCTTCAGTAGTACAGAGAGGATCCAGACGCATTTTATTGATAGGGAAGCGAAAATAATTGCAGCCCAGCGTTCGTATCCGTAACGATACGCATATCGACACATGCATTTGGCATTTTTACCATTGATTATGTACCACAGGAGCATTAGTAATAAACAGGCTTTGTGATCAAGACATAAAGATGCGTTCACATATCACAGAAGAAATGATACGTTAAGCTCAACGCAACCCAAGTACAAGTATGCAATTAGTTTTAAATAACAAGACTGCCGTTTTGAAAATCCGAGTGTTAGACCGTATTGCTCGATAAGTCTTTATACTTTTACCATAGTGGACGTGTCTCGGTATAGCAGCAGGCTAGCACCTTGCGACTCTCATTTGCAGTTTGGTTTACTAGAAGCTGTAGCGCAGGCTGATTTTCTAGCTTGGAATTGTTTCATGCACGAAGCTACATTTTCAGAGGATGGCGTTGGAATTTGCATAGCTGACACACGCAGGCGTTACGGGAGACTGTTTGCTGGATCTATACACCATCTTCCAACATGGCTCTTCGAAGAAGGTATGCAAGAATGTATGCAAGAATTACTACATGTTGTCCCATGAGCCATTCCCCGTAACATGTAATTTCAGCATAACAGGAAGCTCGCACATTTCAGTCAGATTGGACGGTATTATCTCGATGCGACTTACCTAGCGAAATAGATCGGCCATAATGGCCATGTCATGGACCTCCACGATTCAATTCCATCCCCGTAGTTTTTTTTCTGCAAGTTTACAAGAACCTTGTTTGCGAAATCTCTGTTACGTTTGATAAAGACCTCACCGCAAAAGCCCTACCGCACCGACACAGATCCGTGAGATGTCTAGCATGTTCGAAAATTATAAACCAAGACTGGTTTCAAGCATAGGAAACTTAGGTAACCACTAGGCTGTCCTTTTTCGGAGGCACTAGCCATTTGCAACAGCTAACTAAAGGTATAATTAAGTTTAAATAACATTTATAATTCATACAGGGAGCTCACCTTACTGGTATCTTAAAAAGTCAAAAATGTTGGAGCTGGGCCTGTGTACGAGAGCCCGTGCTTCGACGTTGTGAAGCATGTATCGCTTCGGGCGGCATGCCATTTGAACCCTTATTTTAATTATTAAAATAATTTGTTGCCAATACATGTAAGTGTGATATTGCGTATTCCTGTAAGTGTGTACTGTGATATTGCGTACTACTTGTTATTTAACATTGCTATTGATAGTTCTACATACAAATCTGTGTTAGTGTGCTGCTGTAAATTTGTATTTCAGTAAATATATGCTAATTCAATATAGACATCTGTGTTAGTGCGTTACTGTGAATTTGTATTTTTCTTTTAATCTGTGTTATACACTTTGAATGATATCCAATCTAATTACACTGAAAAAGGCTTCTTCAGTGTCTCATCCATTGCGTCTGCGACTTCAGGTTCTATTGTAAAAATGGCTTGTTTTTTTATATGTATAACTTACACTTGAAATTCATACAAGATAACTCGTCTCTACTAAAAACAAATTTATTGAAAATAAACTAAATATAAATTAAGATGTGAATTAATTTTATCTGGTTTAATCAGCGATCGAACTCTTAATGTTTTTGAATGCATTGAGTGTCTATTATACTATTTGTGTTGTTCTCACATAGATAATCACAGACCGTTTGTAGGTTAGTCTTTATACTATTGCAAAATAAAATTTGTAATATTTTTAATAAATATCATTTTATTATAAATAGTATATAAGTTCATTGCAAAAGACATAAGCCAAGTAAGTCCTGACTCGAAAATTTTAATTTAAATTGAAAAAAAGAAAGAAAAAATATTCAGCTTACCAACAATCTTCGAAAACATTAAATTAAAATAAATTGTTTATATCATCTAGTATTTCTCCCAAGATATTTTTCACAGGAAACGTCATAGCTTTTTACAGTTCAGCAATGATGTGTGGGTTATTCCTGCGAAAGTTGACCTTGGAGTATTTCGCAGAGATAATAATCACGGGGAATTAAATCTGTCAAATATCGTAATTAGGAGTATCCATGCCTATCACATCAGCGGAGATTGCGATTAGCGTGTATTGTTTCATGGATGTCTTCATTCCTATAATCTATAATAATTGTTTCATGGATGTCTTCATCACGATATATAATCTTGCTTCTTCTTTTCGGGACCTTTGATTGAAGCTGAAAGTTTTAACTGATTACTCTAATTACAAATTTCAAAACGAAAGTTTTAAAGAAGAAAGAAAATTGTAGCTGGAAATTTTAACAAACATTTTTGTATTTGTGACATTATTTAACAGAAGTAAGATTACTCATATATTTTCAGTGCTTAGTAACTGCATTAAAATATTGCATCTTTTGTAATTAATGCAGAAGTAGTAGTTAATAATAACAGTTAAAATTAATAAACTTCAACCTTAACCTTGTAAGGTTTACCCTAAGTTTATTAACAGTTATTTTAAGTTTTGTATCCTTCCTATCTTATTCTAATTTCAGCTCACAATTTCCTGCCGGAATGTCATTTCAGAAACGCAGTGAAATGCAAATGAGAAAGAGTACTATTTAAGTCGATACTTCACCGACTTCGAGAGAGAGAGAGTCTGATTCCCTGACTAGCGCGCATTTGCCTTTTGGCTACGTCTCTATTAGCTGCTACTACGCTCGGCTATACCTTAGGCCCTTGCTTGGCTTCGCCGATTTAATTAATACTTAGGGGGCAACTAGTTAGATTCTGATAGCTTCGGCTATACCTTTCAAATAGCTTAGTTTAAATTATTACTATTTTAAGTTCAAGCCAGAGTGGAGGCTTTGTGTAAAGTTCCAAGTAGGAACTGATTGTAAATATACTGAAAAATAAAGGGTTGTAAACCCTCTTTAAGTCTTACGTGTTCTGTTCACACACTTAAGCGATTATTCGCTTGTCAGTGTTCGTGGGGTTCTAAGTTAGAACATTAGGATTAAATAGTAAAACTCCACAACCTTCTATAAAACCACACTGAGCTTTTCTCAATGGATTGTCACCAAACAGAGACTGAGTTTTGTCAATTATTAAACTTTTTCTTTTTTTTTCTAGTGACGGGCTCTAAACATTATAGGGGCTGCCCAGTACTAAGGCCGGAAGCGGTGGTTATTTTATTATGGAGGTACTTAATAGGTGGGCCACCGCTTTCTCCTATGAGGAAACAAACAATTTAAGTCCCTGTCTTCTCCGGGATCCACACTTGGGTTTTCCTTACGGCAGTCAGTGTCAATAACCACTTTCCCGTCTGGGCGGCTATATTTTTATGTATATGGGTAATTTTTTAAAAGCTACAAACTACATGTTTTGCATTTCTATCTGCGACACATTTTATTTCGTTTTCAAATAATTATTTAATGTTTTGACACACTTCGTTAATATATTAACCATAAAATATATTTTTGTAAAAATAAAAGAATGATGAATATTTCTAAAATTTATAGAAAGACTGCAGTAATAGCCGAGCTGGGTTTAATCAATCGTGTTTCAGTAAAAAACATATAATAACAAGACGTTTAAAATTTCTTTTCTGTAACAGTCATTTAATTTAAAATGGAAACTCTTCGAAAAAATAATTCTATGATAGCAAAAATGACACAACTCATTAAATAGAAACACTTAAAGCTTCCGAAAGAATAATGCTGTTTTCTTTGAGAGTAATACAGGATAAAAATATCAGTATTATAGAACGTTTCATGTAGGTATTCTCGAAAGAATGTGAGACAAAAATTAAAATTTTTTATGTTTGTTTTCTTGTCATATTATTGCGTATTTTTGTTAGGATGGGTTCGTGGATTTGGAGTAATTAACGACGACAATACTTGATGAAGTATCAAGAAGTATCAAAACACAATTTATTAGCCAGTATGGCTCATGACAGCTCCAAAAGCACGTTTAAAGTCGTCAAAACACTACGACAAGCACGCTGAAAGACACAGCCTTCAGGCTATCAGACTATACAATGTAACCTCGGATTAAGGCAAAAAACTAATAAATAATTACCTACACATTTACTAAAATGTTACAAGATCCTTACAAATGTGTAATTTCGAAAATATAATTAACAATACATAATACCATTACTGATACATTACAAGATTACAAGGTACTTTCAGTTGCAAATACCTTATACAATGTGTTGTCGCATTCTAATTTTAAATAATCTTAGTATAATTAGAAATGGGCAGTTCTCATATCCATTTAGAGTATTCCCTTATTGAACTGATTATACTGCACACCAGGTCAATAATGCTTTTGAGCCGGGTGGTTGCATACTTATCATATTGGAGGCTCATGTACCACATGGGCTTATTATTATCATTTGGCTGCCCGAGTCTCTAATCACTAAGTAAATTGCTGCTAAATCCAAAATGGTCCGGGCTGCCTTCTTCACTGATAAGATGCACTGATGAAGTTCACCTTTTCATCTTGAATCATAATTTTTCTGTTCATAATAAGTTAGTTATCTAATTAAATGCGCGTGTCCTTTCTGAGAGAGAGAAAACTCAGATTTGAAATGTTTTGGCAAACAATCTTATGGAGCCACGCCGTATATAGTGTATTAAAAAATTCTAAAATATCTCTGAGACCTTTGAAGAGCAATTTATTATTCATTTGCAAAGAATTTAGGAAATCATTCTAGAGAATGATTGGTTGACTCACAAATATACATCCTACGCAATAGTCACATTGCTACTTACCTAAATTAACTATATACTTTCTTTGCAACTTGAATGCTGCTTGGTGTTATAATATTATTTTATGGTAGGTAGCGGAGAGCGAAAACATCTTGTATATTCAAATAAGGAGTCGAGCTAAAAATATTTCTCCGAAAATATTATGTAATTTAAAGAAAGTTGAGGATAACTAACTATGAGTTGAATGCCAATGAGTCCTAAACCTATAAACAACGAAAAAGCTAAGCGATGCTAAGTTTTAATTTAAATTAATTGTTAAATGTTATTTATTGACAGCTGAAACATTTGTTGCATGTATATAAAAATGTCTTTTGTAGGTTATAAGCGTGTTAATTATTTCTAGCTACATAAAATATTACTTCCCAATCAATGTGCTGCTAAATTTTCGATTTTAAGTAAGTATTTAACGACATTTGGAAAGTCTCGACAAAAAATCATATCTTTTATTTCTCGTAAAGCTATTATGACACTCGTGTTGAAAAAAAAATACTAAATTACTTGCACAAATATGTTTGCTTTACATTTTCTGTCCCAAAACAACTGAAACAATATTTAGCTTACTTTTTTCATTAGTCTCAGAATGAAAAAGTCATCTTTTACCAGTGGGTATAGTTGCCTTGTACACCGCGGGGCGGGGGAGTTCTATACCTCCCGCTCTATTGGATCGATTGACGACATTCAACTTACATTTTTGATGTTTCGAAAGCACGACATAGGATATGTATTAGATTTATACATAACATTGTTCTAATACAGGTATTATGAAACAAAATCGCACTTTTCCTGAAATGGCATGCCAATGTTTTTTCCATATTTCGATTCTACGACTCAAATTTTGCCAAACCGCCAAGATTTGCAAAAATCGCAAGAGCAGATTTTTAAAAAAATTAGCTCTCAAAATTTCATCTTCTCAATGTTAATCGAATTAGGTATATGTTTGTTAATATCACTTTTTTTATTAAACTTATCTGATTCTTCCTTTCACATTTCGAAATTTAGGTTCATTCCATGTAAAATTCGCTTATTTTTACGATTTATTTTTTAAATTTGTATTTTTAAGTAATTTGCTTAAATGTTTCGAAATAAATTTTGAATCATAACCTATAAAATTATTACCATCATCTTAAAGTACATGTATTTCTAGGCACACTGCAAAAAATTACAGTTTTTTATTCAAAATTTTCTAAGATATACCGGAATTTACATATTGGCGCGTTTTGAAATTTGTCATATTTGTTATAAGCGATAATAACGCCAAATGTGGTTTACTCACTTAAATTATTTGAAAGCATGAACGATGACCTTTTTTTCCGCTCGTCTACAATGAGAAAAAGGAAAATAGGCTGCTATACGTTAAGAAGCTCGCGATGTGAATTATTGTTGGCGCAAACTGGGCAAAATGAGCCAAGATAACTTTTTAAATTTCTCACTGAATTTCGCACCAGATTTTACAAATTTAATATTTAGGCATAATTTGAGTCGTAGAATCAAAATATGGAAAAACATTGGAATGTCATTTCAGAAAAAGTCGGATTTTGTGTCAAAATACCTATGTTAGAATGTTGTATATAAATCTAATACATATCCTAAGTCGTGCTTTCGAGACATAAAAAATGTAATTTGAATTTCGTCAAACGGTCCAGTAGAACGGAAGGCATAGGAACTGTCCCATTTTTTTTTCGCAGTGTACATCTAAATTTTATGAACGTCTACCGGCTTTACAAATTCAAAATTTATAAACTCTGCTAGTAACCTTTCTTTTACGATTTCATTCTTTCGTATATGTGTATAATAAAAAATTAATTTCAGTCGGTCGCATCTCAGTTTAGATTTCGCATAGTAATCTCAGATTTTACGCTAATTAGATACGTGCTAATACGACATTTTAAATATCATTAATAAAAATATTAATAATATAATAATAATAATTCAGAATCTGAATCACTCTATCCTTAGAACTTGATTTTTAAGAGAGCTATCAGGAGACAAATGTCGGAAATCAAGAATTTAAAGTATCCATAAAATAATTTAAGAAAAAATAAAACTTTAATATTAGAACTTACGAAATCGATGTCCAATAGCAGACTATTTTTTTACCGATACTTGAGAAAATATCGATTTTTTAGTCCAATACTTCAAATAAGTTTAAAAGTATCGATATTTTAATCAAACTGTTCTCATGTCTATGATAACTACTGAACGTAGTTTGATGCATTTGCAATAGATGTAAAATTCATCAGCTGACATTACATAAAGTAATTTCTCCTTTTTAAATTAGAAAACTAATCTTAACACCCGAGTGTCTTTGATGATTCATGCTCGAAAATGTAATGAGCGAAATACATTTCCTATTGCACTTATAAAATAACATGCAGACATTGCTTAGGCTTCCTTGAAAGATGAATTATTTATGAACTTCGAGAAAATACTTTGCTTTAAATATTAATTTAGACGTCAATGTTGATCTGCTGCCTAATGTTGCAGAAAATTATTTGAAAAATCAGCCTTTCGAAAATATCTTAAGTCGTAGAAGCTTGAATATCTGAACTTCTGGATTATCCGAGCAAAAATGTAATCTACTTACTTATAATTCGCAAAAGCTTTAGAGTGAGTACCAGAAATTAAGATACCAGATTTTTCTCATGTATGTGGTACACATGCTAATAAAATTACTTTCCTCATGCTGAATGAGCAAGAAGATTTTATACCTGGTAATATTTTAATACTAAGACGACCTCGCAGCACTGTCCAATAAAAGAAAAAGCCGCTGTTAAAAGTTCTTCAATCCAGAAAACTCAGATTGCTCCAGTACCTCGAAATATTTGCTATTAAAATTTTAAATTAAAAAAGTATTCAAAAACCATAAAAGCATAAAGGTTTGCATTATTAAAATTAAAACATAACTATTTAATCACGGATTTCAAATTTAACACCTGAAAATGTTTGAGCACTTATGATACGCCTACTCAGGTAACAATCAGTTCGTTAAAAATAAAAGATATACAACATAAAATCTTACTTTTGAAACGAGCTGTTTATAATGGTAAAGCCAAACAGGAATTTAAAATCCTAAGCAAAATAACAACATCCGCATTTCTATAGAAATACGGATGTTGCTAAAGCATTTAGTGGTGATTAAATGATGTACCACAAAAATAGTCATGACAGCGAAATAGTCTTTTTTCATATGACCCTAAATTTGCAAAAACAGAGAAGGACACTTAAAATATGAGAGAAAAAAAGGAAACATGCAAGCTGAAATTTATTCATATTACGGTTTAACTCTGAAAAATGTGTTTTTTAATGCAAAAAGTTAACAAAAGTTGTATTTACCACTCACACTTCCTTACTTAAACGTGTTATATTTTAGAAAACAAAGAGAAAAGAATTCGTGAGTGCAGAATAAAATAAATTGGGGGGTGGTGTTAAAGCATCATTATCCACTTAAAATCCAAAAACTGAAGCACAGTAAAACTTTGAAGTAAAATTTTTGCTGTTGAAAGGAATATTAATCTTGGAAAGGATATATTTTTCTCAAATCACACTGCCCAAACTTGTTTTACCTTACGTTTTTAGTGTTAAATTATTGCAGCCTATTGTTCTTGGCTCGTCACGATACTCGTTGAAACTAAAGCCTTATTTAAATGTAATAGAAAGCATGTCTAATGAAACTAATGAGTTTGTATCGTGTTACTTTAAGTTGTATGTAGTTATTGTGAAAGAGATATCGAATGGTATATTTTTGGTTTGCCTTTACTTTATTCGATTATGGTAAAGCACGCTAGGACTGTTTGCCTAAGTGCAGGAATACCTTTATGGAGGACTTTCTACGAGAAACTGATTCATATCTGTACTACCATATAGGGAAAATTACGAAAGCACCCATGATGCCAGCCCGTTCGCTTGGAATAAAACTCAAGTCGAACTACCAGTGTTCTGCAACTTTACCGCTCGGGCGTTGGGGGCCGCCAACTGGTATCAGTTTTGTTTGGCAAATTGTGTAAGAGGTGAATTATATCCCTTCCAACTCCATGTATTAAAAGATATAAGAACGGCACTGCTGTTTTAAATAATTGGAATTTTAGCATTAAAGTAAATTACATGCTTTAAAAACTTTATACCGCCCTGAGGGTATAGTGATTAAAAGAACCTACTGCGGAACCTGTGCGGCATGAGGGCACTGTAAATATGCGGCGAGTCGAAAGTCCTCTCGAGAGGCTGGTGCTAGACACTTGGAGACACTTGGACCTGTGACCCCGGGATGCTCTCCATCGAAACTGGGGCAGAATTGAGCGAAGTCGTACTGTCACTTGTGTGGTGCTTAAGATTCTTGCCAACGATAGGGGCAGTCTTGCACTCCTTGCCACGATGAATTTCGTGGTCTTGTTATGATGTTACTGTCAGACAAGCATAAATGTGTAGCATAAATGTGTAACAATGATATAAATGTATTTGTAGCATAAATGTGTAACAATGATATAAATGTATTTGTAGCATAAATGTGTAACAATGATATAAATGTATTTGTAACATAAATGTGTAATAATGATATAAATGTATTCGTAACATAAGTGTGTAACAATGATATAAATTTATTTGCAACATAAATGTGATATTAACATAAATGTGTAATAAGAACACAATGTATAATAATAATATAAATGTATTTGTAACAAAAATGTGTAATAATAAAACAAATGTATTTGTAATGTAACATACATAAATGTATTTGAGTTTCAATTTAACCATAAATAAGAAACTATATCTCAGTAAAATGAATCAGAACAGTTAGAACATTCAAATGCCATGCATTTACTTCTGCTTCACAATTTATTAAAGCTTACCAGCTTACAGTGGCTTCATTTTAAAAGAAGATTTAACTACACTCAGGTGCATAAATTAAAGATAATTCAGAATCACAGACAAATCGAACTGTAAATAAAAATTTGACCTGTAGAATTATCGCACACATCTTAAAAAATAATATGCAAATTACAGGAAGCCATCAGAAGACGCCGCTAGTACGTCACAATGACAAGAATGCAAGAGAAATATATATATAAGGAATGGTAGCAAAAAAGTAAAATTGTTCACAAGCTTTCTGTAAACGGCTCAGTGCCACAACCAAATAGTAATGACACAGAGGACGCATGTGGATGATTTTTTACGTGGTAGAATTATCGGCCTCTTGGAATATGGGCGTACTCAGATGGAAGTATCCGAGGAACGTGGAGTGGCCCAATGTGTCATCTCTGTCTTGGCAACGATTCCCCAAAATGATAAAAATGTCAGGAGACGTTACAGTACAGGGTCGTCCCCGAGTTACAACGGCGAATGACGACCGGTGTTTGGCAGTAACCTCTAAAAGAAGCGAACGGAGCACATCAGACGTGTCTTCAGCCGCGGGTACGATAGTTTCAAGACGTTTGGGACAGATTGGTCTATATGCTCGCAGCCCTGTCAGATCTTTTTCGCTCACAGCAACTCACCGTCGCCTGCGGTTAGCCTAGAGTAGAGAAATGCAATGTAGACATCGTCACATTAGGCTTGTGTGATGTTTTCCGAAGAGTCCAGGCTTAGCTTGCAGTCTGATTCTAGTAGGACTTTCAAACAGATTGAACGACAGACATCATTGAACGACACCGTTACGGTGGTGCATTGGAAACATGACAGGCCATATTTATCGGGACACCATTCTGGAACATCATGTACGTTTGTTTAGGGTTGCCATGGGCGCAGAATTTGTGTTTATGGATGAAAACGCCCATCCTTACCACGCAAACATTGTAAAGGAATGCCTTCAATCTAAGGATATCCCCCATATGGAATGGCCAACATTCTCACCTGACTTGAATCCGGTACAGCATATGTAGGACACACTTGGTCGACGAACTGCAGCTCGTCAAGCACTTCCTACATGTGTACCGGAACTTCGGAGAGCTTTGCTTGCTGAGTGAAGTGGAAAATTGGGTCCCAAATATTGCCTTAGTTGTGTAGTGGTCAACACGCTCGGCGCGTATTCGAGAGTTCCGTGGTTCGAGTTCCGGTGAGAGCATTGCTCATTTTCACGTCTCCTGCTTCCAAAACAATCTAATAACTCTACAGTGGTGCCAGAACTAAAAGGAAGTGCGTGATGATTCTCCACCACCAGGATTTGGCGATTGGGTACGCTAATCCCCAGTCGCCCTTTAAAAGGGGGAGTATATAAGGTATTTCTTCCGCCTTCTTCGCATGCCTTCGTGGTGTAGTGGTCAGCACACTCGGCGCGTATTCAAAGGTCCGTGGTTCAAGTCCCGGCGAGAAAACTGCACATTTTCCCTCTATCCTGCTTCTAAATAACCTAATGGTTCTACATGATCACCAAAAGTCACAAAGTGAAATAATATATACATTCATTTCATATATGTCGATTAAGATATCAATAACAGTATTAATGGATTATTTTGTATATGTTTTGTGTTTTTTGCAGGTAATTTCTTTTCATTTGTACATGAATGAGTAATTTTAAAATTAAATGGTAATAAAATCAATAACGAAGTTTGGAATTCATTTTATGGATTAGTATATATTCTTCGCATGTTTATTTGTACGCTGATTCATTTTCTACATTATAGAGCTTCAGTCATAATAATTATTCTGCACTCTATCCTCAATCAACCGTGCTAATAAAACGAAAATTAATACGAAAGTACACTGATGTGCAAAAATTAAGGACGAAGTTGAAAAATTAGCATATCAGCTGAACGAAGAGGCAGAGCGGACAGAAAGACCAATCAAGAGATTAAGTAAGGTGATGTACGGCAGTACATGCGCAGATATGCAGGTAGACGTAATAGGGGAGTGTCTGAGTAGTATAAAGCATGTGTGTCGGTGTAAGATCAGTATTTCTGGCAAAGAGATTGCACGCCGTATAGCAGTTAAAATCACACCGAGTTGCTGCCTCAGCGAGAAATAGCGAATAATCAATCAATCTGTTAGACGACATCTGGATGCTTTTACCCGAGGTCGAATCATTGGGAAGTTGGAGGAAGGCCGCAGTGTGACAAGTATGGCTGGCTGCAGAGTTCGGAATTGCTCACAGCATCGTTTCACGACTTTGGAGACAATTTCAAACTACAGGAACAGCTATCCGGGGGTTTAGTAGTGGTCGTCCACGAGGAACCACATCCGCAGATGACCTGTATATTGCCTTACAGGCCAGAAGAAACAGGCGGCAGACAGCGAGAGAAATCACTAGACACACGGCACAGGCGACTGGACGACCGATATCGCGTTTTACCGTGGCCAGAAGACTGCACGGTGATGTTCTGTTTGCACGACGCCCTGTACGGTGTGTACCTCTAACGCCTGCCCATCGAAGAAGGCGTTCTCTGTGGTGCCGGGAACACCGGAATTGGAGAGACAATGAATGGGGACGAATACTCTTTACAGATGAGAGCTGATTTAGTCTGAGTTGCGATTCTAGACACATACACATCTGGACAGAGCGGGGAACACGCAATAATAACCTTCAACATCATCAAAAATTTTGTATATGGGACTGTTTTGGAGGTCGCGGAGTTCTCGTTCGAGCAGACATAATGCTTGGTAGCCGAACCGACCTTCATATCTCCCAAGGAGGTTCGTCACCTGGGACTGCTATTGTAACGAGGTTCTTCTTCCTTACATGCGTCTTTTCACAAGGGCTATGGGTCCTCAGTTCCTCTTCATGGACGACAACGCTCCACCTCATCGCACAGTTACTGTCGAAGAGCTGTTGGAGAGTGAAGATATTGAACACATGGATTGGTCGGCAAGGTCTCTGGATCTAAATCCCGTCAAGCATGTACGGAACTTACTAGGGAGACCCGTGGCAGCACGTAACTTATCGCCAGTAACGATTCCGAAACTGCGATTGGTGCTACAAGAGGAACGAGCAGCAGTGTCTCAACAGCTCATTAACAACCACATATCCAGCATGCACAAATGATGTGAAACCTGCCTAGCAGTCAGGGGAGATCATATCCCCTATTAAAGACCGGATGTTTCTTGCTGGACACCCATCACAGAGTTGTTTCGGCCTTCAGTCCCATTGCGCTCCATGCCACTTTTTCAATAAAGCTTCTTTTTATCCCTCTGATTTCTCTTTTAGTACGTGTTGCTTACATTACTCATGTCCTTACGTATTGGGGATCTTACGGTATTAAATGTGTTGATTTGGAAAGCTTTTGTACAAAGTTATATTGAAAAAACCGTCTCGTGCTTAATTCTTGCACACCAGTGTATGCAAGGGTAACTGTGTGAATAATCTGAAGATTGCTTGTGTACCGTAAAAACTGATTAAAATAGTTATACAGCTGTATTTATCTTCAGTGGTTGTTTACGAAAATTTTGATGTAATTCTTTTCACGTTGACATTCTTTCAGACACTACGGAGGATATCGAGCAAAGCTATAGCACGATCAGTTTATTGACGCCTGAGGTTTCGACTAATGTTGCACTCCAATAGCTTCAAGTTATTGAACTGTAAAATTGCGCATTATAGTGGTTCATCCCTGCCCTTTACCTCGGTCTTCACTTTCTTCTTACCCCTTTCAGTCATCCCCTCCACAGCATTTTGATAATTTTCATGATTCTTGTCTTCGTTATCCGCAGAAATTCAGAAATAGAAAGTGTATTACTTAGATTTGTAAGTATTTACTTATATTTAAGTAATTTCATATTGATATTGAAAAGTTTGAACATCAGAAATGAGTTCAGTAAGAGCCAATATTTTTATTAGTTTTGCCTTTACTTTAATGGGAATCACTAAATTTTTAGTTTTAGGCTTTTTTAACATGGCTTTCGAAAGCACTAATATTCACTGCAGCATAAAACTGCGAATTGTTCTAGAAAACAATTTAAAGGCTCGCGTTTTTGCTTCCTTGTACGAAGTAAAAAGGGAGTATTGTAATCGCGAAACATTTCGGGTACCATATTTCAACGAAAATATCTATTTTGACCGCTATCGAATGCAATTTAATGATGTTTTTGAGTGACATCCGTACGCAAGGACAGAATAAAGGATTCTTTTCCTCCCAAATAATTATAAAACTGATTTAAAATGAATTCCGAAGAGATTTTTTCATGGCGTCTGTACGTACGTACGTATGTATGCATGTGTCTCTCATAACTCAAAAACGAGTAGACTGAGAACGTTGAAATTTTGTATATGGGGCTGCTATAACATGTAGATGTGCACCTCCCATTTTGGTTGCAATCAGCCGCACCAAAAGTATATAATATATATATATGTATATATCCGCTCTGTTACTCGGCTCCGTGAGCTCAGTTTCTTTATTTTTATAATTTTGTAAATTGTGCATTTTTTGCTTTAAAAATGATTGAATTATGTTGTTCTTATCTTTCGGTTAAGATTTTTATGCCCTTATTTAACCTGCATGGAATAATTGTGGAGTTATCAACAATTTAAAAAGTTCTTTAAGTGCGGCTAAGCCTAATTTTTGGTTATGATAGCGGCTATATTTGTTTACATTTGAAGCTTAGCAGAAGAGTGGATTTGTTGTCAATCTAGACGCTAGATTGACAACAAATATTTTGATTGACAACAAAATAAATTATTGTTACTTGTGAAAAGGTAAGCTTTAATAATGTGGATTAGTATAATATACCAACTTAATTTTAACTTATTTACAGAACCCTAATTTAAAAATGACAGCTTCAGTATCTAAAAAGAAATGTCGGTATTATTCATTGGATTACTTAAAATTTGGATTTATTTGTTCACCGACAAATGAAACTATTCCTATGTGTCTTATATGCGAAAAAACTTTTGGAAATGAATACATGAAACCGTCAAAAATGAAAGATCATCTTGAAAGGCTTCATTCAGATAAAAAAAATGAAGAATTAGAATTTTTCAAAAAACTCAAAGAAAAATTCACATGTCGACCAACTCTAAAAAGTTTTATGAAACAGTCTACTGAAATTGAAAATGAAGGAGGATTAATTGCTTCGTACAAGATTTCGTTTAATATAGCAAAGAGGGGAAAACCCCCACACAATCGCAGAAGAAATTGTAGTACCTGCAATTAAAGACGTCATTGAGAATGTGATTAAAAAAGACTCTACTAATGTTTTAAAGTCTTTGCCATTAAGTGCAAATTCTGTAAAACGGCGTATTGACGAAATGGCCGAAGAAATAGAAAACACAGTAGTTTCGGAGCTAAAAAATTGCAAGTTCTCTATACAACTTGATGAATCTGTTTTTGGCGTTTCTGCTATTCTTATGGCGTATGTTAGATATTTCAGTAAAATTAAAAGAGAAGTTATTGATGAATTTTTATTTGCTAAATTTTATTTGTAACAATTATCCAAGCTCGGACAATACTGTTAGGCTTCCAAGTAAAATTAAATTTATTTAGATCTTCATTGCTACGTAAGGATTATAAGTATTTTTCAAATCTGCAACAATTAAAAATAAAAGAAGAAGACTTGGAAATATATACAAATCATCTTCAAAAATTACGCGACGGTTTTAAACTGCGCTTTGTTGATTTGGAAAACATCGACATCCCTGATTGGATTATTGGGTCATTTTCGGCGCAAATTGATAACGTCGACATCAACATACAAGATGAGCTTGCTGAACTATTGTCCGATCTTGAAGCAAAAATGCTTATTAAAAATTTGACAGTACATAAATTTTGGACTAATATAAATATAAAGCAAAAATATGTGAAACTTTACGAAATGGTTCAGCCATTTACGCTGGCGTTTCCAAGTTCGTATATGGTTGAAGCCGATTTCAGTCACGTTAATTCAATTTTAACTAAAAACAGAAATAAATTAAATGCGGAACTTCGAGGGGATTTACGGTTAAAATTGACTAATTTGGAACCCAATATAGCGAACCTTGCCATGAAACACCAGGCACACTCATCTCATTAAGAAGTAAAAAATCTGTAGCTACTTTAATTTGTGGGGGTCTATGGAGATTTCGAAAAATTATATAGGGGGCGATGATCAAAAACGTTTGGCGACCCCTGATCTAGAGAAACTAAGCTTCCAAACAACAAAATAACGTCTTCTTTTATTATTGCGAATTAAGTCATGCTTGATTCATTCTGGAATTATTATTTAAGTTATTAGGTGGTTTTTGCGTATAAATTGTAATTTTAATCGTAAAAATAGTTTTTTTAATTGCTTTAGCTGTAATTAGTGTTTTATGTTTTTCTATATTTTTCAAGTTTTAATGAAAATATTTTGAATTTTTATGTATTTTCTCCTTACCGCAAAGTGAGAACTGAATTAATTAGTAGGGCATGCGCATTAGGTAAGCGGCGCCGAATCGTCTGTGAAAAACTGTTTCTCTTTTACTTGTTTAATTTCTTTTATACATCGTTTTAGATTTATAATAGTATTTGAACAGAACTTGCGGTAATTCTTCAGATGCTATGATTTTTGCTCACTCTGAGTTATAAAATGAATGAGATGTAACGCTGTTAAGTGACGTAGCGCCGAAGTGTGGCTGTGGCAAATAAATATAGTGAACTTTAAGAATGCATTTATTCTACTGTGGTTTATGCGCTATCGACGAAGTAGATTTAATTCAAAATTCGTTAACTGTTAATTCAATACGTTTAAATGAAATGCAGGAAAATTGCGTATAATTTAATACTGCGTACAAGAAAGTGATGTGGTGTACACATAAGATTTTTTTAAAATTTATAGACACATACACGTTTCAAGAGCATTTGGGCTAACGCCAGATTGGGCTAACAAAAATATTTAAAAACAGCATATCTTAAGAATTTCCGATAGACAGTTTCGCCTGCTGGAGATTAAAGTGTTTTTTCTTCCTTACAGTGTTGCCACTCCTCACTTTATAATTTTTGAGTTTTTTAATCAAATATTCCTTAAAGTTTTACAAAAGATGAAATAGACAATAAAACAAACTCCATATTCCAAATTCGGGCTTTCAGGTGCCTACGTTTGGGTGGAGAACTATGTTATTCAAAATTTGATGACTTTAGGTACCGTTGTTTTTTCGCAGTGAAAGGAACAGACACACATTCATGCAGATCCTTCATTATTGTTTCTTTAAATATAATTCAGGGTGATAATATTTGGTGGCAACAGTTCTGAAAGTGTTTCCAACATTTGAAGTGATTCGATGCAAAATGCCCTTCTCAGCTAACGTCCATTTGGCTAAAAATAAGTACGTTTTTCAAGTGTTCAGACAGCGTTTTGAAATGCTGCATATATGACTTGGAACATGGAAATCAAGAGTTCAGTGTGTTACTGATTTCAATAAAAAGACTTTTTAACATGGATGCTTATTTTAGGCCCTTCATTGCATGTAACGACAATGTTATCTCTTCCAAGTAACAAACTCCAAAAGAAGAAAGAATCTCAAATTTTCCTTTTTACGTAATTCACAATAAATCATTAAAGCGTTCATTAATGTTAATCTTATGTATTAATTTACTTATTAATGAATGAAACTTCAAAAATATATAACATAATGGAATAACAGAAATGCTGTACAGTAATGGAACTGATAACTGACGTTGATTTCTCGCTGGCTTCACAGAGATCTTTCTGGCAGTGCATACAGAAAGTAACGAATGGTGGTACGTTTATCAGAGCGTTAACGATCACATTACCATTGTGAATAGAGAAGTCCCATGCCTTTATTACAAAGTGTTGAGTGGGCAGTTAGACTTCTATTACGCTTAAATTAGGGAAACGGGAGGAGAGTAACAGTGATATATTAGTTAGTATAGAGGTTGCCGACGTAACAATGATCTATTAGTTAATATGCAGGGTCAAAACTGTTGAGCTAGTAAATTTCAACGTCTAATTTTAGGTGGAGATTTTGTGCGGTTATCCATTTTCAAATGCAATATCCAATCTACAGCTTTGCCTTTAAATTACCGGAAGGTTTATAGTCAAGCGTAGGAGATAACGGTGACTGAAGAGTGCTTTCACTGCTAATTTGCATTAATCCTTTAAATTATTCAATACATTAATACTGAGTGCTAAATTATTTAGATGAGCTCTTAGCGGCTAATTCAGCTCTTCTCGAGTAGTTAATGTATTTCTTCTCTATCTAAATCTAGGTTAGAACTAAAGCTGATAATTTAAGCTTCATGTTAGAACTAAACTGATTTTTTAAAATTATCTTACTTTCTACGACTCTTCTCTTCAATTTAACGTGTTTCAGCTAGCCAGAAAACAAAGAAATAATATTCAGTTTCGGAAGATACAAATTTGGAAGCAGTCTCCCAAAGTATAAATTCTAGTACTTGGTATCAAAAGCTGTTTGCAATATATTTAATTTATGAACCACGATAAGAAACGTCTAAGAACGTTCTGTTTATCGTTCTTTATGACAGTATAATTCATTACGTAAGACACTATTGAATTGTCATCATTAGCGTAATATTTATATCTTACCGCTTTCTTTATAAATCTACTACATTTAAGTGATCACTGTAAATACTTTGTAAGGCTTTTCTTATGTTAATTAACAGTTAAGTTTTGTATCTTTCCTATCTTATTCTAATTTCAGCTTACAATTTCCTGCCAGAATGTATTTCAGAAACGCCAAGTACACGGCTGTTGATTTATCTTTTGTTATGCATCCTGTGTTTTAAATTCGACAGCACAGAAAGTATCAACTACTCAACTACAGAATGTCTTTTCACCGGCAGCAACGGGACCTCGCCGATCCCAGATAACAGATTTTTCGTATAATTAAATATATATTTGTAGAACCTGCCTGTTCATATTTGATAATACTATCTGTAGAAATTCCAGCATGTGAAGTCCATTGGACGTGGTTTGGATTTGTCGATCACAGTTAAATAAATAATACAGAAAACCTCAGAGATTATTTAGAATTAAAACGCGTACAAGATTTTATATTTCAGAAGAATTAAACGATATTTTAAAACTACCATATATATTATCATATGAAAGTTCTGAATTTTAGTCCGATGATATGTAACATCTACCTGCTTGCAAGATTGTCGCCATGGGTTTTAAAATTCGCTATGTATACAATGAAGTTACATAACACCCAAGCATTGACATAGATGAACATTTATTTCTCACCAATTCTTATGAAAGTTTGCAACTCTTTGCTTGCTTCCTTACAGGGAACTTTCTTGCAGTGGTTGTCATCTTCATCTTCATTCTCCCCATTACCTTCTTCTTTCCCAGCATGGATCCAATGATTTCATTTTCATCTTAAGAAAGTGCGACAGAAACAGCTGTCGATACCTACTCAAGCCTGCAGGTTCTCTTTACTAATACAGAAGGTCGTTCGCACTTTCAATATAATCACCTAGTACTGCTTTGCTTTGATTGGAATATAGAATAACAGTTTTATTTAAATGGCTCCTAATACTGATAGGTGGTTACGTAAATGCACTTTCGAAGAAAAATATTCATATCAACAAATTGTAAAGCGGTGTAAAGATCAAGGTTATTGTATTACGAAGAAAGTTATTTTTAATACATTAAATGTGAAAAGGAAAATGCGTGAGTAAAAATGAAAAAATGGCCTCAAACTCGCATCCTAACTATATTCAAATGCAGGTAAATATCAAGAAAGTGAAGATTTTTGTTCCTGAAAGAAAATCTTTCGACTCAAAAGAACTACGGCATCGAAATTGAGAATGTCTACTAGCACTATACGCAAAATCATTCGTAAAGATTTTACGTTAAAGATGTTTAAACATCGAGTGCTTTTTGTCAAAGAATACTGCCGAAAAAAAACAAAAATAGATGAAAAACAACTATTTGCGGATAAATGGGAATTTGTGTAATACTCGATGAGACACGGGTAAGTTTAAGTGACTGTAATAAAAAAATCAATTTTCTGTTGCTCAACTAAGGAAAATGACTGTTTGAATGGCTTCGTCAATGTACAGAAAAATTCCGTATGAAATTCATGACAGTTTCAGGTTTTGTTACAGTAAAAAATTAAAACTCATTGATGTCTAAAGCAAGGCTAAAATTAATTCATTGTACTATCAGCAGAATATTTAAGACGAAGAATACGTTAAGACAATTTTGACGAAGAAATTCCAGCCGTAAGTCGACACGACATCAATAAAGTTGAATCACGTGGAGAAAGCCTTTCGTCACGCGTCTAAGTCAACGAAACAAGAATAAAATGCATCTCATTTGATGAAGTACCTTGAAAGTCACCAGACGCTTCTCTTATGGATTTTTGCGCTTTCGGTTTGTTGAAAGGAGCCTTAAGAGAAGGGCATCCAAGAACACTATAAACGGACTTCGGGAAACAACCCAAGGGGTGTGGGGTGACTTGATGGTAAAGTAAAAGTTTACTTTCATACAAAATTCGAGCTGAAGCTGGTCAAGAATCGGAGTTATCAGACAGAAATAACTAGCCTCAAGAAATATGTCCTTTACACATAAAAATTAACTTTACATTTAAATATGCATATGTATACATTTGCATTCAAACGTGTATATTATTTTAT
Organism: Stegodyphus mimosarum; assembly: GCA_000611955.2. Classification (NCBI taxonomy): domain Eukaryota; kingdom Metazoa; phylum Arthropoda; class Arachnida; order Araneae; family Eresidae; genus Stegodyphus; species Stegodyphus mimosarum. The sequence goes on from KK116900.1 coordinate 123,126, forward strand.
GTTTGACATGCAAACGTTTCATCATTCGAAATGCATTCTTCATGCATATTGATAATGCATGTGTTTATTAAAATGCTTAATACGTGCATTCAAATGTGTTCCCGTCCCCATTCATACTGTGGATTTCAACAATCAGAAAGCAAAATGACACAATTTTTAACTATGTTGAAATACTGGAAATTTTATAAACTGCTTTCGGTTATCTTTTCTTATTATAACTGCTGAACTATTGAATAGCGACATTTGCTTCGCTTGCCGGTTTCCGTACCACTGTCTGATACCTCTCAAACCGAAACATTTCTATGACAATAGATTTCTTATATTTAAATTTCGGATGCGGTTTAGAGAATAAACCCAAGGTCCTGAACCAAGGCTTTATGGATCTAAGGGTTTGGCGAAGGGTCAATACTAGGGGGTTCCACATAATGTATTCATTTTTCCTTCTTGCCTATGGCGGGTTCGTTTATAGGCACTGGCCACTATTAAGGCCAGAAACGATGGCCAATTTATTGAGGATGGTTTAGTTTATTTAATTATGGCAAAGCAGTCAAGGGCTATTTGCCTAAGGAAAGGGATGCCTTCGTGGAGGACTTTCTAAAGGAAACCACTTGTATGCACATTACACATGAGAAAAATCACGAAAACGCTGGACCAGGATTCCCTGACCGAACTATCAGTTTTCAGCGGCTTTAGCGTTCGGCCGCTGATGAACCCTCTTTATTCTGCAGGCACCTAATAGATTGGCTTCCTATGAAAAGATGGGCAAATTACACCCATGCTTTCTTCGAGATTCGAACCCGGGCCCTTTTCAGTACAGCAGTAACAGCATAAAAATTAATTATCAAAATCGTTCTCATCAAGTGCGAACGACCTTCTATAGCTTTCTCCGAACATGTAACTAAATTCAAGATGTCGGCCACGGGTGACGGACGTGTTTTAAATCAAGAGAATCTCTGTCACTGACTCGTCATATACGAACGGCCATAGTTCAGACAAGATCAATGTAGAATAACGTTCCTTATATTTTTTCAAGCAAGAGACAAAGTATACCTCCGTCTTTCAATATGAACTGTTTTCAGCACGCCTAGGTTAAAAGTTCGCATATCGGCGCTTTTAAAGCCTACACATCGATGCATAAAATATGATCGGTAGTTCATTTTCTACATTTTAAAAAACTCCTCAGTTTCTTGAGGTCGACTAACGGCCGAGCGATGAAGTCACTGAACATTAGTAGTTCGATCCGGAGGTTCGAAGCCCGCCAATGGGCTGACTGCATGGGCGCTTTCGTAGTTTTCCCTACCTGCGACGTGTATACGAGAGTGTCCCTTAGACAGTGCTACACCAAGGCATCCCTCCCCTTAGGCAGTTAATCTTAGAGATCTCGCTGCAGTCTCATAAACCAAACAAAAACAAACCTTAAGTTTCTTGGTTGAATAAGGCTTGTTACCTTCGGCAGCAGAAACATAACGCAGATGTTTTCCACTTTCGTATCTTCAGTTTATTATGCTACTACGTATTTTTTTTATCTTATAAACCTAAATTTAGGATTGAAATTTAGACTTTTAAAGTACCGGTATTTTTATATTGTTGAATAATTGTGTGACGGTTACGAAAGATTTTATTATAATCACTAATAAACGTAACATCAAAATAATCGAATTAATTAATTATCTTAAAAAATAAGCGAAGATTTCTTTTAAGACTTCTAAATAACGGAAGTAGACTATCAGACTTTTAGTTTTCTTCTCTTGGTGTACCAGGCTTTGCTAATCCAGTTATGATATTTAGTAACGAATCCTAAATTTCCTGGAATACGAATCATAAAAATTCCTCGAATACTTTCCTATAAGATCAATATATGTGCAAAAAAGGCTCTTTTTTACTATTAAATATTATAATTAAAGCAAAATTTTCAATCTGCGTGTAATGGGAGTAAAAAAAAGAGATGAAGAAGAAAAGAAACGTAAAAACAATTAAGAATGCAGATTTTAAAAATACATTTATAATTTTTATATTTAGCAAAAAATTTCAAATGAAATTTTAGTAAATGGATTACATACTTAACGCTTTTAAATCTTGAATTAATCCATTTTCTCAATTTAATTTAATATATATATATCTATATCTATATATTTTTTACTTTTTTTTCAGACTGTTTTCATCAAATCAAACAAATATTAAGAGAATTATTTCATGTACCAAGATAACGAACACTAAACACAAAACGCTAAATTCTCTCCACTAAATTAAAAATACAGCATTCAGGGCTTCCTTCTATATATCCATAGATGATCTTGAGCCGTATACCGAAACCACAATACTCACTTTCTTTCACGCTTCCACTGCTAGGTAATAAAACTAATTTCTTCACACATTTAACTGCCTTTTAGTTTAAAATCTGAATGATGAAAAAAGGCGATGATTTGAGTCTTCGAATCTCAATTCTTTTTAATATCCGTGGTTTCGAATGTTCCATTCAAGTATTTAGTTTTAGTAGGGCTTAGTGACTTTGACTGTACGAGGGGCCTGGGCTAGAATCCCGGAGAAGGCATGGATGTTCGTAAATGTTAAGTGTCTGTGCGGCTCGGGAGCACTCTAAATATGTGGAGAGTCGAAAATCATCTCGAGAGCCTGGTGGTGTAGCAGATCATCGAATCTGTCCCCCTCGGATGCTCTCCTTCAAAACTAGGAGCGATGTCGTACTGTCACCTGTATAGGGCCTAAGGCTTTTCCCAGCGACAGGCGCAATCTTACCTTTTAGCCACGATGCATTTTGTGACCTTGCTGTGACATCGGACAAACGAGATCAGTCACTACACCGCAACCGCATTTAGTTTTATTTCAGTTCCGTGCTCCAGATATTTAGGCATCACTTTCAAAAGCTATCTTTACAATATGATTCCACACTTCAGGAAACTGCAACTGAATTATAATTCACTAAAACGTTATATTACATTAAAGATACATATACATCTGGAATTTAAAAAGAATTATCTTTAGAATTCGAAGACGATTTAAGTTTTAAATAAAATGAAACAGGAAACAGAAGTGTTATCATAAAATTCTTTATTAAGACAACCACAAAAACTTTCAGCATAAATGGAGATAGCTTGATTACAAAGTGGCACCAGGCCTCACAAATATTACACGGCACAATGTTTGGCAAAAGGAGGAAAAACAACTATGGCATTAAATATAGAAAATGCAATTATGTACACATGAAAAACCGCAGACGATTTACCTCACATACAAAACGAAACTCTCTCTTACAAAGTACATTTCAATGAATTCATTGTAAAAAAGTGGAGAAATTTTCTAGGAAATAATGGAACAAAACATTTTCAGTTTTTAATTCATATAAACAATTTCACTCTCGAAGCTTTTAAAGCATTAAAATATTATTTAACACCTTTAATAAATAGATTGATATGTTTTTATGTTAAAGCTACATAGAAATAAAAAATTGGATACTGACGAATATCGCTAATTACGAATAAATTTCCGAAATATGTGACTTTCAGTACCGCACGGGCAATAAAAGTAAAGCATACTGCACACACGAGAAAAAGTCACGATTTTCAATTAAGATACATTAAATTATTCTCAATAAGAGTCGTCGTAACCTTTAAGTTTTAATAAAAGTGCTTCTTTCTTATCCAACTGACTGCTTTACAGCATGTTTTATGTTAAGCTACCAAATATTTCCTTTTTTTAACATTAGTGATACGTTTAGCCATTAGAAAAGTGAAACTTTAAAAATTTCAAACAGAAAAACTAGAAGACACATGAAATCGAGAATAGTGGAATAACTTAAAAATTTATTTTTTCCCTGCCTTCTCTTAAACTACTTATATAAGTTTAAAATTTAACATGATTTAATTTCTATAAAAAATGTAATTTGTGATAAAATTTTTTACTTTCGTTCTCACAAATGAAAATATTTCATTCTTATTCACGTATTTTTCTCTTTACTTTAAGAAATAGCGAATTAATAAATATCACTACAAAGTTTGTAACAAGTTTAACGTATATTTTATTTTTTAGGTTTTTAATTATTTGTTACAAAAAGCTTTGTTGTTCTTGTTTTTCTTTTTAAACTTTATACATAAATTTACCGATTCTCCATATAAATTAACGAGTTAATGCATTAATGACAGCTCCTAAAAAGAAAAAAAAATTAGCGCAAAACACCTTAACAAAAATATTTCATTCATATAAAATTAACTTGATGAATTCATAGTTTGTATGTAATTTAAATATCTCTGCATCGTTACAATGATGAAACACATAAAATTTTCTTTCTAAGAATGAGTTCAAAAGTGCAACATTTTATTTTGTTTCGTTATATTTTATTTATGAACAAAATGCCTTATCTAAATTTTTTCATTAGAGAGAACATGAATCTCTTCTCTCTCTACATATATGTATGTAAATGCGTGCAAAATGTTTGCCATAAAGTATTAAATTTAAATATGTGATTAAGTAAAATACGTTTAAAATACTACGAATTCGTTATATGACATTTAATTAAAACATATGTTATGTTTCCAAAGAACGTAATAACTGATAGACGCCAATTAAAAAAGACTGGTGTGCGCTTTCTCAATCGTCTGCCGCAAATAGAATTTTTATTTTCATTGACTGCACTGCCACTCAAATGAACGATGCAAAAGCTGAGACGCAGTATCTGTGATCTCGACATTTTGGACCTCGCCGATCATTACGAAGGTACGGTGACCCGGAACTTGACGTAAATGTGTATAAAAAGAAAGAATCATCAAAGTACCCCACGATTAGGTAACTGAATGACACCGGAAATTACAATGTTCCAGAGGTCTACACCTACACTTGTTGATGAATCGGTTATGTTTGAGGTGAGCCCTCAGAAAAACGGTCATATGTTCGCTTCTAATAGAGGTAATTGTTCTCATATGATTCGTCTGGTGCGCAGAAATTGTCCGTACACTGCAGGCCATCGTCGCAAGGACAAACGTGGGTGTAGATGTCGACCACTTCAACTTGTTCGCCACTCGGGTAGTTCAGGGTCCTGTTTTCAGGCGTGTTATCGTCCCGGCAGTAGTCCTCCACCTGCCCCATAGGCATGCACTGAGCCATACTATAGCGCATCATGCCTGCAAAAGAGAACAGAGTTATTATAAGCAATTTGATTTCAACATCAAGTTAAATGTATAAAGAAACAATTACAACAATAAAAAATAGCAGAATAACAAATAAACCATATTTTAACGAATTTTCTACATTTGATAGGATTATGACATTAATCATTCCCTAGAAATATGTCCATTCTTTTAGCAAAATCCGTTATAGGTATTTTTCTTCATTTTTATAAAACGTTAAATTCAGTAAAAAAACAAAAAGAGGCTTTAAAAGTGTATGTATTAACTGGCGAAACGTTTTATATCTGTGACACTTTATAAGGTATTTTCTCCCTCCTTTCCGCATACCTTCATAGTGTAACTGGATGCATACTCGAAACGTATTCGGGAAGTCCAGAGTTCGAATCCTGGTAAGGAGAATTCACATTTTTCACGTCCCCGACATAAAAAAATCCTAATGACTCTACAACGTAACCCGATTTTGCGGCCTCTCGTTATCAGAGGTTGCACGTTTCATAGTGACTGTATTAATATAACGAAGATACAGATACGAAGAATTACCAAACTATTATTTTACTTTACTCTCTTTAAATTTCTACGTTCAAATACAAGAAAACGACAGATAATAGTACCGTCATCATTATCCCAAATATAAATAACGGAATGTACAACTTGAATTTATTATTGGAAAACGTTAGAAAAAGGGTTTCACATAGTCGAAATCCCGCAATCATAATTCCGTTGGGAGATTAGGATGTACCTGCATCATTTATAAATGCCAGCGAAATCGCCTCTTTATCGTATAACATAGTCGGAATTAGAGCAGGAGAAAAGTTACTTAAAACAAAAATAAAAATGCGAAGGTTTTTTCCCCCCGTTTTAAGAAAGATCCCTCGAATTTCGAAGAACATGATTGTCTGCAACACCAGATGGCACTCGATACATCCATTTCACATCCTTTTTAATAAGTTTTCTTATCTGGATTAAAACATTAAAGTAAAATTTAATGAGGCCATCGCGTTTCTGCGTCCGTGTGAAACATTTCCAAGCCGTACTTTTACGAACAACAAACTCAACAAATTTTCTAGAGTACTTTATTTACCAACCGCCGAGTTTCGTGGTGGCAAATAGTATTCAAAAGTTTTCGTAATGAGTGCTCTGTCTACTATTATTTCATACTACAGCACTTTCACACCGCTGCAGAAACAAGCAGACAGTAAATCTCAGATACGGTACGTTCAAAGTATTACATCAAAGTCTGAATACTTTAGAGCAAAAGGAAACTATATTATCTATTTGCCGTGTGTGATAGGACGTGTGTGAAGAAAGTTAGAATTTGATGAAATTATCATTTTTAAGCTATGTGCATAGGATGAACTGAATCGAAACCGGTTTCTTGACTTGCCGTTTCGATCTGTCACATGCTTCTAACAATTTTAGAAGCAGCCAAATACTAAATACAGCAGAACGTCGTAGACCGCTTTGCAGAAAGTGAAGTTACTAATGGCACAATTTTTACCAGTGCTCTATTATGTATGCAGGTTAAGAGATCGATCAACTAAACCAACAGATTTCTTTCTATTCAATGATGAAGCCTCGATGTGCTAAATCTGTATGTCTTTACGTACTCAAATCTGATGTTTATATGCTCAAATCTGATGTTATTCAATGATGAAGCCTCGATGTGCTAAATCTGTATGTCTTTACGTGCTCAAATCTGATGTTTATATGCCCTCAAAGATTTAATCAGATGAGAAGACTGGATCACCATTCGCCTGTCAATGAGATTGCTAAACACTGGTAGTTAAATAGGGTTTCAGTTCCTGCGGACGAACTGGCTGCACGGTAGTTTCTGAAGTTTTCCCCACGTGTGACGCGAACACGAGGCAGTTTCCCTTAAACGTCCTCCAAGAAGGCATCCCTCCCCAAAACAGAGAGTCCTCGCGTGTTTTATCATAATCCAAATAACTAAACCCATGTCAAAATCTTCTTACAGTTCGCAAGTATTTATATATTCTCTATTCGAACTTATGTTCGAATGGTTACAGGCCTCTTTTTGGGTCTTTGGTTTCGATTAATTAATTATTATACATTCCGTCTTGGCACATTTGAGTGCTATTTCATTTGAATAAAACAATGTTCTCAGAGTATTTGAAGTGGTGAAGTCTTTTGGAACATATGTTTTGGAACATTTTGGAAAATATGCATATAAAGTACCTATGTACAGTTAAACTCTGAATTTGTATCTATATATTAAATCCATTTCAGCTGTCGCAGACATCGATAACTGATATATAGTACAGTGTTTACACTTCTTGGAGATTAGAATACGAGTACATCTAGCTCTTAATTAACCATTCGCGGATTATCCCAGCATTTTGCTCAAAATAAATTGTAGATACATTAGGTTATTTAGAAGCAGGAGACATGAAAAATGAGCAACGCCTTCGACGAGAATCGAACCACGAACCTCTCGGTTACGCGTCGAACATGCTGACCACTACACCCCGAAGGCATGCTGAGAAGGGGGAAGAAATACCTTTTAAATACTCCCCCTTTTAAAGGGCGACTGGAGATTAGGCGACCCAATCGCCAAATCCTGGTGGTTGAGAATCATCCGCTACCTTTTAGTTCGGGCCCCACTGTAGAGACATTAGGTTATTTAGAAGCAGGAGAAATGAAAAATGAGCGATGCCTTCGCCGGGACTCGAACTACGACCTCTCGAATAGGCGCCGAGCGTGCTGACCACTACACCACGAAGGCATGCTGAGAAGGCGGGAGAAATACATTTTAAGACGAACAAAAGTATGAAAGTATACAAAAAAAATTTCAGAATTCGGTCAATAATAATAAATTTTATTAACCTAGCCGTGATCGCAGAAAATGACTTGCAGGACGGTATGGGGCTCGCAAGCCACCAGTTGATTATTACTGTGTTAGACTGTACTAATGAAGAAACTAAACTTGAATATTTTACAACTTCATAGTTCTTTTTATAGTGCGCCGTACTTTCTGAAAGAACATTAACTTCAAATTAAAACAAAGTGTAAACTGAAAATGTATGCAGGAATTTTTGTTATTTTAATTGCAGGTAAATTCTATTTCATACAGCATACTGCATATCGCTAATTCAAAGCTTTAAAAAAATCTCTTTAGTGTCTCCATGTATTAAATCACAACTGAAGGCTGGGTTTTCATGATTTTTTAAAAAAAGATTAAATAGCAAGTTATAAAAAGATCAGACTAGATTTTTTATCCTTTTTTTTTTCCTGTCATGTTAAATAACATGAAGAACTACTTAAGAAAGAGATCGCGTATCCTTACCACTTCCATGTTTCATAATTAATGTTAACGAATGAAAATAAAAAATTATGCAAACTTATTTTTTTTTATTTATTTTACTTTTAACTTAATTCCGAAACAAAGTTAATTCAATGGGGAAAAAATGGACTGAAATTAAAAGATTTTTAACCTTGGGAATAAGATATAGACCTACTTTCAAATCGATAAGTAAACAACTACGTAACTAAAAAAATAAAAGAATCCTTATACAATATTTCCAGAAAAGCATTGTGAGTGCCAAACACGTGGTCGTGACAGCTATTTCATCATTGTGCTCAGAACTCGCATTGATCCAGAAAAGTAAGTTAACTGTCGGAGGCGAACGCATTTATGCTACGGCGAAACGGACAATTAATGCATTACCCTTGCTCCTTCTTAATGAAGTTATCGCCCAAAGACTAATTACCCCTCCGCTGAATGAAATGAAAAGTAATTAATAACCCGAAGCGCCTTCACAAAAGCCTTACTTTCTGAGGGGACTCTTTTTCTACGCCGCTGGTTTAACATCCGTCGATAAAATCGAGAGGTTTCGAAAAGTGATCCGGCTTTAACAGAAACCTGGCATTAAACCGACCAAGCAGTGAAAACCAATTAGCTTTGTATGGAAGAGCCTTCCCGAAAGGGAGATTGGCTTTTGCGGGGTTATTTCGCATTTTGCGCCATGGAATGGGTGTTCATAGCTGATAGGAGAGAGTGGTTCATTTGATCATACATTGCTGCATTGAGTTTTCTTAACTGCTGCGATCCAAACGCTTTTAGCCGCATGCGCATAACGATGTAAACTGAAAGTGCTGCGCAATATTTTTTAACAGTAAAGCAGGCTGAAAAACAGATGCACTTCTGCTTATTGTTTAATAATAAGCAAATAACTAAATAGAGTTGAACTAATTTTTTTTCTCTTTCAGGATTTCAGATATTTTTATCGCTTCTTCTTTTCTAGCAAAGAAAAATTACAATCGTTGTATATTTAAGTGTACATATATTTGATCATTTAAGTCTACATATATAAGATCATTTATTAGTTCAGTACATTGATGTTAAAAAGAATGTTCATATTTGATTGTTATTTCTAGAACTGATGGACATATTCTGCAGAAATTTCGTATGGACATAGGTTGCTATAATACAAAAAAAATCTGCCACTATAATGGTACGCACGCATGATCATATGTAAAACTCATCGGTATAGGAAGGTTTAAAGTACAGGTTGCGATATCGAACATAAAAGGAGGCTAATAGGGGGTATGGTCTCCTTCCCAACAGTCATACAGCTCTCACAATGTGCCCTCATACTGGAAATGAGGCAGTTAAGTCCCTGTAGCAATACGTCCCATTCCTGAAATAAGGATGTTCTGAGATCCTAGAAGGTTCTAAAAGCAGAAAAGCGCGTTGCAGTTGCCCACCCAAAAGCTTCCCAGATATGGTTTACATGGTTTAGATCTGAAAATCTGGTTAGGCAGCCTATTTCAGTATTATCACTTTCAGAAATATATCTACCAGATCAGCCCTACGTGGATGAACCTTGTAATCCATAAAAATGAACTAATGCTAACTTGCAGTCTTGAAAAGACGAACATATGATCTCGTTTGTTTGCAAGAAGTCCTGCTGTTTCCATATGGCTTCCTTCTGTATGCAAAAGAGTCCATTTAATGTGGCGCGAAGAACACTGACTTTATTGCAAGCATGAGTGAAGGGCCGCTCTCTTCACAAATGAGTTCTTATTCAGGGACGTACTTTCACCTTATGAGAACCACGAAACCGTACCTGTCCTCCAACATCAGAGAAAGAGGTCAGTATAACAAAGGAGATCTGATGATCTGAGGAGACATCACGTTGGACGAGTGTAGAAGAACTTCATGTTTTGAACAGAAGATCTACTGCTACGGCGTGTTACAGGGAAGCAATCTTATAGCTTTATCTTCGCCTTTTCAGGGGTGTAGTTGGCCCTCACGTCATTTTTATAGCCGATGACGCTTATCCATATAGGATTAATCTAATGGGTGAATTTCCGGATAGTGAGAAAATTAACGGTTTGGATTGGCCAGCCAGATATCGACACCTGCATCACACAGAATATGTCCGGAACGCTCTTCGGAAGGCAACTATAACTCGTTGCCTTCCTTCCAGAACTATTCAAGACCTGAAAACAGCGTTGTTGAAAGAGCGGGATCAAATAGCGTTGATGCAGAGGCGAGATCAATAGCCACGGCCTCACAAACTGCTACACTTCTAGTTGGAAATCATTTTGTCAGAGCAGTATACTTTTAGCACAGATTAAACCTTCTATTAGCCTTCTTTTTCATTTGATTTTGAAATTCCGTTTAAGACCTTTCAGCGACGACAAGACTTATACGTATGATGATGCGTGTGCACCATGACCTTTGTACCGCTGACTTTTGCATTTTTTTTTGTATCGTAATTAATTAAGTAGAAAGTATAACATCGGTAATCCACCAAAACTGGGATTCAGATTGTTGAATAAATCTTTTGGCGAAGAGAATGAACAACAATAGCAGCAGTAAATAAGTAAATTCTTCTCAAGCTTTACATCGCATTCTTCATATTTGCACATACTTACTGCCATTTATACAGAGTTTTCCAAGAAAGTAGACATATTTTCTTCCATCCAATGCCGAGAACATTTTTACTTTCTTGTATGAAGTAAAATTCCAAAATTTCAATATCTAAAAATTTATCAGTTACAAAGTTTTGAAATTTTCAAAGACTATAAAACAAACTCTTCACCCTCTTTTGAACCAAGAATGATAAAAAGTATTAATTAAGTGACTTCCTAGAAAATTTTAAAAACTATTATTTACCTCTTTCGTGATATTTTAGGCTATGGTCAAAAATTTGTCATGAATTTTTAAACTATTTCTTTATAATCAGAATCATATTTTGCACCTACCAGGAATGAAAATTAACACGCTGAAAAGTTTTTTTTCTTCCAAAATTGATACAGAGTTCTTGAAATTTTATACCGAAACGATTTTTCATTCGCATCTTCGTTTAATGAACAAACTATAACTCTCAGAATTTTACTGTTTGTACTATTGGATAGAGGAAAAAAATCTTTTAAATAAAGTTTCTGTGAGAATTTTAATGTAATTTCTGAATTTTCAGCAAAATCGCTGTATTTTTTCGACCATTTGACATAAGAGCGTTGAACTAAAAAGAATGGTTATGCACTGTCGAAAAATTATTTTTTTAGTTGAATAATGTGACTGATAGCGAAACTAAAAAACTAAACTTGAGACTAAAAACGCGAAAATAAAAAAAGTGTTTCATAGAATTTATTTAAGACTCATAAAACAGTTAATGAACTAAAAGTAGTAAAACAATTTATCATATAGTTTAGTGGGAACAAGAGATCATATAATTCTCTTTACAAAATTCATCTACAATTTTATATCACTAATAATAAAAGCTTGGTACATGAATAACGAAATCGAATTACAATGTCAAAAGTATACGCCATGATCTTCGTAAACTTATAAAGGGTGCTCCAGGCTTTTATTATTCGTGATATAAAATTGCAGAGGAATTCTGTAAAGCGAACTGTTTAATTTACTGTTCCAAAATTATTTACGTTCTCCTTCTAGTTCATTAATGATTTTATGAATTTTAAATAAAAGCTTATCTTAGATAAACATTTTTTATAAATTAAATTACGGACTTCATGAACTTCTTGAAAGTATATATCAAAATTTTGATCGTTGTTTCAAAAGTTTAAAATCAAATTCGAGAAATAGCCGGATGTTATAGTTAAATAAATACATAAAGAGAAAGGCAAAGACAACATTAATGACATTTTCATTAAAGAAAATATTTCTATTTTTAATGATTATCCAAACGAATAATAATTGCACACTTGTTATTTACAATCAAAGACATCGCTTGTAAGTTTTTATTATCTTCTTTAATTAAGGGCAAAGTAAGTATATAGTAATTTCATAAAATATTTATATCAGTGCATGTGTGTATGCATATAAATAAATTGTTTATATGTTTGTGTGATATCTATCTATCTATCTATCTATATATATATAACCATAAATTATAAAAAGAAAACTCTCCATATTACATCTCCAAGCAACGGAAATTCAATTTAAAAACATTATTGAAAATGTATTTTTCAGAATTTAAAAAAAAATTATAGAATTTTCAGTCCTCCTTGCTTTAAACATTTAAGGAAAAACTAAATCGCAAAAGTGCCAAAATCAAAAGTAAACTCTCCAAGTATTGAAAAACCAGTTATTGTTATTGATAGCAGATTATTTTTTTGGCAGGATTCTTTTGGTTTGGTGACTGATGTCTTTATTTTGATTGAGTATCAATTTGAATCTAGCAAATAATTTGATGCTTACTTGGAAGTAAGATGAAGCACTCTCTCTTATTTAGTCTGAAAAATATTAGCATTTTGCTCTTACTTATAAAATAGTGTAATAAAATACTTTTGTAGTTTCAAACATCTAAAAACGTAATTATTTTACAGAAGTGGGGTTAACTGATGCAAAGAGTAATCGAACGCTGCGCCCGAAGTAATTGAGAAATGTTGGTAATTGAAAAGCTGTACGCTTCTTAACTGCTCTGCATATTGATGCATATTTGATTCTCCCAATATTTAAAACGTTACAGCATAATGTGCAGTAACGTAAAGTAATCCGAATTTACCATACTGATTCATATACCAACAGTTACAGTTTATCCCTTAAATTTTCGTGGTAAAGTTAAGTTATAGTAACAGAATAACATTAAATTCCAAGTTTAATACCGTGAATAAAGCAGCAAATTGAATTTTAACTAGATATCAAATACATGCGCAAAGAGTGACTTATCCTTCAACGGCGCAGAATAGTTTCCCAATGTTTAGTTATATATCATTTACATTCCATATACTAGGGGATGTCGACATTTACCGTAATGAAGACTAGAACTTAAAAGCAATAAAAACGGAAAACTGTTATAAAATCCATACAGCCAACTCAAAACTACGTCGATAATCGAGGACAAAATAATATTTGTGCTATAGATTTCAATGTAAATAATGCTGTTATTTAAAATTTCATTCTGATATCGAGTTTTCATTAGCAATTTATGTTACCTAAATTTTATTCCACTATAAACGAATTCAATTTCTGTTTATTCGCCATCCAAACTTCTCAACGCAAACGAACATACTCTCGATTTCTAAGCTTCCTATAATCCTTTTCTTGGAATGTTTTCCGATACATCTAAACAAAGAGCCTAGAAGATTAATTCCGACACATTTTAAGCTCTCCAATACCACCGAATAAACTCACAAATTGATGACATCCGTACTGTAATGGTTGAGAGACTATTTGCGCAAGGCTCTGCAAACAGATACTGAGCGAAGGAAACGGCAAGGGAATACAATTCTAACTTCGACGTTTTCGTGATTTAAACTCAGTTTATTCGGGAATTCTCATAAAAGGAATGTTAGTTTCCACAAGGAAAGGAAAACAAGTCCTTGTTATTGTGGTACGTACGAACTTTTCGAAATCGATGAAAGAGAACTGAGGAAAGTAAATTACAACCCCGGAAAAGTCTAGTTTTGCGATGCTGCTGTAATGAGAAAATCTTTGTTGTTATAAAAATTTTCAAAATTCTGTATTTTTCTGAAAACCTTTATTTCTTACACTCTTCTTCGTCTATCAGTAACGTGTCACAGCCTAGAAATCTGCCGAAAAAATGTCCTTATTTATATTTTGGTCTCTGAAAAAATAAATATTGCACTGTAATGAGTTATTTAATAATTAGCCTATTCTGACCATATAATTAAAGAAACTAGCAACAGAATAAAATAAATAAAGAAACTAGCAAAAGAAGAAAGATATATTTTATTTAGAAACTAAATCCTTCTAGCGCAAAAATATTCTGGTGGCGAAAGCTAGTATCACAATAATCTAAGAAACTGCCAAATGGCATGAATCACAGATCCTAGCTAATAAACTGTTTGCCCCTAAAGAATTAATCCAATTGATGAAAATATGTAAGCCTGAAAGGGCCTATGTTAATAATTATGCGGCGAGGTGAGCATACCCACATGCATTATATAATCGAAAGCTCACCACACAGAGATCACACACATCTTTGACAGAAACTCAGGTTTGAACATTGGTTTCAGTAGTTTCCTTTCATTAAGCCGCTGCATTGCTCCTTTCTGCAGTCATAAAGCAACGATTTTTTAAGAACCAAAAGGATTCGATGTAAAAAAGGATCGCTAGTCTCACAGTTCTAGATGCCTTACACTTTTCCTCATACCTGCTGTCATTAGGCGACCTCCAGTGGGAACCAAGTATCCAGTTTTTTAAACTCATTTACAGCTAACGGGCGCGTAGAAACTGTGGTTTGTGATTCAGGTTTGGTTCTGAATTTATATAGTTCGACCGTCTCAAACGCAACCCTGGCTGGCATTCTGCCAAAACACATAGACTCGTCCAAAAGGGGTGTTATTACTTGCTGCGATGTGAAAGGTGACGTGAACGTCTTCTCTTCTCCGCAAAGAGAATGCTGGAAGGAAAGAAAGTCCCCATCCTTCCACCCTATTTTGAGAATAATTCGGTCCGAATAGCGCATGCGTGTTTGCGCTCATGGTCGCGGATAAGGCGGTCGAACTACACTATGAACGCTTATTTTTCTTCCATACAAACAAATATGAATCCGTGTGAAATTTTTAATCTCACATTATGTTGCTCTATCACATTACAAACTGTTTTCATATGACTGAAATACATTTTTAGATCGGAACCTCTAAATTCTAAAGGGGCGCTTTCTACGATACATCACTTTCAACCCGTTCTGCAAACATCATGTCGGAATAGGCAAATAATTCTTAAGGCAACCACTACGTAGTTTTGGAAAGCCTTGGACAGCCCGTTCTGTATGGTAATTAGAGGAGATAGCTCCTATGCTAACTGACCTGGATTGGAATTTCGAAGGCACGAGCGTTCGTAACCGTAATGTTCTCAGCCCAGTGGATATTCCTCTCGATATACAACACATACAGATACAGGAAGAATACACATACAGATACTCTCGATATACAGGAAGATGTTACTTTATCCATGAATTCCTTACCCTAGAGTATAGTTTCTATCAAAACTGAGATGAAGCTGGACAAAGTTGCACTTCACAACTCACTTCGATCTTAGAATGTGCCTATTCCAGAATATTTACATGTTCGATGCTGTTGCGAGAGGAAGACAACTGCGAAGGATCGTCTTAACGTGAACAGTGGTAGAAGCAAAGTGTGCAGTTATCCAACATGGAAGTTCACCGAGAGAAAGTTTCGGTTTAGATTCCAAATTAGTTACGTCATCAGCGTTATTAAGTCATATGAATAAATTGATCTAGAAATGATGCAGTCGAGAAACATTTTGATGCAATGCATAAGCTAGGAGGGGAACATATAAAAAATCTAAAGAAGAAATTTAAAGAGCTTAAATTAGTAATTTATTAGAGATTTACTTTCTTACTTTACACACACACACAGATATATATGATATAAGATAAAAAATATGATACTTTTAATTAATCATTTTAATTTGGCTACGTCCCATTCCTGTCCTAAAACTAACTGCATCACTTAAAAAAATAATCCTGCAATCTTTAATCCTGCAATGCAAACAGATTTTATGTAATCAGATTAAGGAAATCTTTGTCTATAAATACCGCTGCTACTATTGCGCAGCGCAATGCGTGTCGCTCTGCCGTTCCGCTTTGTCTCCAAAATCGGAGAATGTAAGCTTTCAAAATTGTGCGGGAGCATATCTATGATACGTGAACCTGTTTAATTATAAAATAAAACTGTGTATGAATCAACGACACTTCTACTAAACTTTTTTCTTCTTCGCCACTGTGTCATCTGATATGCTTACGCTATCTTCAAATCATCTACACTAGTAGTATCAAACATATATATATATATATAATTATAATTAAAGGGGAATACTCCTAACTCCTATTAAAATTCTTATATTTCAAATTAAATTAAGGAAGCGAATAAAGTAAAAGAATTACAATTTGAAGTCTACATAAATTCCAATTTACAAATTCGTAAATTTCAAGTAATATTAAAAAATTGTGAAATTTTAAAATGTTTAAGAACAATTTTTTACAGGTTACAGTAAAAGTTAAATCTGTATGAAAAATTGCTTTACCAGCAATGGCCAATAGTAGTGGATATGCATAAATTTGAGACCAAAAATTGTTAGTGATAATTGAAGCTATATAAAGAAAATTACTTAAAAATGAAGAAATTAAAGGAAACCGAAATAATATCGACTCTTCGGGGGCAATTAGCTTATTTCACTTTTCTTCTAATCGCTCAGACATCGTGTTTCGTCTTTGCTATGCATATGCAAATCGAAAGTAGAGATGAAATTATATGTAAAAATTTAATTCCCCAAATTTACCACACTATGCATTTAAAAAAAAAACGATGTTAAATTATTTGGAATGAAAAATTTTTATTTAAATGACAGAATACTTTTAGAACGAAACGCAACTATCGAATCAGTGGGATAGTAAAACATGTAAAAACAAAACATTATAGTGCAAATATAAATAAAAGGAGAACACGTAATATATAAAAAGTACTGAATTAAATGAAAAGTCAAATTAAAAAATAAATTAGGCCAGAATAATTTTAAAAACAAAGAACTTACTCTGTATATCGTTCTAGTAACTACAACGAATGTTGAATTATTTTCTATCCCAAAGGCAGGTGTTTTGCTTGTTGTTGCCAAGTTTATAAGAATAAATTAGGTTGGTGAAAATTGTAATAAAGACATATATATATGTGATGTAGTCGTAGCTCAAAGTAACAAACGATGATAACAAAAAGAATCCATTTATTATTTTTCTTGAAAAACAGCTGTGTTAAAATTTACATCTTCGAAGGACAAGTAATAGCTTTTTGAATTGTTGTTTATTCCTCAATCACAATTCTAAATGCATGTTCTTTTCATTTTAATGGCGGCGATCTCTTATTCGAAAGTACGTGGAATTAAATCCACAGCCCCGTAGTCAAATTGATTTTCCCGCTTTTTCTACACGTACAGTTATTGAATGTTCTGGAAATATTTAAAGCGAACTGGATTGGCTGACGAAGCTGACGTCATTCCTTGGAAGCTCCGCCTTTCCAGTGATTATAAAAGAACTCGCAAAGGAACATCGGGCGGTCTGCTATTAATGCATCAAAGTCTCAACTTTTACTCATCCGGAGAAGATATGCACGCAAAGGATTCTATGGTGAATTGAAATTATTTAATGAAAAAATACCACTTGTCACCAAAGCCAAGTACCTTGGTATCGTGCTGAACACCTCCTTTAAGTGGAATGATCATATTGCAAAAATTAAACAGAAGACCATAGGAGTAATTAACAGCCTCACTCCCTTACTTGGAAAATATTCAAGACTAGACCTTTATAAAAAACGTCACATATACACTGCTATTATTCGTCCAATTATGACATACGCTTCACCCGCATGGGCAGCCTATAAGGCAAAGGATATTAAAATTCTTCAAATTATTCAAAATAGATTCTTAAGATTAATTACCGGAGTTCACTTTTATGTTTCTAACGATATGCTACATAAGGATCTACAAATTGAAACTATGGAAAAATATCTGCACAAATTGAACAAAAATTTCTTCGATAAAGCCATAAATTGTGACCGACTGAAGCACTTCAACACGTTTGATTACATCATCCTTGAAGAGGACGTTGACCTTCGTGCACTTGCAGCATTCCTCACGCGGAGTGCTAACTTCCCCACGTAATAAAAATTCATGACTGGTTTCCGTTCACACAATGTTTAATATCCTGTACATGTTTGGTGCCTACCTTACTTATACTTTTCAATTTACATTAACTGTTTTGTAACTCATGATACTGTATCGTATTTAAACTTGTATATTTTATATTTATTATGCATTGTATATCTTTTCAGTCGTCTTGTATTTGCCACTTGTGGCTTCCCTTTTGACCTTTACTCTTTTATTTTTTATTTGTCTGGACTTTCAACGTCTTGTGGCCTTTTTAGGCAAATTTTGTCATTGAGCCGGTAAAGTTGCATTATTTGCAATAATTCGGCTATAAAATCATTGATTGATTGATCGGGCGGTCTTTTCATTAATGTGATGATGGAATAAACATCAATTCAAAAAGCTATTAATTGTTCTTCGAAGATGTAAATTTTAACACAGCTGTTTTTCAAGAAAAATAATAAATGGATTCTTTTTGTTATCATCGTTTGTTACTTTGAGCTACGACTACATCACATCATCATGGCACATCACATATATATATATATATATATATATCTATGATAAAAGTTTCGAGTGGCGATGTAGAACATGTTGACGGAACTGATACATATAAGTTATAGCTGCAGTAATGGCTTGTTAACATAGTTCTGTAATTCTAGTACAGCATTCTTGAAGTAAATATACAGCTCAATCAGCGGAACATGTGCGCTTGTTCTACAAGTAATTACAAGCATACCTTTCCCGTATTTGCAGCAATATAACTCCAATAATAATGAGAGGCTGGCGGACTACATGGTAGCAGGACAGAGGCGTGTAAAAGAGGTGCAGATACTAGATTTAAAATAGTTAAGTTCTGCTTTCATTTTATTCCTGTTGTTTGGTTGAAGGTTTTGATTCGCAAATGCTGTTATTGTTTTTGTCGTGTCTATGATAAAGGCTATTAAAATAGTCCCACGGGGGCAGATGACAACCCTGACAATCTGCAAAATGTTATTATCGTAGAAGTTCGGAGTTTTAAACAAGACCCCCAAATTTTAATAATTAGCAAGGATGGCCGCACAATCAAAAATGTATGATGCAGTTCTCAGTTGTGTGTATCAAAATCTCAGCTGTGTGTGCCGTCTCAGTTTTGTATAAATCACAGTTCCTGTAGATTTTCCTACCCTCTCTGTCAATTTTCAATCCTCTATGATGACCAGTTCTAAGTCTGACTATGGTTTTAGTTATAAGTTTACATCCATTGATGTTATGGAGCTGGTGTGCTTTAATGGAATTGAAATCTCCTTTAATCCATATTTGGCCACGGCATTTGCGTCCGAGAGGGCTTGTTGTTATTTCGAGCCTCTTTTGCCGGTTTATCTGCACTCTCGTTACTGTGACGTTTATATGTGTTGGCAACCATTAAAGAATGCATACCTTATCTAATTTTGGAAGCTCATTTTGGCGAAAGTGGATTCCGTTGGTGATCATGCAGCTTCTATAAAGGATGTCCTCTACAGCTGCCTTTTAGTCACAGATGACAAAGCTTCCTTTTGCTTGCTCAGAAGTGGGAAGGGATCTATTATACACATCAAGTGCCTCTATTATTGCCAGAAGCTTGCAAGTGGAGTAGTAGACTGTGGCTCCACGGCCAATTTGGTGTTGATAAGTAGTATCGCTTGAGGGAGTTAGAAATACTTCAGAACCTCAATTAGTGATTGCCTCATCAGATGAACCATCTGTATAATCGTGAACAAAGTTCTCTTTTGGATACTGTTCAACGATGCTGATACCTTTCGATTTAATGATATCAGAATTCCTTTAATTGTATGGTTCTAGTAGATTGAGTGCTTTTTTTAGAGTTCATAGGAAACTTGCAAGGAAATGTGGGATCTTGGAAGATATTGAATGTTGGCTCTTCGCCAAATGTACCTTTATTATTGGATACGATTTTAATTTCACTTTTGTCGTTATATATGCATCACAGGCGTCATATGACAATCATATGATAGACGCCGTTCAGAAAGATTTGTTGTAACCATATTATTGTTTTTAGGATAGAAAAAGGAAATTACCTAACCAGAAAGGAACTTAATATACTATTATAATTTTATCTTATTCTTTATATTATACACATTTGCATGAAAAATATAAATGCAAATTTACTTTTGAAATTTTACGAATATATATACTAATATCAATATAAATTTACTTTGAAATTTTACGAATATGGATTTAATTTTACGAATTTCCGGAAAAGTAACCAGCGATGATATCCAGACATGCCTTATCAGTATGGTCCCGGGCTATCGTTGATATATAAAAATCAAAAACTTCTGTCATGATATTATTCCAAGTATTTTTCTGATATCATAACGACTTGAGTATAAAATGTGTTATTTATTTGCTTCTAACATTACATGTCAACGCCAAAAAACAAAACAAACAATGGCATTTTAGTTTGGCAGAATTATTTGTACCTCTGATTGGCAGTTGAAAAGACGATGTTTTACTATCATTCGAATTATTTCAGTCCCCTTGCAGGAACTTTTGTTCTTCAGTCTCAATAGTAATAATGTGACAAATTAAAATGGCAATAGCTAGCATCAAAAGTCAAATTTACAGTAGTTCTTGAGTCTTTATTGGTTACGCATTTTCTATTATGTAAGTGAAAGAGTAATATCAGCAAAATTCAACCTCGTCTGTCAACTGTTAATTAAACGTTTTTCACATTTTCATTAAAAATGGTTCTAAGACTGTCATCGTACTACGATTATCTGAAACAGTTTTTATTTTTGCTAAAACTACGCTTGTTCCATATGATGTAATTATTTAAAATTGAAAAAAATGCATTTGATTAAATGATATATACATCATCAATGCAAGTCCGAGAAACATTCAAGGAATATGTAAAGAAGAAGTACGGTATAACATAACGATTAGGTTGATTTTTTAATTTAAGAAACAATTTTTCCATCAGTTCACACGTATTTAGAAATAAAAGTAGTATTTCTGATTTTCTATTTCCTACTGAATTCCCGAATAAATAATATGTAATAAATAATAATAAATATAAATAATAAAAATTCTAAAATGTTTTAATAGTAAGTACGCATTTAAAATTTTCAGAAAACCATACTTATGCTTGCTTTATTCTTGTCGAACCCACAATACTTCTAAGAGGACAATATTCATTCATCGACTTTTAAATTTTACAGTCTGCTTTACGGAAGGATTTATATTCATGAAATGTTAAATATATGCTCTTGAGAAACTTACGACATCTGAAAAAGCTTTAATATTCAACACATTGATTTTTTCTGAACTTTCTTCAACATCGATCTCATTTCACTTGCAGTTACAATTTTTTACAAAACCTAGATTTTCACGCCTTCTTTATTTTATTGAACTGTTTTTCTAATTGCATATTATTGTTACATTGTTAAACTTATTTTATTAGACTCTTAAGCTACGGCTGCTATACTTTACTATCATGTCTTTGCCTAATTTAAAATCCACCTGACAGAAAGCTACACAATATTCTCAGAATCATTTGAACATTTTCTAGTCAGTACAAAGTTTTAAAACTTCTAGAAGATTCACGTTTATCGCACTCCTGGACCCATTCGGAAGATAAGCATGCATTGCGTGAGAGCGTAGGACTATTAAACAATTTAAGCCTTTAAACAAAATTCTCTACATTTTTGAAATCATCATACCGTTAAAATGTAGACAGTTATGTACAGATTCCAAAATGAAATGCAAACATATCCCTTTTACTTCGGAATAAACGGTCTCAGAGTTGTATTCTTATTAGTATAGGATTGTCTTTAGTTTGAACTTTAGTTATGAGTATATTTTAATTTATCCTTAGCTTGCGATATAATTTAGAGGTGTGGAACAAAACTTTAAGGAAAAATTCAGGAAATCATCAAATTTAACCCTGGAACTCTGTTATACAGATAAAAATGATCAACTGTGAAGTCACCCAGCAACATCTACTTACTGTGAACTTATATACAGAAATAAAATAAAGAAAAACAGCAATGAATAATCTGCGACTTCGAAACAAGCATAGTTGTATACGAATCTATTCTGTTTGCTAATATTTACAATATATGTGATGAATAACAAACTTGTTTAAATTTTCCATACTCTGTGAGATGTTAATCTAAAGCGTTCTATCATGGTCCTTTCTCTGAGGCTTGTGTTAGCAAAAGTATATTCAGCGACCCGTCCACCTTAAAAAAACTCATGCTTCAGTTGGATGCGTAAAATTTTAGGCCAGGTATGGCTAAGTTGCTGCTTATTGGTTTGTAAAATGTGACGCACGTTGTAACAAGCAATTGATTTATATAATTTGAAGCATCACGCTACTAAGCTTTTTCAGTAGCCACTAATTTAATTTTTTAAATTACAACATGCCTATAATAATTTCTAAACAGTTTTAGAATGTAATCCGAGCTATATCGGTAAAGTAACTAACAAAAGACAGATAATTATGTTTTAGTGATTAACTCCTTGTTGGGTTAACAACATACCTCAAACCTTACCAAGTATCACCAGGTACGTGAGTAATTACCACTTACTTGAGAAAAAATGTATCTGATCATATCTAATGAAGGAACTGAAGTATTTTTCGTAAATAAAATGCTTGATATTTCATTGCTAATAATTTCTATGCTTCAAATTAATGTTCTCCTCCACAGCCTCAAGACGTTCCTTTTCATTTCCTCTGAAAAAATTGTGGCGAAAAAGGTAAAGAAAATAGCTGGTTTTTCAAATTACTGTCTTATTTTTCACTTTTTTCAGTACTATAAAGAATAATAATTTTTCATTAAATTAAAATTTACTCTATTAAAACCAGTCTGTACTTCGTAGGGGCACACTTTCTTGAATACAGAGCAAAAACAGCATGAAATATTTAAATTTCCTATCTTTAAAATGATAAAGTATACAACTAGTTGAGGTCCTTGAAATTTCTGTATCCTAACAATACGGATCCGATTGATATAAAGTTTGGCCACTTTTGGTCTCAACGCAAAAAATCAAGGGCGTTATTAGTCATCTGAACTTGATCATTTGAACATCGCACTTCCAGCGCAATACATGAACATTTTCTTGAAGCTTCTGATAGCGCATTATTCAAGTGATCGGTAATTGTGAGACGGAACATAAATGATGGCCAAGGATACTTTTAGGCGGTATACCCAGCGACTTCCGTGCGATTAGTAAAAGCATTTGTAATACAATTCGTCTTACTACGACGAATAGCATAACAATATTCTATTAAATGTTTAGGTCTTAACTTTCGGATACTTTAGAGTAACTGATTTCAGACGGCTTTGCTCTTACATGTCTGAAGATAACGAACAAGTTGTTGTGGATTAAAACTCAACGCGTAAGGAAACTTTTGAGTAAGCTTTATTCAACATATATTTAGATATGACAAGTATGAAAAAAATACCATTAAATATGGAAGAAACTGTTCTGTAAGCAAGTCTGTCTCAAAGTTCTGCATGTTGTAATCGACATATTTTATGATGTATAACTGGTAACGCTGTGTGTTATTGTACTTACACTAGACTTTCGAAATGCGCATTTTCTTCTAGCTCGCTTCACTATTGTGCTAAGTTTTCCGTTAAGAGGTGCTTATATTTAATCTATTTTATCAATTTTTATTAGTCATGAAACTAACACGCATAGCGTGGGGCCATTAATTTAAAAATAAAATATGTGCCTGCGGTCCTTGCGTAGTGAAATATGCACTTTCAGCCTTTATTGTTGAATATGCCTTCTAAATATCAAAATAAAATACACATACCTAGAACACAACACTCTCCAGGACCACAGTCGGAAGGCGATCGACATTCTGATGCTGCCAAGGAATACCCGTTCACCTTACAAAAGAAAAATATACATATGTAAGATAAAAAGTATGTAAAAGATAAATTATAATTTAAATCAACAATAGCCTGTTAATGTTTAAATAATTTCCCATCTCTGTTCCAATAATACTAATCTATTTTTGCACTACGTCATTTCGAGACTAATCCATGTCATATGACTCTTGCATAATATCGTTGATGTCAATGGTACATAAAAAGTTTTACAGCAATATTGATTATCCAATCAAAATGAACTGAGAACCGAAACTAACTCAGTCTGAATCAAGATTTCATTCTGTACACAACGCACTTCCTTTCTACGCTTCGGCCTAGCTGGATTGCTGCCTGCTGCTGCTCTCTTTTCATTGCAAATCTATCAAAAATGTAAACATTTTTGAAATAGGCACAAGTAATGTCCTAAGTTGTTTCTGTCCGCAACATGTTTACTGAAATGAAGATTTAATCTGCCTAGGTTGCCAGTTTCCTGTTCATTATGGATTAACATTCTAAACAATTGTTGCACTAATTGTTGCACTTCATTATGGATCTACAATCCATGTTTCTATGCCATCAGTATTGCTACGTCACTTTAATTGCCGTGAAAGTTTGCTTTATTACATAATACAATAATTCATTTAAAATTATTCTTATTTAAAACGCAGTGACATTTAAAATATCACGAATGTATTCAGTAAGATATTACCCGAAATCAAGTGAACGTTGCAAGACTGATTGGAAAAATCGTTACTGTTTGTTAGTAGTTCAATTAGGAAAGCCTTCATGTTTAGCACCATAAATTTATTTGAAAAGCTAAAATATTCTTCTTTCCATGACAGAAATTCTCATGTGTCCAGCTTCCTAGTATTAATCTCTTATTACAAATTTCTTCAAGTGATGGTAGTGACATTAAGCATTTTATAGTAGTAACTATATTGTAGTGTAAGTAGTTAACAAAATTACGAACGTACTGAATGGCTGAACTGATTTCCTATCATCAAAACAGAATGTTATCTGCAGAATGAAGTACTTGTAAAATGAGAGAAATGTAGCAGTTGGGTATCTGTTTTATTATATTTCATATAGCCTAAACTTTGCTTTTGTTTCCCATTTGATTACAGATTAGCTCCCAATATTTAACTTAAAATACTCTTGCGTTTATGATATCTGGCACTGATTAAGGAATAAAAATATTGGGAAGGGGAAAAACACTGCTTTGATTTCTTATAATAATGTTTGACTGTCACGGTATAGAAGTTTTGTGAAAACCTTTGACTGTTACGATATTCGTCATAACATGATGGTAACTTTGATGGTATGCATTTCTCACAATAATCTTTGTGGCAGTCCGAATGAAAATAAGAATATTCATGAGTGTGTAACACCACAAGTTAAAACCTAAAAGGCCATGTATAACAACTGAGCTATTAAGAGATGTAATACGATATGAAATAATAACTTTGCTAGTAATCTTACATAAAAAACTAACTTTACTAGTAACATGTCCCAATAATACTACAGAAAAATAACTTTCCTAGTAATACGTCCTAATATTATTACAGAAATAATAACTTTCCTAATAATACTACAGAAATATCGCTTCTTGCCGTTACAAAAGTTGTAATTTTATCACCAGTATCAAGGAGGTGCAAAGATTTTCAGTGTTATCAAAACGGCTCGATTTGAGGAGGATCATTGACCAATGATTCCGACGTGCCTCTGATATCATCTTCAATTATAGCGAATCACAGGACTTAAAATACAACAGGAAAACTAAAAGGGTGTGATTGATTCAGTGGCTTTGATGTGCCACACAGTACGCTCCTTTAACTGGTAAGACCACCTAACTCCTGTTGCTACCAAGAACTGTTTGATGCATAATATCTGTCATCAGTTGCCTAAATTGTTACGACAGGTTCACAAAATCATTAAAATATTTTTCTTCACAGTGCAATGAAAAAAATTACTTTTGTGTAACATCGTTTCTTGAAAATTATGTTTGAAAACACTATAAATTATGTTTATTATTACAGCTTTTTTTTTCTGGAGGGGGTGAGGAGAACATAAACATATTTTATGCAATAACTTTTGTCATGATTTACATGCGATATCAAAAATGACAATTCTTGTCGTAAAATTTCTCCCTGATTATAACCAACAGTTAAGTTAAAACACAGTCACAGTACTTTCCTGGAATGTGAATAATCTGAAACTCTGAAAACGAAAGCTAATACACAGACAGTGGTGCAGAATTCTTCCAGCACGCCGCAGCTTTTAATAAACAAAAAAAGAGACAATACGCTCCTCTGCGGCCGTTTCCGAAGAATAATCTTCTTTTGTTGATGATTAAAAAGAAGCAGATGCCGTTAATTACGATAAGAAAGGTTTAAGTAACAAGAATTCCTTTCTAAGAATCCATTAGGAGTGGAATTTTAATGATGTTAGTTTCTAACAGGTAATTCCTTACAGAATAAAAAACATTATCCGCGCTTCTACAGTATTTCATTCATAAATCTTTCACTGTGGAAGAGACTAATGCGTTAGAGAACAATTAAATTTTTGTTGATTTATACAGTACGTTAAGAAAAACTTCATATTTCAAATATTGCATTTTTACGTATCTCTATACTGTTTCTCACTTTCATATAAACAAAAGCGCTAGAATACAGGAAAAAACTTACAAGGTATTTCCTTCCTCCTTTCGGCATGCCTTCATGGTGTAACAGTAACACATTCGGCGTGTATTCGAGAGGTTCAGGTTTGAGTCCCGGCGAGGGCATTGCTCATTTTGCATGTTTTCCGCTTCAAAATAATAATCTAATGAATCTACAGTGGCGCCCGAACTAAAAGGTGGTGGATGACGACTGGGTACCCTAATCCCCAGTCGCCCTTTAAAAGAGGGACTATGTAAGATATGTTCGCTCTCCTTTTTGCATGCCTTCGTGGTATAATGGTTAGCACACTCGGCACATATTTCGAAAGGTCCAGGTTTGAGTCCCGGCGAGGGCATTGCTTTTTCACATCTCCTGCTTGAGAATCCTAATGACTCTACAATGTAACCTCGGATTAATGCAAAAAACTAGTAAATAACTACCTACACATTTACTAAAATGTATCACTAATATGATAATATGATAATCTAATATGTAATACGATAATCTAATATAATAATCTATACTATCATGTAATCAGTACTTTCATGACTTTAATTATACATGGCAGTCCAAGTGAAATATTAAAACCACTTCTGCATCAAGTTAATTTCTGTGGCAAAAAGCAGTAGACGGTACGGTCGCATACAGTATAACAGTGAAAAAGTGCTTTCATGCTTTCCTTTGAAACTTTTATTGGGGAAAAAAGAAAACTGGAAAATGCTTTTCATGCTAATCGTGCTAATGTAGATACATTCCAACGCAAATGAAGTTCAAAAATTACTCTATTTCTTTGTGCAAGGATTCGGAAACCAAATTATTTCATTCAACCAACTAAAAATATATGAATTTCATTCTCATATATGAATTTTATTTATTTATCAACTAAAAATATTCTCATATTTAATTACGTTATTTCGTAACATTTCTTGAATGTATTTATCTTTCGTGTAATATGTTTTAATTCACATATAAAAGAACCGACTTCAGTACTGATTGCTTATAATGTGTCTCCGACATCACCAACGGAGCAAATTCTACGAGAGAAATTTTCTTTCAAAATATTTTCTTGACTTCTACAGTAACACCCTGAAGTTACGCGTTAGGTGAGACCGACGAAGTCAGGATCTAACTTTGCATATAAATATTAGTTTTAGCTTAATAGAAGAAACAGTTAAAAATAGTTTAAAAGAATGTAATAAAAATATGATATAAAATAATATTGAAATAAATTTGCTACATAAAATAGAGGTATTTCTATACGGATGGCTTCAAAAATTTAACAAACTCCACTCAAGGCCTTTTTAATCACGTAAAATTTCTTCATTACCAGGCTAATTTAAATTTGTTGTCTTGCTATTATAAATTACTTATAATTTTATTCCTTGAGTTGTAGCGAAAACGCGTTCTTTCTTAGAATCTATGTTTTCCAAAATTCTCAACTCGATTTCACTTGAGCCGAAACCTTCTGCCATATCTGCAGTTACCAGAAATGATTCTGGTTAATTTTGGTCTTAGGAATCAGTTTCTTCCGTAGCAATTTGCTCACGCATCTCTATAAGCTTATCTACTGTCAACTCATACCTATATTATTTCTAATAGTTCTCCGAGGTCATGATTATTAGTTTCTAAATCTACCTACCTGTCAAGAGTGACAGGTTCTTCTATTTACATGTGTGACATCAACAATTACTGGCGTTTTTCATTCTTCTCGATTTTGAAAAAGATTGGAGAAATTTTCTTCCAGACGCCACTCACATTTTTTTGGAAATTTCATTATTATGGCCTCGAAAACATTACTCCGTGTCTAAAGTCTTTGTAGACAATGAAATGTCTTGCTTTATACAGTTATTTAGAATTAAAATGGAAATGACTGTCTTCTATAATGCATCTTGAATATTTTAATGACTTCTTAGTGAATCGCTAAAGCAAGCTTGTTATGTTTCGAGGAAAAAATAAATATTTGTACTTGAATTGAATTCCAAGCGGAAGAAGAATGACCAGGTGCGTTGCCACGACGAAAGCTCCTGAAACTTGAATCCCAAAACAGAATTTGTTTAGGATGGCAATAACATTCCAGTTAAGGTGGAAAATGACGACCACACTACCTCCGTACAAACCACTTCCACAGAAAACTAAAATCATCTGGAACCATCGATTAGAGATGATATACTTATTTATTTTTTTATATTTACACTAGACAGATGCGCAGGAATACATAAAATTAAAAAAAGAACAATGAAACACTCCTAAAACAATTGTTAACGCGAAAATTTGTTAATCTGAAAGGAAACTCAAATTATAACAACTTCTAAGACTTTATTCAGATTTATTATGCTTGAAAGATAAAAGTTTTGTGTTAATCGCACGGCGGTATGTGATAATAGATGAGCATATTCTGCGTTCACATCAAAAGAAAAATGGACTCCAGTGTTAGGAAATTTAAGACTGGGGCATCTGCAGTTACCTCACGTAATTCGATGCTTCGGCGAAATAATTGATGAGATACTCAATTGTATTATAATCGATACTCGAAAGAAAGCGTTAGAAACAAGATCTTTTAAGTAAACCACTGTTCTCTCCTGCGATATTCAAACCTAATTTACTATAACTAATGTGACCTCGTCTGGATTACACTAGTAATTATTTATGTTTAATTACCACGCGAAAAGTCATTTAGAAAGCCAATTACTTCTAATGAATCTCTCAGCTTGGCCCTCTAGATTTGTATTGCTTGACTTAATGAAACAAACAAAAACTTTTTTTAACGTTGGTTCTTTATGTTTTTGATAATTAAGTTTTAGTAAATGATAAGAATTTATGCACTTTCAACTACTTTTTTTTATGCTTATCATTTTGAGGGGATGAAAAATTGTGTTAATAGGTTTTTCTTTTCAATTTAGGTATGCTCTCTGTTAGAAACAACTTAGAACTATAGTACAGTAAAAACTTTGAGTCGACTTCAAATAAAATGCAATTAGAATATCTTGAAAATAGGCTCTTACAAGATTTAAATTTAAAAAGTTCTAAATATTTGCGTTCATCTGAATACATGTAATCTGAACTCTTTGCTAGATTTTGTAATTCACTCGCGAGATATACGTAAAAACCATATTAATACTTTTGGTAATCACTTGACAGCATTTCATCTCATTCATTTTATAATTCAGAATGCACAAAAATTATGTATATCATCTGAAGAATTATCTAATCGTTGCCACATGTTCTATTCAAATACTATAACAAATCTAAAACAATGTATAACAGAAATTAAACACACACACAACATTCAATTAATTCAGTTCTCACTTCGCGACAACGCAAAAATACATTAAAAACTCAATATCTATATTAAAAATTACGAAGTAAATCTTATAAACTTATTTCCTCGAATAAATTTCAGAATGGATTAAGCATGATTTTATTTGCAATAATAAAAGAAGGCGTTATCTTTGTTGTTCGGAAGCCTAGTTTCTCTAGATTGGCAACAAATCCACTATACTCCTAAGTTTCGTGTCTTTTCAGTACAATAACATCTTAACAGTATAACAAAACATTCGTGTTGTTAAAGGCTTACCAGATTTCAAATGGCTAAAGCCGTAGGATGCTAGTTTTGCGTCCCAGCCACTGCATGAATTGGTCGCATGCAAGTTTGATGATTTTCCCCCAATATAAAACAGAAATACTACAAGAAGTCTTCATAAAACCCCTCACAAAAACGTCTCTCATATCACTCAGGAAGTCTTCGAAATTATATATCAGCTAAGTTTAGAACTCAACTAAACGTAAGAATACATTAAGTAAAAATTATATTTGCTATTTCACTAAACAATACTCTTACTTTCAAGCATTTTATTATTTTTCTTTTATACATTTTGAGAAGATTTCAACTTTTTTATACATCCAGTGTTTGGTTCATTATATTAAATTAATCATTTTGTATTATAAAAACAAGAAATTTACATGAAGGAAAAATGAAGAACTATGACAGCTTATAAAATTACTTAAAAGTTAATACACTTAGTTTCTTTTCATAGGCATTTCTCAAGCTTGCTATTTTTTAAAATTTTAATGTTTGACGCAGGTTTTACTGCAAATTCTGATATCAGAAGCTTTTATTTACTCTTCAACTTCAGAATTCCAGTGTAAATAAACTTAATAGATTTTATTTTTAGTCTATGAGGAAACTTACAGCAAAAGATATGTTTTTAAAAATATTACTCTTTCTTTTACGCTAAAAAAATTGGTAGGATAAAATTATTGTAAGATAAAATTATTACTTTAATTTTCAATAGTCCCTTAACAACCCTTTCGGTTATTTCTTTTCTAGTCAGAAAATAAGAAACTTTTTATAATAAATCTCTCTAAATTAAGCGATTTCAATATTAATTCATGTCATATGATTCTTACATAACGCTACTGATGGATGTATTTGCATAATTCTTCAGCCAATAAAATTTAAAATTTTGCGTATTGAAAGGTAAGAAATCAGTCAAAATGAAGCTGAAGCAAAACCGAACCATTCCTTAGGTGGCGTCTTTACCTTCAAAGAGATAACTTTATGCTGAATAAAACACTGCACATACAGTATGAAAAATAATTATAGTTAAGAAACAGATATATAAAAGGAATCATTACATAAAGGAAAAAAGGAATTTAAAAATAAGGAAATGAAAATAAAATATGAAATTTTCAAATATGTTGGTCCAAAGCAGGATTAACATAAATTTATGCTGAATAAAACACTGCACATATAGTATGAAAAATAATTACTGTTAAAATATAAAATAAAATAAGGAATCATTACATAAAGGAAGAAAAGGAATTTAAAAATATGGAAATAAAAATAAAATATGAAATTCTCAAATACGTTAGTCCAAAGCAGTACTAATCAACCTATATTGGTAACCAACTACTGCTATATAACCTTTTCGGCTTTTCCAACAGTTTTGAATAAAGAAATCAAATCGCTTTAAATATGCTGAGAAACTATTATATTATCGATTTATAATGACTGAAATTACTTTGCAGAGACATTAAAATCCTTGAACAGGAATTCTTTTATAAACTTTACAGCGCTAC
The DNA here is from genome assembly GCA_000611955.2 of Stegodyphus mimosarum. Lineage (NCBI taxonomy): Eukaryota > Metazoa > Arthropoda > Arachnida > Araneae > Eresidae > Stegodyphus > Stegodyphus mimosarum. The sequence continues at coordinate 154,981 of KK116900.1, forward strand.
CGTCGGAAATCGACTAGATCTTCATGTTAACCTCTGAGATACTAGCCACTGCATCACAGGAACATTTCATGCATCATCATCATCATTATCGATAAAAGATAAGCATATAAGGAGTTCTCTGTAGTTAAAAATTTTAAATCTGAATTTTAAGTGACAAAGTTGAAGAAGGACTAAAAATTGTTACAGTGCAAAGAATTCTTAAAGTGCTCAAATTTTAGTTTTGAAAACCTTAATCGAATTTTATCTGAATAATGAAAACCGAACTCATAACAAGCGAAGCAATAAATAAATAAATAAAATTTAACTAAACACACTCCATATTTGTTAAATACAACTCATCATATAACAGGCGAAGCAATAAATAAATAAATAAAACTTATCTAAACACACTCCATATTTGTTAAATACAAAATTTAACAAGAACACAATTTTTTTGATTTTTTAAGAAAAGGAATTTTTTTTGCACATATTATATGAAATTTTAACAATAATATTTCATTTTTATTCTTTTTTAATTTCTCACATACAACAGGTCCAATACGCCACATATTCTTTGTTAATCTTAACGCAGAATGTGTGTTAATCTTAACAATCTTAATACAGGATTTATCGATTATCATACTTAATGCATTATAATTATCGATAAATCTTTTTATCTGCGAGGCATGGTATAATAGGCAATAAAAAATTTAAAATGCGTTCAACAGCAAAACATTTACCTTAGATAGTCCCAATATCGTGATGACAAAAAGAATAACAGCTTGTGATGCAACGCCCATATTTGGCTGGTAAAGTTCAAGGTAGTTTTTTGATAGTCTGAAAGGGAAAGTAAAATCTTATTAGTTATTGCTACTCACGAATCTTAGTTCATTCATCTGTTTATACATCATTTACATTCAGAGACCTGATAGTAATGAGGCTGATTTGAATTCCATTCGAGTATACTCTCACTTCTAGCAAAACGTTTTTCATATATTCATACTTTTTAAATCTGAAATAATTTCAGGTTTCTTATCCAGATTCTAAAAATATTTTAGTTATTTTGAATTAACAATAAAGCTTACCAAGTTAAATTTAGTAATACACGACTTTTTAATGCTTAGTTGCACGACCGAAGGTGTAATTCCACAAGTCAAAAAATGGATAGCCATTAATGTAGTAAAACATACACAATGTTTGCCTACAGGTTTCACTACACATAGATAATATATTAGGAAGAAACTTTGAGGGAATCAATGTTATGATCAAATATTTCCATATAATATATTCATGGAAGTTAGAAAAAACGTGAAGACTGCAGAAATAATTGTAGTAATAATAGTAATAGTTAAAGAATAAGCCACACCTTAAATACTTCATTTGTGTTAGAACATAGGTAACAGTTTTCTTTAAAAAAATCAATATATTATAGTAATCTTGCAAATTTTTATTTTACTCGAGAGTTACAAGTTCAAGAAAGTTTTCATAACAACTTTACTTAGAAAAGTCCATGAGTTTATAATAATTTTAATTAGTCCATATAATAATTTTAATTAGTTCTTGACGCAAAATTAGGTAACATAACTATTAATTTACAGTAAGAATGTACAGTAAAATATTCCTCCAATCCCTTATTTAAAATATTCTACTTTCCCCCTTTTTTAAACATCAAGTCAGGTTATTTTAATCTGAATTTACTTAAAGTTGTACGGTTTGTTTTGAGAATAAACATATTACTAAAATTTGGTGTTATTCTGTCTTTTTTGTACTCATTTTCCGGAAATTTTTCACCCAAAATTATGAAAATTTTCGGATTAAAAAAAGACTGCAGTGAGATATTAAGAATGAATTATTACTTTAAAAGTAATAATGCTGCCAAGACATATATAGTTGTGAAATTAGCAGTAACTGCAAACTTGCGCTATAACGCGCCTTCTGGGCACTCTGCGATTGGATGGTGAGCTGTGATGAGTTGAATTTCAGAGCAATTAAATAAATTGTCCAGTTTCGTAAAAGTTAAGTAAATTTTATTTTTTTAAATCGAGGGAATAAAGCATGTTAAAGTTTATACATTAAATTAGTGATTATCAGACTACTACGAAATCACAAAAAATTTTTGTTATTATTTTCATTTGTGTAACTAAGCGTTTTGCAACTAACAAATGTAATTGTTACAGCGCACAAGAGAGAGCGACACTGAGACCTAGACCCTCAAGCAGCCCATAAATGGTTTAGCTGTCCAACCCTCCAGAAAGTAATCTAAAAAGTCATCTAGAGATCACTCAGCCCGAGTCAGACTTGACAGTATCATTACTCTCCCATACTGTCCATTCCATTCATATGAACAGGAGTGGGGGGGGGAAGAGTGATTGTTACACATAACAGTATGAGGTATTCTCTTCCTCTTTCCAGCATGCCTTCGTGGTGTAACGATAGCACGCTCAACGCATATTCGAGAGATCCAGGTTCAAGTACCGGCGAGGGCTTTGCACATTTTTCACGTGTTCTGCTTCAAAATAACATAACAACTCTACAGCATGTATGTAATATATACATGTGAGATTAAATCCTGCAAATACAAAAATTCATTTCATCTTATGACAGACTCTACACAGTGACAGAACAAAAGAAATTCATTTACATACAGGGTGTAGAACAACTTACACTTTTGGTACTGGTCGCTGTTTCACAAACCAGGTTCAAAGGTTTTTTGACAAGTGACACAAATTACACAACGCGCAATTTATTGCTGTGGGTGATGTGGGTGATGGTCCTCCAACTGTGGGCAAATGTAATTAATTAACGTAACGAGGTAAAACTGTGGTCGTTATTGTTTGTTCATGGTAGAAAAGTGGTTCTTAAATCATATCATACACCATCTCACATCAAATATTCAGTTTCAGACTCTCCCGTTTCAGTTCCCTTGTGACATGAGGATTTTCGATTTCCCAAATAATCCCATTATGTATTTATTAAAGCGACACAAATTATTAGGAAAACACTTTGATAAATGTGTAATAACAAAACAAAAATTTACAGTACTACCTCTTACAGGTTGCCCACAATAATAGGTTAAAGTTGTTCAGAGACTTTGCAGATACTCTGTATTATTACTCATTATATTTAAAGTCTAGGCTTCATAAAATGCAAATAAAGCAAGAATAAAGTTAAGAATTAAAACGCAATTCTTTTAGTTATGCGATAAAACTAGCATCACGGTAATAGATACAGTACGAAACTGAAATGAATTCACACGGAATCAGTACAGAATCATATATATCTTTGATCAACTCATATCAAGAGAATCTCAGTATCAACCTAGTGTACTGAATAATAGTTAAGGATTCAGTACTCCACATTACGAGGGGAAAAACAGTGCATAAATGACGGAGCGTCAGTGGAAGCTGTTTCCAAATATTTTTGCTATACTAACCTCAGCACTTTTACTGAAAATGCCTCAGGAACGCGATTTTTTAAGTGGCATTTATTTTTGTGCTCTGTCTAAGTGAATTACTTCTGTATTCACAGAAATACGCATGTATAATTATATATTTAAAAGTTTAATAAATATATTCATCTGAAAATTCTAAGAACTACACTTTTCTGAGACGGCATAACTGGCTAATAATAAATAAATAAATAAATCCATAATATATATTTTATGAAGACTCCGTAGCTACTGGAGGTTGAAAGAACTTAAGTATTATAAAAACGGTTTACTCTCGTAATATGTCTACCTTGAATCTCTAGTAATCGTTGCTGATACACAATGGCTGTTTGTTGAAGGATTAAACGATAAATATCAAAATATTTTGAAAGGATTATTTTGAAATAACTAAATATTTTTATTCTGCCAGTTAAAAAAAATCGGAAAGATTACGTTATTCAAAACTTCTGGTACCGTGCCCTGGGTACCGTTGTTTTATCACAGTGCGAGAAGCATATATACATTTATGCAGATTCTTCATTATTTAATTTCTTTAAATATAACACAGGACGATAATATTTGGTGGCAACAATATGAAAAGTGATACGCTGTTTACAGGGATTCAACGCAAAATGCAATTTCGAAACTAGTATCCCATTCGAGACGAACGTGCCTTTTGGCTTAAAAAAAATGGTTAGCAGGAGCGAGAGCAACAGCAGACTGATAGCCTGCGAGCTCAGTGAGAGTGAAAATACCTTAACAAATCCTTTTGGGGAACCGTTAAAATCTGAACATTTCAGATTTTTTAAATTAATTTTTACATTATTCAAACAATGCCCCATGAATGATTAATTTATATGAGTATAATACTGGTGTAGATGACTTGAGGATTAGAAAAGGGCGCAGATCCATAAGATGACATAATAATGGAGACGCAGAAATTTGTATATGTTGGCAGAGACTAGCAAGACACAACTTTATTTCTTGATAACTAGTTCTGAAGACACATATTCTCGTCACTATATCATTTCGCCGCTCAGACGGTATAGTGGTTAGGGGAGCCTGAATGCGATATCGAAGGGTCCGGGTTCGAATCCCGGAAAAGGCATGGACGTAAAATTATCTGTCCCTTCAAAATGGCCACCACTTCTGGCCTTAGTAGTGGACAATGCCGTTACAGACATCAAGTGCCCACCATCGGGAAAAATATTACTGTGGGCGCGACAAGCTCTCCACATATCTACTACTGATGATATCGCCAGACAATAGATGAAGGGAAGAGCAGAATGACAGATGTAAACACAGGGATAGAAGAAAGCAACGTAGGTGCGCATTTCAGCAAAGAGGTATTTATAGAGTTGGCCTCTTTATTTAAATTTTGAACGGTGATTTGACAAGTTTACCACATTGCAGGATTAATAACATGACATGATGGAGATTAGTTTTCCAGATGATGCATTTTAGATACCAGAAGGGGGATGTAGTAAAATTAAAAGGACTATTGGTAAATTAAAGTTAGTTCTTCCATAATTTATATCTAATATACATATATATGTAATAAAAACAAATTTTAGAAGTGGGAACACTGAGATACAGAAAGGTAGAAATACTGATTGCGCATCACATATAGAGAACAGATCGCAGATTCATATTGAAGAGGAAGAATTGTAAACGCGCTGAATGTTAATCCATAATGGATATGAGCAGATAAAATTCTGTTTCTATTTAAATTCACATTTGTGGCCACAGCTTACTTAGCATTCTCATCGTGCCTGTTCAAGAACATTTACATTTTTGATATTATAGGAAGGTAGGAAGGAAGCATAGTGAAATAGGGTCCAGACAACACAGAGGGTAGAATGCGCAGTTATATAGCATGGCAGTCTGTTAAGAGAAAGTTGGTTTAAGTTAGGTTTCATTCTCATGAGTTTATGTTCCAAATTAATTACGTCATCAGCGTGTGGCATAGCTCTGTGGCATACACATCAATGTAGAAATGGCGCAGTCCAGATATGTTGTTATTATTTTTAAATTATTTGCAATTAAAATGCAAGGAAAAAAAGACTATGTAAAAGATAAATTATAATTTAACTAATAATTAGCAGCGTAAATTTATTTGCATTCTGTATTTTAAAAATAGTTATGTCACTTTGGACTACGTCATTACGAGACTAATCCATATCATATGACTCTTACATAATTCCGATAATGTTAACGTAACTAAAACCCAAACAACAGATAATAATCTTACAACGATATTAATTATCCAATCAAAATGCATTGAGAAACAAAACTAAATCAGTCGGAATTGAGATTGCATCCTAAACATAACGCATTCGCTTTCTACTCCTGGGTCTAGCTCGGCTGCTGCCTGCTGCAATCTTCTTATTGCAAATCTATCAAAAATGTAAACGTTTTGAAGTAGGTAAAAATAATGTGCCAATTGTTTGGGACCGCAACATGCTTACTGAAAATAAAATGAAGATTTAATTTGCGTCGGCTGCCAGTTTCCTATTCATTATAGATTAGCATTCTACGTAACCAAAATTCTTGCTCTTCATTATTCATTCAACCTTATGCGTTCTACACCACCAATACTGCAAATCCTTTTTTTATTACGACACACATATATGTATATATGTATATGTGATATTTTAGAAGATGAGCACAGGAATGACGAAGCAGGGCAAATCAGGTCATATCAGTATCCGGGTGTTGTCATTGCAGAGTGGAAGGCAGGAAAAATGCGACAGAAGAATTCCATATGTTTATTCACTTAAACGGCAAATCATTTTTTCCTTTAGACGAAAAGCTCCAATTTACACAACCAATAGTGATTCAAATTAAATAATACTGAATTTAAGGTTTCTGCATTTAACAAAGGAAAGGAGAAAACAAAAGGCAGCAACAGATCGTTTCGCTGCCATTGGCGGGAGCAGTCCGACTAAAAATGGCGCGTACCTTGGATTTATAACAACGGTTATATAACATGCTAGAGTTTCACGAAAGTACTGGTCTATGGGGAAGATCCTGAAATTGTGGAAATTTAATTAGAGGTTGCCTGTTCGCGTAAAGCAAAGCCATCGTATTTTTTATATTTTATATAAATATATTATACAATCAGAAGTACCGTGATTTAAATGCATAAGTATTTATAAAAATTATACAGTACAAAATAATGTAGTTGAAAAAAGAAAATAAAGAAGCGAAAACTCATAACAAACAACCCACGAAAAAAAAAGAACATAAACTTCTAATCCTAGTATCTTTCAATATTGCCATCATGAATTGGCTACCTCAGATTTTCTCACTAAGAGTTTTCAGAATATACCACAAAAGTTTATTGAGATCTGCTAGTTCCGTTTTTGGCAGATTGGCAATATTTAGGCAAAAACTGTAAGTAAAACGGAAATTTTAACTGTCAAAAATCCAACAACGAATGAATGTATTTAATCGTGTTCTGAAACGAAGTTCTTTCTAGGTTTCACAATTTATTCATAGAAATATGTTTAAATTATTTTTCTTTTTGTATAAACAAAGGAATGAAAAATTACTAGTTCAAAATCTGCAGACGACCCATTTTCAGACGATTCACAGCTTAAACGTTATTTTCCTTCGCCAAAACTTTCACAGGTTTAATGGACAAAATAGTATTGTGATTCGATGACTCCGCTGTGTATTGCTAGCCAATGCAGTATAAAACTACTATACACAGTGGCTCCCAAAAGTGTTCGTACCCTTATGATTTTCACTGAAATAGGGCTCTATCCATTAATTAAAAGTAAACTTTCTGAGATAATCTATTCGTAACAAAATTACACGAAAAATTTTAAAATATAGCGAAATTTTATTTTTAAGAAATTAATAATCAAACAATGACAAACATTTTATCTCACAAAAGTCTTCGTATACTTCAAAAAAATCTTGACATACTAGCAAATATTTTCATTTTTCGTTAAATTAATATTTAGTAGGATATCCTTTAGCATCCACTACAGCTTTTAAATGTCTGAGAATAGATTTTACTAGTTTGCTTTATAATTTCTGTATCAATGTTCATCCATTCTTTCATCATGACTGTTTTGAGTTCGCTTTTCATTTTGATGTCTTGTTTTCGTACTCTAACCTCCAGTTCTTTTCCGAATGTGTTGTATGGTGTTTAAATCTGACGACTGAGGTGGTGTTTTCAAAACCTGTGGACAATTACAGACACACCACAGGCGAACGTTGACAGCCATATGCTTAGGATCGTTATGATAAAAAAGTAAAGTTGTTTCCAATACCCAAATTTTGGGCTGATAATTTTAAATTCTCTCTTAAAATATTGAAATAAAGAGAATGATTCATTATGCCATAAATAAATACCAAATTATCTAGTCCTGATGCTGCCATGCACCCCCACACAAGAACACCTCCACCGCCATGCTTAACTGTTCCAACTAAGTTTTTAGAATGAAGTTCCTCGTTTTTTCTTCTCCATACAGTTATTCGACCATCGGAACCCAAAACGTTAAATTTGCTTTCGTCAGCAAATAAGACATTATTCCAGTAAGTTTCGGGTGTATTTATCATTGATTTTGCGAATGAAAGCCTAAGCTTTCTCTTTTTCTGACTAACAAAACATTTTTTACAGGCAGAACGCCCATGTAATCCAGCTTCTCCGAGAACTCGTCGAACAGTTTCAGGTGAAACTGAAGTAGAAAACTTTGCATTAAATTCTGCAGAAACTTTTACAGCACTCGAACGTGGGTTTTTCACAAATTTTCTAATAATAAATCTCTCATCACGTTTAGTTAACTTTCTCGATCGACCTTTTTTTACCTTGTTTTCAATCCGATTTTCTTCTTTAAAGCGTTTTATCACATACTACACTGTAGAATGGGATAAATTAACTAATTTAGCGATATTTTGAATTGATTTACCACTACTATGGTGAAAAATTATCAGTTTTCGAATGCTGTTTGTAATTTCTTTATGACTGCTACCCATTTTTGAATAATAAATAGAATATTATGAAGTAAACAATAAAACATTAAAGCAAACAATTTTTTAAATGCCACCACAACGCAAAAATTAAAAAAAGCGGCAAACGATCATTCTAGTTTTGATTTTATCCAAAAATATTTCAGTGTACGAAGACTTTTGTGAGATAAAATGTTTGTCATTTTTTGATTATTAATTTTTTAAAAATAATGTTTCGCTATATTTTAAAAATATTTCACGTCATTTTGTTACGAATAGATTACAGATCTTATTATTAAAATGTCATTCAGAAAGTTTACTTTTAATTAATGGATAGAGCTCTATTTCAATGAAAATCATATAGGTGTTCGAATACTTTTGGGAGCCACTGTATATATGAATCAAATATGAATGAAATTGCATTTATATAAGAATAACCGGTTTTAATCTCTGTATATCAAAAATTCTCTTTCTATAATATGCTTGTAGCACTCGGCGGAATTTTCTTTATTACCGCGGGTATTCGGCTAGTATGAAAGATTAAAGATCTTAATTTCTTTCTTCTCTTTACTCTTCTTTAATTATTGATTAATTTTTACTTCCTTGTACGAAGTAAAAAGGAAGAACTTCAAGCAAAATTTCAAGCACCATATTTCACCGAAAATATCCATTTTGACCGCCATCGAATGCAATTTAACGATGTTATTGCGTGCCATGTGTACTAAAACAGAATAAAGGACTCTTCCCCCAAAAATTATAAAACTGATATAAAATGGATTCTGAAGAGATTTTTTCGTGGCGTCTGTGCGTACGTACATACGTACGTATGTATGTACTTCGCATAACTCAAACATGAGTACCTCTCAGAACGTTGAAATTTTGCATATAAGATTACTATAACATGTAGATGTGTACCTCCTATTTTGGTTGCAATCGGCTGCACCAAAATTATATATGTATGTATATGTGTCCCCTCTGTTACTCGGCTCAATGAACTCATTTTCTTTATTCTTATATGTTTGTAAATTGTGTATTTTTTGCTTTAAAAATGACTGAATTATGTTGTTTTTATCTTCCGGTTAGGGTTTTTATGCCTTCAGTTAACCTGCGTGTTATAGGTGTAGAATTATCAACAATTTAAAAGTTGTTTAAATGCGGTTAAGTCTATTTTTTTGCCATTGCGGCCCTATTTGTTTACATTTGAAATTTAATAAAACAGTGGATTTGTTGCCAATCTTGAGAAACGAAGCTGCGCAACAACAAAACAACGACTTCTTTTATTACTGCGAATTAAATCATGCTTAATCCATTCTGGAACTTATTCGAGGAAATAAGTGTTTAAGAGTTACTCCGTAATTTTTAATATAGATATTTTGAGTTTTTATGCATTTTTGCCTTGTCACGAAGTGAGAACTGAATTCATTGAATGAGAGATACTGAATCGTTTGTGAGAGGCTCTTTCTTTTTTTGTTTGTTTAATTTCTTTTATACATCGTTTTAGATTTATTATAGTATTTGAATAGGACATACGGCAACGATTAGATAATTCTACAGATGATATACATGATTTTTGTGCATTCTGAGTCATAAAATGAATGACATGTAAGTGTGTTAAGTGAACCTAGGGCCAGAATGTCCCTATGGTAAACAAATATAATGAATTTTAAAGAGCGCATTTATTCCATTGTGGTTTATGCGCTATCGAAGAAGTAGCTATAATTCAATCCCATAAGTTTAAATGAAATGCAAGAAGAAATCCGCAATAATTTAATATTCCGTATAAGGAAGTCATGTGTTGTACACATCAGATTTTTTTTTAATATTCTACAGTCAGTAATACTGTTTTAAATTGCCAGATGATAATGATAGAGATACATACTTACTGATAATACATTATTAAGATTGATTAATTGCTCCTTATTCATAATTATTGATTTAAATAAAAGCTTCTACTTCTTCAGCTATTAATTATTTCTCTGATACGATAGTTCTTTAATGATATAATTTATCAATGATTTATCACTAAGCCTTGAATAATCATCTTTTCTCGGATGTTCTGACATTAACTTCATTAAATAAATTACCCTTCTATCGATACAGAGACGCAACAACACAGAAAGAATTTGATGACATCTGCGGGACGGCCAGCCGGACAAAGTCTGAGTTATGATGTCAGAAGATGCGAGGTTTCGAATAGAGACCATTTATCTCCGCCGACTGGGTAATGTCTCAACGATTTTCTTCTATCCTTTTAGTCTGCTCCTCTGAGTGCCAGAAAAAGGAAACAGCAGTGTCTGCTTATAGCATGTCGTCGATTAGGTAAGAAGACGTGGCTAAAGAGATTATCGTGTTATTAGCTGACATTCATATAAATACTTCGCTGAATTTATACTTCTTTGTTGCTTTTAGCTGAATGGAAATATCAAAGTTAATATCGGTTTAGCCTGCGTGTGTGAAAACAGTTTCTGCAAATCATATTTAATTAAAATTTTCTTCTCTACTGCTTGTGTATTTACGTTTTCACTCATTAAGCATAATATTTAAATTTAATATTGTAATATTTCAACAATTAAATTGTACCACACTATTTTTAAATACTAAGTCATGAAAAATACCATACACGAAAAATGCTTAGTTTTAATTCGTCTTATAAGGAATGGTTAGATTAGACAAATGGCTGCTGACTTAAATGTTTGGCGTATAAAGAGGCTGGCTTGTCGATTAAGTGGTTGGCTTTAAATTCCTAACTTGATTAAATTTCTGTACAAAATTCTATTAGTTTCGTACTTGAATAAATAGAAATTTAAAATATTATTTATATACTACCGTCAGACGTACTGTAATTTTTAGAATGAAGTTTCATTTGTTTCGTATCTAAGCAAGCATGTGTTGATGTCTCATCTTTTTAACATGTGGAGATTCATTTAACTAACTGTTAACATTTATTTTAAAGTAAGTTTTCTTCCATTCTCGTTTTCAACACACGTTTCTTGCCAGAATGCTAATAAGCTAGCGCTCGTGTATCCAGATGAGATAGAAAGTAATAGTATTTAAGCGAAGGTTTTAGAAGGTGATTTTAGAACGTTTAATGTCAGCTTGAAGGCCAGGTTGCTGTCTCAAATTACTAGCGATTAGATTTCAATGGCATTGGCGCTTCTAGCCATTAGGCTTGTTTACGCTGCTTTTACGAGCCAGAACCATCCTGCGCATTTTATTATCCCGTGAGCTGTAGGCTTAACTTACTACATTTAAATTCATAGTTTACCTTTCGAGTTAAGCCAATGGTGTTAGCTTCTGTAAGCACAAGTCGGTGCCATCTGTGATCATAATGAGTTAATAAAGGTTTCTTTACACCCTTCTCTGGACTTTGTCGTACTTAAGACTTGAGATAATTCCTTACATGGTCTTTTAGTGCCTCGTTAGTTTATGCTTGCGAAAAACACGAGACGCTGAAAGTCCAAGGGATTGCCTAGTCAGAACTGATTACTTACCTTTGTCAAAGGAATAGTAAAATTTATTTCGTTAATCAGAAAAATGTGAAAAATCATTTTATGTCATTTTCAAGTAACGAATGGTGTTTTAGTTATTGTTTCCTATAGATTCTAGAATACATCGATTCTCTTTAGGAAAATGTACATTAGCTTAAACTAAAACACGAAAAATTATAACATTTCCTATTAATCAGATTTTGAAATGCCTCATTGCTACCCCATTCTTACTAGACAGTGAATCATCTGATTGTGGAGTTAACCAGTTATGGGTAAATTCAGCTGCATTTAATCTAGTTTTGATTAACACAGTACGAAACCGACTAGTGTTCTTTCAATGTAAAAACGTTCTACAGCTATTAATGATTATCACGCAACAGTTCACATTTCTGTTTCAATTTTTTTTGCAATCTGAAACTATCTGTACACACAATGTATTTCTGTTCTAATTCACAGAGAGCCAAGAAAAAATAAGTTAAAGTAAACTGATACAAAGCAATTAAATACGGTCAAAAACATTTAGCTCTTTTAAATTTTCAAATGAAAATATTTAAAATTACTTAAGATTAAAAATTCTCAAATTAATTAACTCCGCTGTTTAAATAACCTTGATACTAAGCTTGCATCATCATGTAACGCCATAAAGAAAAAGGTCTTTGGAAATAAATGAGCATTTAAAGGATATAAAAAGGAAATGAATGAATGACTAAACAGGAAAAGAATATTCCTTTTTTGACTGCTTACGTCTTTTATTTCTGCAGAGTTCCGTTAAAAGTTTAAGGTTCCTAAGTAAAAATGACCTTATTAAAAATGTCATAGACCAAAAATACAATCAATATAATAATAAAGAATAATAATAATTGCAGAGAAATTGGAAAAAGATGCGCAATAAAGGGGGGGGGAAACATGAAGACTGTCTGATTTTAAAGTAGCAGATGGGTTTTCCCGTGGGATACTGCAAGAGGCGGACAAGGAAACGTATTAAATATTATATGTTATTTATTTACTCTCAATAATTCTTTCTCCATTTTGTCCGCAGTTAGAATTACTTAAATCCAAAGTTTTATGAATAAAACTAGAAGTTCTCATCAAAGCTAAATAATACGATGGTCACCATCTATAGGAAATATTTATTGCTGATAATAAAATCGTGAATTTTACACATGAATAATGGGAAATGTAAGGCAAGCTTTCCATAGCATAAATTCTATCCATATTCCAAAATGCGATTAAAATACAAATATAAAAGAAGCTTTTCACATTCAATTTTGTTTAATTTTTACATGCAGTTAATTATCTACAAATTCACTATAGATGAATTAAGACCCATAAACGCGACAGATGAAAGAACATTATTGATGTAAATGAAGATGTAATATTGACGAAAAGTAATGAATTGCTAACAAATACATATAGAAGAGTGCCATGCATTAAATACATTTACATGTAAGCAGATACACGTGGGAACAAATATACCATTTCCATACTTGCGAATGTTTACAAACAGTTTTTTTTTTCAAAACGATGAAAAAAAATTTAAGTATTTATCAACAGAAAATAATAATATTATTAATAATAATAATTCAAAATGCATTTTTTATGAAATATCTGAAGAAGAATTTAAAATAAAAATCAAAAGAATTTCAAAAGAATCGGC